>JAIPRK010000323.1:120653-243150 GCA_025469195.1 Chaitophorus viminalis
GTATTTTAAAAAAATGTAGTTTGTAAAAACGTGATTTTGCGTAAAATTTCCCGTTTTTTCGTAATTTTTTTATCGTTTTTTTCAATTTTTTAAAAAATTATTGAAAAAGTTGGATTTTTGACTTGCCTAGGCACCATCTACATTCACTTTCCTATCAGAAAAGTTGCTGTTTAAGAAAATCGAAGCATTTTTACTACCAAAAATCGTCTCCTCAGACACAAAAATAAATAAATAAAAAAATAAAAGAAATAAAAAAAAAACACACATCATTGTAAAACCAATAGATTCCATCACTCCGTTCAGAATCTAAAAAATTTTGTTGGTATAAAATACCTCAAAATTTAATAGAAGATTCCACAGAAGTAGTTCTTTTTTCATTCAAAAAATTTGAAATCCATAGGCATATTTTTTTATTTTTATAAACATTTGAAATGCAAATATTGACATAACATTTTACTTTAAATAAAACATAATATATTATATAGTATTATACCTATTCTAGACCAACATAATATCATCTCCGTTCAGAGTCTTTATTCGTATACAATGATACCTATCATTGCATTCAAATTTAACAAATCCATTGTATCCTATGAACGAGGTACACTTCGCCCCCAACTTTACAGCAGAGCGAGATCCATCCGGTTCTTTTTTTCTATTTAATTTCCTACATTAGGTACTCAATTTTAAAACAGTAATATGGAACAGTGTTTTTATTAACGATTCTCTAAAAATTCAATTACATTATGTCATAAACAAATAATACATATTCATTATGCTCAAGCTATTCAATAAACGTTATGGTGCTTATATAATGTAGCGGTTTCGTGCCCCAAAAAATAGTCAAAATATGAGTATTATAAAATAAAAACAGAATTAACAATATTTTTACAGGGATTCAATATTTCAGGTAGGTACAACCGTTCTCGCAAATTTTGACGTAAAAAAAAAATCGTGTTCACAATCTTGCGTGATTAACTATTGCGTTACTTTTAGACACGTTGTATGATATCGATAAGTCTGGAACATACGCGGGGGTTGAGCGATAGGTTTCGAAAACTAATGGCTGTTTTTGGGTCAGAATTGGCAAAGTCTCAGGAAAACAAACAAAATCCTTAGCCGTCGAAACGCTAACGTTTGTTCGTGTCAATTATCGATGAGCTCGAGAACTATCCACCCACACATACACACATTCATTCGCCACTGTATACTTTTGTTGGATTAATACGTGATTTTTACGAGATGTTATTATATAAGTGCGTGTACATCGAACAAAATAATACGGGTATTAACACGATTTTTTGTATACGGATGAGTCGATTGACTTCTTGACGGTTGTCACTTTATCAGCCTGATACTAGAGCAGTCATAATTCAAATCTATATTATAATAATATATGCGCGTATTATATCTATAATATAAAAAAATTCAGGTATATAGTATAATTTGTACTCTATTAATCATCACTGTATTAACAATAAACATTTATAAACACATACATATAGTTAAGTTGAACGAATTGTGTCCATAAAGATCTTGGAAAATTTTTACTCCCGAAAGTCGATAGAGTAAACTTTGATAAATAACATTCAGGTAGAAAATATATGCAGCAGTACATACTAAATAAGCACATGTAATCCCGGTGGGTACCGATTTAATGCTTGGTATAGCATTTTGAACAACAGCCAAATTATCTTTCCTTTTTTTTTTTTTTTTTTTATTACGAAGACAACATAAAAAGTATAAATTAAAAATAAAAATCCAATATATATTGCAATGGAATTATATATATGCAATACCTATTAAACTTACGATTTAACCATCACTTTTTCTTCCAAAATTCAATATGAAAATCTTTTTTCCAAAATCCAAGGCAAAAAAATAATTTACAATATTAAAAATATTCTACACACGGAAAAAAAATAAATTAACATTTAAACAATGTTATCGTTAAAAAAAAAACAATATAACGTGTATCTCCCCAATAAATATTTGGATAAAACAATGTTCTTACTTATTTCATTAAAATAACGAACGAAATTATACTATACTGCCTATACTGGGTTAGATACAATCGATTAATGATAATATAGTGGTAATAACAGTAATGTAATCAATGAAAACCAATATTTTATAAAAACTTGTAAATTGCAGAACAAACGTGGCATTTTAAATTATACGCACGCTGAAATACCACAGCTTCATACTCATATTTAATAATTACTATCTGTACTATTGTACTATATAACCTTTCGAGGTTGTTATCTTAAAATAATAATAATAAATATTTTCAAGTATCTCGACGGAATTTGATGACGAAGAATACAGAAAAAATGCTATAGAATACTACTGACATATATTTCAATATTTGTATGACTATATTTACAATAATTTTACTAATATAATACTACAATACCACAGAGAAAAAATATTATGGAAGGAGCTGGAGATAGAAGACCACATGACGTGAGAGTTCACTACTGTACGGACTTTTATTTATACAGTATACATATAAATATATAATATGTAGTAGGTATATATTATACTGGGAAGCATGGTATTCTATTCATTATCACTGCACGTATTTCACGCTATTTAAACAAAATAATAATAATACTATAATATTATGTATACACTTCAACCTTCAAGCATACTTCAATTTCTGATATTCATTAAAACACATCGAAAATCGCACTTTAATTGTCGTTCAAAATTTCACACTGTTCAAGATAAATATATGAACTACACACATTTCTTAAGTTGTGTGTGCTGGCCCCGACGTGCATACGTGTATTAAAATTCAAAATTTATTAGTTAAAACGTGTACTGAAATTTTAGTCATATGCGGTAGTGTTTGTTTAAGCTTCAATAAGATAACTATTTTAACAGTATAATTTATCACAGACACTTTGTTAGTAATAACGATAATAATAATTATAATAAACATTAATTATCAAACAATAAGTTTATATAAAAACTAATTTTGAAGTAACTTGTTAAAATATGTTTTAATTATAATTCAACAGCACTCTAATAATAATTTGTAATTTTTACTTAATGTATTAATTTCGTTATATTTTATTGATAATAATTTCTATAATGAACAAAAAACGTCTTACCTTTTGTTTTTTAACTTTCGATCTATTCCGGTATATCTGAAAAAATATACATAAATTTATTATAGTATACAACATAACATTATTATTTATTTTTTAGAGAGGGTTTCGGCAGCTGTGGCCATTGGACCTATATGTGGGTTTTGGGTATGTTATAATAAATAATAATATTATTTCTAAGTACAGTTCAGTTTTATAGTAAAGATAAATTAAAAATATAAAAAAAAAAACCAGATTGGCCTCGCTCTGCTGTATAGTTGGGTGTTAAGTGCACCTCGTTCATAGGATAGGTCATTACAATGAATTTGTTAAATTTAAATACAATGATAGGTATCATTGTATACGAATAACGATTCTGAGCGGAGATGATATGTTAGTCTAAAATAGGTATATAATAATATAGTATTTTATATTTAAATTGAAATATAGATACGAGTAATGCAATAGTATGCAATTTCGTATAAATTTAAATTTGAAACAGTCATACATTTTTCTTCTCAAAGTCCAGTAGAAATTGTTTTATTATATATTTTTGAAGATTAGCTTATAGACAACCTAGTGTTAAAATTTTGAACCTTAAGTATGAACAGAATAAATTTTATGAATTTTTACCTACAAAATAACTTGCAAATTATCGTGATTATGACACATTTTATACGAATTTGAGCTTTATGTGCTTATAAAAAAAATTTGAGAGAAACGATCTCCGATATTCTCTAGTTACGAAAAGTATAACTTGTCATAAACATTTTATTAATTTTCAAGACTTCTTCGGTAGCCAAATAAATTTTATAGATACTTCAAAAAAAAAAGAACGGGTGAGCTTCGCTTTGCTGTACATTTGGGGATGGAGTGCACCTCTCGTTTACAGAATAGATCATTATTACAATGGATTTGTTAAATTTGAATGCAATGATAGATATCACTGTATACGAATAACGATTCTGAACGGAGTTAATATGTTTGTCAAAAATGGGTATATAATAATGTAGTATTTTATATTTAAATTGAAATATAATGCAATTGTATACTATTTCGTAAAAATTTAAATTTCAAACAGTCATAAAATTTTTTCCTTTAAGTCCGGTAGAACTTTTTTTTATAGATTTCTAAAGAGTAGCTTATGTTTAATTTAGTGTTAACATTTTTAACTTTAATTACAGACAGAAAATTTTTTATGAATTTTCAACTACAAAATAACTTGCAAATTATTGCGATATTAACATATTTAATACAAATTTTAACTTTATGG
The DNA here is from genome assembly GCA_025469195.1 of Chaitophorus viminalis. Taxonomy (NCBI): domain Eukaryota; kingdom Metazoa; phylum Arthropoda; class Insecta; order Hemiptera; family Aphididae; genus Chaitophorus; species Chaitophorus viminalis. The sequence continues at coordinate 125,022 of JAIPRK010000323.1, forward strand.
GCTTTTAAAAAAAATTTGAGTGAAACAATCTCCGATATTTTTTTAGTTACATTTAGTATAATTTATAATAAATCTTGTATTAAATTTTCAAGAATTTTCGGAGAGCCAAATAAATTTTATAGATATTTCAAAAAAAAAAATTTACAGAAATCGAAAATTTTAATTGTCTATAAATAATTCAAAATAAGTCAAAATACTTCGAAAACTTAAATATATATAGAGAATGCCAATATAAAGATTAGATGAAAATTTAAAGTTGTTACGGTTTTTTGTTTTTGAGTTAGAGCAAATTTCAAAAACCGATATGATTTATCAGTCTAAAATTGTATATATTATATTATATTTTGCATGTCATTTTATATCAATATTTGCTGTTCAAACGCTTATAAAAAGCTGGACTGATAGAAGATCAAATAAAGATATCCTGAAGATAATAGGTGAAAAACGAACATCGATAGACATTATAAAGAGAAGGAGATGGCAAATGATAGGACACACGTAATGGCATGAAGATGAACTGCATAGTATAATAATCGAAGGAATTATAGTACAAGATCAAAAGGAAGACCTAGGACGAGATACATTAGTCAAATAATGCGGGAAGCAGGAGTCACTTCTTACAGGAAACTTAGGAATATAATGAATGATAGAGAAAAGTGGAGAAGTAATTTATTGTAAAACATTTCGTTAAAAACCAATCTCTGGATTGAAAAAAAAAAAAAAAAGAAAGGTGTCAAAATATCATTGACAAAATAAATATTGTTTCTACTCCATTAAATTGGCTAATGCTATTAAAATTTTTTTTGAAAATATTTGTTTGAAATTTTAGTTGTCTTTTAATAATGAAACGCAATAAAATTTAAATAAGATGATATTTCTTCATACTTGGGTATAACCTTAAATTTATTTTCAATTATATTTTTCTTCATTCTCTTTACTTGACTTTTCTTATTAAATAAGCTACATAAATTGTCATATAATCATTTTAAATTTATTTACTGTTAATTGTTTTTATATTTTGTTAAAAAAGCTGATTGGTGTCAATGATTAATATGAATAATAATATATTATGTAAATTTAGTTAATTACCAACGTAGACTAAATATAAAACATTTTTTATACAGATTCGATGACTTGAAAATAAATAGAAGATTATAAAATTAAATTTTCTTTAGCCATACTTGTTATGATTTACATAAAATATTATACTATAGTGCGATTACTCTAATTTAAAATATGATTTTATTATAAAAGAAATAATTTATTAATTTAAAAATCATTGCTCACGTGTACACAAAATAATTCCTGCGCAAATGAATAGAAATTATTTTCTATCAAATAAAATGAAAATAATAATTACTATTCAATTACCGTACTCTAGTTGTACAAAATTCAGATTAAAACAGTTACAAACATAATATTCATTAGCAAACAATAAACAACGATTTTACCCTCCTTTCCACCAAAATATTTGCCCCAAGACCGTTGTTTTATTTGTTAATGCCAACAAAGTAAGCACTAGGTTGTAAATCACATGGGTACACCCGGTGGTGGTGGTCGCGCACGGGGTTGTTTTCTGCTACTATTTTTTTTCTCTCTTTTTCTCCCACTCCGTGTATCCTTCTTATACTCTGTCTTCTACGTCTCCGTCCCTTCTTCTACTCTTTCTTCGGATCCTATTCCAGCTCGGTCGCGATCGCCACCACCACTCTCGATCGGATAATAATATACCTCAGCAATACGCATACATGAACAACAATCCCAAAGTTTCACACCAAAGAAACGTAGTTTATGGCCCTGCTTCTACCTACACACGTTTCAATATACACACTCACACACACGTGCAAACCACACCTGTGTGTATACATAATTTTCATCGCGATTCCCACTGGACCGCATCTACGGCGACAACGATTTTATAACCCTGAGGGGGATGTACTTTTACCTCTACTATCCTACCTATCTTGCTATCCTACCTGGCGCACCCCGTTAAAACCACACAATCTTCAACCCACGCGTCTGCCCCGATGCGACACGAGTTGTTATCGCCCGAGGCCTGCAGGGCCGTGATGTTTTTTCTACCTCGGCAAACGTGCAACGGTTGTTTGCCATAGCGACTCACCAGAAACTGAGGGCGGTGGTATATTCTTTTGAAATTAAACTTTTAATCATTTTCATGGTAATAGTGTTTTTATTTACCGAATGAAAGGGATGAGAAAAAGCGAAAGCGATTACTTTTTACACCTAACAAATAATATTATTATTAAATTTTTAAATATTCTTATCTTTGGATGAATAATTTAATACCGTCTTTATTACATATTTTAACTATGTATACTAGATAATTTTCACGATGATTTTTAAATTAAGACTTGACATTTAGTTTTAGTGACGACATATGATATTTGTTTTTCATATTGTGTATGTATTTCGTAGACATTAGACATGAATACTACTTGAAAAATAATAGTAAAAATAATAATAAATAATCATTATGGGTTGGGTTAGGTTAAGGTAAGTTAGGTTAGGTTACCTTAGGATAGGTTAGAAATAGGAATCAGGAACTTATGCATTTTAAGAAACTGAAGTATACAGCAAATGTATTATAATTTATTATCTAAATCCAGAAGTGGTATTTCTTCCTAGATTTTGCTTTAGATGAAAATAGCTACACGTATTCACGTGTATACATAATACAGTATAAATTTAAATTAAATTAGACTAACAACTACAAATCACAAATGGATTTTATTTTAAAGCATTTAATCTATACTGACAAAAAGAAAAAGCGTTAGTTATAATATTCCTATTATCTTCTTGATATATATTGAGTTATACAATTATATTAATAATAACATTATATAGACAAGCAATGACAGTAGATTAATTATTTGTAAGAAATTTAAGATTAAAGTAGATGAACGATTAAATATGTAGTTACAGGAATACTGATTAAACACAACTCAAGTTGAAATAAATAATATTCATTTCATTGAAGTAAAATACTTGCTTTTATTGTAATCAATTTAGAACAGAAAAAAAACGCCTATTTTAATTAATGCCGAATAATTTTCATTAAAGGCCATTCATTTTAAATATTGTAGAATCAGTAAAAATGCCTGAACGGAATCAAGGCAGTAAATTAATGAACATTAGGGTTGTCGATACGAACAAAGAAAACCATAAAACTACTAATAAACTATAAAGACTTGGTTCTATTGCTTTTTAAATTATATTCTTTTTTCATTTTTAAGCAGTGTTTTTATAAACATAAATACCTTTATGGTAGGTAGCTTTTGACTGTTTTTCAGTTATCTTAAAACTATATTTCTGTTTGAGGAATCATATATAAGTCTTACAATACTTAACATTTTTAAAATAAAAATAAACGTAAAATTCCACGAAACAAAATGTTATTATAAATGTTTATTACCTTCGTCGAATACGCAGTGCTCTAAATTAAAAGTGAAACGCAATTTAAGATTATAAAATAGAACATTAATTACTCAATTTAATTTTGTGTCAAATTATATATAAATTTTGATGGTTTTTTTAAAAAAAAAAGGCATAGACAAGTTATGTGGGAAACAAGGAAAAACTATTTTCGTGTTGGATAAATTAAAATAATATCATTAACGTATCTGATATATTTATGTATTTTAACGTAGTATTTCTGCATACATTATCCAAAAAATAAATATTCAATTAATTGCAAATTACAAATATTTGTATGCATTAATATACACCAAGTTAAAAGCTTACAAAAACTGAATGTAATTTGTAAGGATACATCTTTAAAAATGTATTTTGATTTTAGGTATTAATCAATGACTAAAGCAACTTATTTTTTAAGATTATTATGAAAATATCGAGGAAAATATTGAGCATTGTGCAAATCTCTGTTAGTTTGTAATTTATTTATTTATTTATTCGTATGGCAAGCATGTAATATAGTACAACTAGAGTAAGTATAGTATCGTGTATCGTACTATCATGCTTGACATTATAATTTATAATACATTATTTGCATTCTATTAGGATATAATAATTTCCATAATATAGTTAAAAAATATGGTTAATAATATAGATCTAATTCATATGTTCATTCATATCCATGATTTTTATAGAATATATTTATGTAAGACATAATACTACGATGACACTGATGTCGAAAAAAAAACCGTTTTATGTATATAATATATATATATATATATATATATATATAAATTAATACACTTATAAATATCTTTTTAGGGTTATTCTTATTTCTGTACAGGACAATAAAAACAATACATCCAATCTTCGATAAGAATAACATTTTTATTTTCGTTTGTTATTATTATTATAAAATGGATATACATACACATACATTGATACATCTTGATACAATCGTGCTATACAGTATAAAGTATTATAGTATACCTATTATTATGTATATATGTACAGTATTACAGCGTATATGTGTAATTGGCTGCTGTTATTTTATTTTATTTATTCCTTTTTTTTTTAAAAAACTTTAAATTTATTTCTGTTTACGATACTATATTATAATATGGCTATATAAATATCAATATATATTTGTTTAACATTAATATCAACTATACTATATATTTAGTTCGTAATGCGTACCTACACATAACGTGATGCGTTCTAGAAAAATGGAGTCAGATTTTATTTTATTTTCGGATGTTGTTAACAGATATTTTTTTTTATCTCTAGATACTTATTTCATCAATAAATTTTACTCGTACATGTAATAATACTAATATGCAGAGCGAAGAGATGACATTACGGACTTTGGCAACACTAGAATAACTTTTTATAGTGTTCATAATAATGTGCCTTTTATCATATCATATTATTACTTGCATTGAATTTTTATTCAAAACGTAAATATAATTTGATAAGAAGTTACAGGTATTAGCTTACATAGATATATACATATATATATATATATATATATATAAAGTATTCACATTTTAAATCAATCGTGGTGTATACTAAGAATATTATATTTTTTACTTCATAAACTAATGAAGATTGATGTTTTATTCGATCTAATTATGATAAAATAATAACAATATATTCGTTGTGTTATTCTATGAACGATTTGAGTAGTCTCCGACAATAATTAATTAACCGTATTCCAAAAAAAAAAAACAGAACGGAAGTTTTGGTGGATTTTGATGTGGTATCGTTATTTTATGGATTTGCAGCCACGCAATATTCATCAAAAAGTGGGTTGGTAATGAAGAGCTTTTCAACCACAAAGGGCAAAATTTATGATTAGAAGGAGTAAAGATATTCAAAATGGCTCGAAACATGACGAATGAAAAAAAAAAAGATTAAACAAATGTTTGTAGGTATAAATATTCCATTCAAGTATATTCTGTTTAGCTCGATGAATTTTTAATTACATTTTCACAGCTCCATGGTTCAGAATGTTCAGGTTCATTATCTAAATTAATTTTTGTGTAGATGGTAAACGAAAATACATAATGACGTGGAGTATTAAAACACGTTAAATATAATGTTTGGTACACACATTGACCAATCCTGCATTCTTGCATTTATCACCAAGATTTGATTCATATTCCAGGTTAAAATGTTAATAAGAAAATACACTGAAGGCAAGAAACGAATTAATGTTAAGCACTCCATTGTAACAGCACGGTGAACCGTGTTTAATGGGGTGCAATGTGCGATGGGTATATGGATAAATAAAAAATGAATAGATAAATACATTACTTACACTTACTATGATTATTATATTATGGATTATATTTGATAACATATCGCATCTAGATTGTTCTTTTATACTACGTTTATTAACAAATGATATTTAATTTTAATTTTTAATACTATTATCATTAATAATATTACTTTGGCACTGGATATCATACGCAAGCTTAATAAATCTGTAATGTATTAATAATATTTATCTATAATAATAAATAACATTAACATAAATGAAAACAAAAATACTACGTACACTTTATGATAAGAAAAAGTAGAAACCGTTAACGAATATTTTATCGTTTTACTAGCACAATATGTACGGTTGATTGTTTGATACACTGTGGGTTGTAACCTCAAATAGAAATCCATATAATTAAAAGTTGGTTTTGTTGGTAACCCCATGCCTACGATTTATATAGATTCCAATCGAATATATCCAATGAAACGTTTTGTACATATAATTGAATACCTATGATTGTAGTAGTATAAACTAGTATTGGTAGTTCTGATGATCACGAACAATAAGAATCTTAAATAATTCTTAATAAGTTCATGCAACTCACCAGAGCCTATTTGTCTATTATACATACTTTAATATCAATTTCACATACATGAAACTCAAACACTTAAATACATATATTAAACTCTAGCCATTTTAGTTACAACATTTGATTGTTTTTTTTATCTAATAAAATATGACTTTTAATTTTAACGGTTTAAATGATTAATTATTGACATTAAAAGCAAAATTAAATAATAAAACCTAACTTGTGTTGAAAGATACTTATTTATTAATATTTTCATTTAGAAAAAAAATATTATCAATTCATATATGATTAAAAGTTTTTAAATTCGGTTAAAGACCGTTTTTTTAAACAATGTTAGGAAAATCACTTTAAAAATTTGTATTTATATATGTTTTAAGTTTATCCTCTATAAACCATATAAAATTGTTTTAAACTAAGTAAAATGTATTTGTCTGTGTACACAATTTCGATCTGAAAGATTTATCTCATATATATTTATATTTTATATATATATATGTTTACAATTTTTTTTTTTTTTTAATTCATATGGCATGTTTACAAATAACTCTCCTGATAGAACGTTTTATCTAGTTAGTACTTTGGGGAGGTCATTTTTTGAATTATTATTACTATTATTATGTACTTGAAAATTGATTGTCGTCGAAATAATTAACGCGTATCTAGAAGACAAAAAATAAATAAAATGTTTTAAAGAAGTATGAATGTCTTGAATTCAGATGGACCCAATTAGAGTGTACATTTTTACAAATACCGATGGGAAAATATAAATCCATTATGAAATATAGAACCAGAGGGCGTTTGTTACGTTGATAAATGTAATTTTCCAGCCTAGTATAGCCTATAGATTTGCCCTCCGAGTTAATTTGTCAAGAACAAATTAGAACCCTTTCTAGAAAAGCTCAATGGTTTTTATATTTTTTTATCCCTTTTTCCATCCAACAACTTGCATGCGAAATGTATACGATCCCTTAATAATACATTATTTGAAACTACGGATGCCGTACTAGCTTTTGTATCTAGAACATTTTACAAGACCATAAACTGTGCATCTAATTTGTTTTCGTTTTTACCGCGTTTCACCAATATGTATATATATATATATATATATATATATCGACCTCCTATAACTATTATGTGACAATTGGAGAGTTGATAAAAATAAAATATTTTACACTAGGTTTATAAGCAAAAACAGAATGCTAAATGAGTAAATGTGTGATAAATGTTGGAACTTAACTTTTGTCTATTTTATCGTAAAACGTTTTTTGCCAAATCAATGAAATACCTGGAGGAGACTGTAACTGCCAAAATTGCATTGTTTTGGTACTTACAACTATTGGTATAATATCATTCATTTTCATAAGTATATACTATATAATATATATGTATACTCGTTCATAGATGTGCACTTCACCTCTAACTGTACAGCAAAGCGAGGCCCATCCGGTTTTTATATATAATTGTTTTAAAGTAGATAATATTTGAAATATTAGTATAACTTCAATTTAATTATGTTGCCCTCATTTTAATTAAGTTCTGCAAATATTTTATTATTTTATTTATAACAAAATTTACGTAAGGTAAGAAATATAAATATATAATAGATAATATATAAAATATATTACATTTTAATTTTTACTACGATAAATATGATATAATATCTTAATATTTATTGTTTGACAAGACAATACGTAAATTCTTTACATAAGGCAGTATTATTATACCTACTGAATGAAATAATTATTAACCATAAAATCCAACTTATACTCAAGAGCATATACTTGCTAAATAATATCACATTGTAAGACTTTATAACTGTAGTAACAATACATTATTATGTATTCATGTATGAAACGAGTATCAATATTGACGGTCGTTCATATTATACACGCATTTTAGTTAGAAGCTAAAATCCTTTCACGCCAGTTGTAGGTAAAACTGGTCGATAAATTTGATGATGTAAATCGTATAAAAATCTTTAAAAAACCATGGTAAGTTTATAAAATGTTTTAATCATTTCAAAATAAGTAGTAAAATGTAATCATTATTTTCTCTAAGACATGGATCTTATTTTGTTAAAATTAAATGTCAAACATACCAATAGCTCTTGGATTCTATCCTATTGGACAGAATTAGGCTTATTCATGTATATTTTCATGTTGGTGGGTAAATAAAAATTATAGTAATACATAAATAAAATGATATAAGATATATAATAATTGATTCAATCTCTACATTTTTCAATAAGATATATTTTGTAGTTTTATAATTTTAGTAACTATAATTTTTAAAACTATTATAATTAAAATTTAAATAAATCAAAATGTTTCAATTTTAACTCAAATAATAGTAGAAATTTAGTATAACGTCTTCTTTATAAATACAAATTAAATAATAATGAACCCATAAGTCGTATTTTATCAAAAACAGTAATATAATTACTACTATAAGACAAAAATATTTTTAGTATATAATCTGTATTCAACATTGTCTTATATAGTTTGAAATATGACTTTCGTGCTTTGAAGATGTAATAAATATGATTTTATCACGAAATTATGGTGACTTAAGAGTTAAGGTATATTATTTACAATATATTATTTACTACATGTGAGATACACTGACAATAAAGTTAACTTAAAGGCGTGGTTTCAAAGCAATAGTCTTTATCGATTTTTAAATTCGTTTACTTTGGATGACAAATGAGCTCAAGACCTTAGGGATCACTATCTGTTGATGAAGTTTTCCTGTTTTTTACACCCCTATATAAGGTATAACACTGATAAAGTTTAATGCTAATCACCGGATACGAGGGTTTTCAAGCGTAAAAGGGCCTTACATGGATTTTGTATAGGTACGTATTATTATGTTTTTTCAAATTCACTTGATAGTTGACACATTAATAGGTTTCAAAGTACTTATAATAAATGATGTACCAATAATATAGCCTGTATATGACGTAATCCGTATGATAATTTATACATACAATACAATTCTACTAAATTTGATATTGTTAATATTTGTTTTTAAATTTGCCATTGATTATAGAAAAAAAATTATTCTATAACCTATGGTACTTATACTTATGTTTGAAAATATGCAATGGCATATGTACGTGTGAGAAGCCGGGGGCCGAGTATTTTCAACCTCTCTTTCTCTCTTTTTACTATACGTATAATAGTTATATAAAAATGGTGAAAAAAACATATATATTATATAATTTTTAAATGTAAACAGTGAACCTCCATTGAAAATATTTATGTACGCTATTGAATGTATAAATTTATTAGATTTAATTATCCCATAATCATACAAAAAGTGAATGAACTAAATATTTTGCTCTCGTCACATTTATAATTTATTACACCAAGTGTATTTTAGCAAAAAAATAAATTTTTATTTTTCCAATATCTTTGATGAAATATTCTTTACTATTTTTACCTTTTACCTTAAATTATATTCAATACATTGAAAACGACTATGTAATTGGGTTTTCAATCATAATTACTTTTGAATTAAATATTTTCATGGCCAATTTTATGAAATTGAAATTTATCATAATAAAAGTATGAGCCCAGAAATAGTTTTTATTTAAATTAATAAATTCAAAACTATAGTTTTAAACACAATTTAAGAATTCAAGAAAAATTGATTTTAGAAAAGTTAAACAATATATAGGTATGATTACAAAACATACTTTCCATTAACGATCTTTTGGGAAATTCGAATGTCCTTGTTGCTGCCGTGTAGCCAGCCAAAAGTAGCATAAGAACTGAGGCCCAAAGGTCATGTACACATAAACTATATAACAATTCTCTTTATGTTATATTTATATACCCCGAGGTCCTATTACAAGCTTCATTTGAGGTAGAAATTGTTTTTTTGTCCTTTCAATGTAGCCGTAGGGATGAAAAATCACACAAATCGAGTTGCTGAAATATACCATGATTATTCGACGTAATTGCAGGAAAAATTATTTTTATTATCATATTATAATACCTATCTACACTAAAATAACGAATTTTATTAAATAATTATACCGGTCATTCTTATTCTTACAGTTGTTTCCAACTGCAGTCAAATATATGAATATTTTAATCAAAACCATTTAAATAATATGTATTAAGAAATAATTTAAATCTTAAATCTTAAAACACATATTAATTATATATTTTATATTTTACTACTATACTTAATAAATTAATATACCTAATATATCGTTGTTATTGCATTATTGTTATCAAATTAACAAGCTACTAGGTATCTTTCAAGGTATCTTTTTACCATAAATTTTTTTATGTTTAGATAAACTTTAATGATTACATAACCATTCTATGAAATTATTATTATACATAAAATATGTTATGAAAACACAAAATAGACGTTTGTTTCGAGTTTAGTTTAGTAGAGTTTATAATACAATATTTGATACAAAATGGCAAAATAGATTCAAAACAAAAATATAGATAGGTAAGACCAAAAAAAATAATGAATATCCAAAAACTAACTCTAATTTGAAAGAAAATATTCGAAAAGTTTAATGAGCTTTTAAAACGATTTACTCTATTGAATAAATGCTTTTTTCTAATAACTTTAAATAACAGCTCATTTTGTACATTAGTTTAAAAAAAAATCTTCAACCCATTGAACAATAACTGTATTTATTGCTGTATATCACGAAATATTTAATAATTAATCAAGACTGTATTATACATTGTAATAAAAAAATATTATATGCTATATTATAATTTGTTTAAGTTAAATTCTATTACTCACAGACTTTTTTCTTTTTGTTCATAATTTTACATGTATAAATTGATATATCTCAACTTCATGATAATAATAATATTACAAAAACTCATAAAGCTATAAAAGTAGAGAAATCATTTTAATACAAATTTATATGAGAATAAAGAATTAATGATAATCAAAAATTTCTATATTAATTTATGGTAATAATGAAATCTTACATTTTTATTAAAAAATAAGCAGTATTAAACGTAATTACTATTATAATATTAGAAAAATAAAATCAAGTCAATGAATCCAACAATGACATATTCAGCAAATCCGAGAACCCAAACTATTATAGAATAACCTATAGCCAAGCCAAAAGTTAGAAAATAATATTTATTTATCTATGAATACAATTAATATTGACTTATAGAGCAATAATTACTGAGAATACAGCATGCTGAATCGAAATTATTGATAGACACTACGTAGCGCTCTTATCAAGGAAAAATACATGTAAATAAAAGATAAGAAAATATCAAAATTGTTTTTTTTTCTTGTTGTATATTAGAGATCATTTTCAGTATAAATAATTCAACCACTCAACATACAAGGTTTCATCTGTACTACTATGTTCCAGTTCATAGTCCATATACTTCATAATACTTATAATATAAGTATACAACTGCATAAATTTATATGTTCACATATTTTCATATTATTTAAACTCTAGGAATATTAGTGTTTCACCATGTGAATACGGCATTAATATAATCGTACAGTACAACTGTGGTGTAGTACAGATTTGCCAAAACTGTTAAAATCAGACAAAAATCAACGGTTCGCCGGCTTGTCGATTTTTTCGTCTTCAGGTTAAATATACTGTAATACATGACTGACGATGGCAAACAACATATATTTATAAATAAAAACAATGGAAATAATATGAATTAATAATCACCTTAAAAAAAATATTTGAAATGATTAATTATTTTTTTTATTGTACTTTATACTCCAGTAAGATGATGTATAGTTTAAAGAAGCTGCTAGGTACCTACTGAATCTACTGGACGCGTTTATGTAAACACAGAATATTAATCAAACGTCAAATCACGTCGGACGACGATTTGGAATAATGGAATAGTATTGCATGTATTTCTGCACCCACCTTGAAATTGACCACGTTATAAGTTACAGAATATAATTATTACACATTTATACGCATACAAAAACCCAGCATATTTATAAGTATAACCTCAACTTCTAATATTACCAGATGTATGTGTGACGTGTGATACAACGACATGATACCGTGACGTATTTTATTGAGACAGGTCTCATGTCTCCTAACAATCCGGTAAATGATAATAATTTCGGCGTGACTACGTAAGTGCTTACATTGCTAGCAAACGAGGTCAGATTGACACTGTGTAAATATGACCTATGTATATATTATTTTATAGACTCGTGGGAGGCTCGTGTGGTTCATATAAGGAAGTGCATAAATAATTTATATGAAACCTATGTAGGCTGGTAAAAAAAATATTAACTTTAAATAATAAATGCATAAAACTGCAGGCCATGCGTCGAGCTGTTTAATGAAACTAAAGGCGATTAAAAACTATTTGATCACTTAACAATATAATAATATTGTTAAATATTATTTATTCTGTTTTCATCATGGACCCTTAGATGGTTTTCCGTATTTTTAATATTATAACAATATTAATTGAATAATAATTAATATTAACTTTGATGGCAATTAATTGCATAGTGCGTTATTGTTTCCACTATGGACGCGACATCGCTGGCACAAAAAAAAATAAGTCTGGTGCACTAATAAATCTGTGAATAATTATTAAATACGCTTCAAACAACAATGTATTACTAACAGACGCAGTGGTGGATTTATGTGGAGGGGGGGGAGAAATCCATGGGGTCTGGATCCTCCCAGACGCCGGTGTAATCTTACATAGGTATATATTACAGGAATTTAGTTTTATTTCAATTTTATCATAATAACAATAATCGACGGACGATGGCTGTATATTATATGGATTGTATTCCATATCTCCATAATCATAATTAAGTATTCAACACGTGGTATGCGTTAGAAATACATATCATTTTTCAGGACCCTCCTCCAAAGAAATGTTGAAAATCCGCCACTGAACAGACGAGTGTTGATGCATGTAACATATACGGCTGCCAGAAACACAACGAATGCGTGTATCTCCCAAATTATTTAATCGTTAATAAACGCACATTTGCACATAAAATACTGTAAAATCTTTTTGTTTTTTTCAATAAATATTTTTTTTTACTATACACCATTAATATAATACATAATAACCAATTATAATTTCTATTTAATTTTTTTGGGTAATTCACATGCTCTTGTGCAACAAGCTTTAGCTGCCACTGTATAAATGCGTCACACCGTAATATTCTTCATCAAACAGTGAATGACTGAGAATAACAAGGAAATACCTTAATATTAGAATTTTAATATATATAATGTATAATATTATAAATTTAATATTATTCATTGAACTAAAATAAAAATGATAACAAACTAAGAGCTTTCGAAAATCTTTATCGGACATAACATACATGTTGTTCACAAGGTTTATCGTGTTCAATTTGAAAGCGATTACTATCGATTACTATGATACATAGAATTAGAATGACAATTGTCGATGCAGAATCATACCAATATTACACACATAATATATTTATACTTACATCAGCTTGGATATCTTATTGTTTACAATTGATCGATTTTACATAACCAATAGGTAATGAATTATATTATACCTAGTGATTCTTTTGTTCAAGTATTTTTACAAGTGCGACATTGTACTTGTCTAATCAGCAAAAGAAATAGTAGTGGTTTTCTAGTTCTTCCGTCTATTGAAAAACTTCTAAGAAAATCGAAAATATACTGTACCTTGTGGGTTCAATTTAAAATACTATATATATTTTTATCCAAACTTTTGGTAAATCAATACACTCCTATTTATTCACTGAAAATCTGAAACCAGCACTGCATAACTTCATGTCTTATTATTCCGCGGAAACCAAACATTTGAAAAATATTTGAGATGTATCTTGACGAAAAATAAAAGTACAAACCGTCAATTATCGGGATCGTTAAGAACGGATAGGCATAAGCAAAAGTGCAGACTATATAGAAAACATTGAAATGTATTATTTAACTATATACTAAATTGATCTATATGAAACATCCATAGATAAAATATCCATTTATGTTTATTCAAATCTTAAAATCTTATACGATTGATTGTAAACAATGCATTTTTTATTGATCAAATCGTTAATATAATTATTAACCACATAACTAACATATAATATAAATAACGTTATACTGTAATAATTAATAATAGTTAATTTTAAAATTTTGTAATTAGAGCTCAGTGATTTTAATTTTAATCTAGTGCTTATATGCATCTTTATTAAAAGTTAAGATATCTTGATTCGTTATGGTGTATGGACACCATTATAAAAAAATGTTATGACTAAATAGGCCAAATGCCTACAAATAATACATCTTCAATATTTCGATTTTTTCATCTTTGATATTTCCTCAAATAAAAAAAAAATATTTATAATCTAAAAATCAAAATTAACTAATAAATATACCAACAACGTACTAATCGTAAAATAAATGTGTTTCTACCCGTGTGGACCTACTGACAGGGTGGTGAGCGATGCGATGACATGATAAGGTTTATCAATCCGATGCTTCATCAGATGAATTATCATAATTATTGAAGAACACACGGTATGTATTAGCTGATTACATATAAAGCTTGACATATATTAATTATAAAATAAAGATTCAGTTTTATTTTTTCAAGCCCTAAATAATATAAATTTAATAATAATTATAATACACAGGATAAAAGTATCTCTGTATCAATTACAATTTCCTTTTATTCGCAAAAATGATTAATGGCATAAGACGTGTTTTGTAAATATTTTGTTTTGTATTTAAACAGAGTAAAAAATATACCAATGGATTATATATTATGATTCTTATTTTTTAGATATTTTTAAAATTGTTTGAAAATAACGATGTTTATAGTAATATGATGGGTTCACGTATTTTACATGGCTATATAGTGATTTATATTATGTATATATATACATATTATTTAAAATATCGTTCATCGCCTACAGATATTCACAATATTATTATGCTTATAATAAGTAGTTATAATAAAAGTTATAGTATAGTCAAACTTGACTATTATCAATTCTCATTTGTCGGAGGCCATTATTTAATCGAATGTAATCTTCTTGAATGTTTTAAGGAACGGTGTTATCCGATGCATATTTCGCGAGTTAGCTACAGGGAGATTAACTAATTGCACAACCACCAGGCAACTATTAAAATATCGGCTCAATTATGGTGGTTTTAATACAAAACACTGTAGCTTATTATATATACCGTGGTACTATCCACAATAGGTACCTATGTCGGCCGCACGGCAACAGTTAGAATCGTGGAATAAGCTTATATGGATTTCCGCTAGTGGCTCGAATAAAAATCAGTTGTGAGGTGGCTAATCCAAAACGACTGTGACAGAAAACCAATTAAAATAGCCAAAACAAATATTTATATAGCACACTGTAGGTTTTTATCCAATATTCATTGTCAAGTGAACCGGGCGGCCCCGTGATTAATTGAGTGCGTAAATTAGACGATGTACACTAGCTGTTATAAATACATTGTTCTTTTTTAATTATTTATGGATTTATTTTTTACGGGTTTTCCGATTTTAGGGACGCATTTATAATATAACACACCAAATATCTTTATAGTGAAATAAATATCCAACAAAAATGTATAAAATAAAAGTCCCGTCGATTTAATTTTGTATGTTTTTCGTTCGTTACTCGTGTGAGTGTAACATTACGTAAATCCCGTGAGATATCTTTATTTGAACAGACCCAGGCATATTTAAAATCTGAACATTTCAATAGGTTATGTTTTGCTGTCAAACAACTTAATTTTATACCTATATGAAATTATAAATGTAATGCATAAACATCAACACTAAGTGACAATATTATAACTTCATTTATATCATAAATCACACACTGTAGTAATTATGAACTTCGTTAGGTTAGGTTCGATAATCAGTGAAAGTTATAAAGTAACAAATTTGATGTGTTTTAACCATCCTAAGACCTAGAGTGAGTTATACAAATGAAACCCGTCAAAACATTAAAATTGACTGAATTACATGTAAATTACAGTCTACATTACAAAATAATTTAGAAGCTAAAATATTAACAAAAAAAATGTGTATTGAAATTATTATGATTTAACCGAGAAAAAAATTGTTAATCTAAAATGGCGACCTTATCATACCGGAGGATAAAAATATGTTTTACTTGAAATAACACAAAATACCTACAAGAAAAACGTCAATTCACATACAAGAAAATCTGAAAGAAACATGTAGGATATATTAAATTATTTTTCTGGGAAGTTTATTTTAATAAATACCTTCTTTGTGTCGAATTTCACATTGGTATCGACAACGTATGATAAAATTTACATAGAGTATTACAGTCTCAAAAGTTGATTTTGTAGAAGACAGTTTTTTCATACTTATATACATTATACTACTTGAATCTGCTGAGCTGCACATTATGGTAAATTATAAACATATAATTAATGGTTCAGATAATATTTAATATTCAAGGTAACTTTTTTACAGGTTATAAAATACATTCATTATTTAGAATGAATATATGATATAAAAACTATAAAATTTACTTTAACTTTATGCATTATGTTTAAGTATCTATTTTACAGAAATTAAATATTGATGAACAATGATAGTAAAATATTTCATCATTAAATCATAGAAAGAGAGAATTAAGACAATACAATTAATTAAAACATGAGTACAACAATATACTAATGCAGTACTTTATAAAAGTACCGTAAAATAGAAAAATACTTTCCTTGCTTCAATCAGAATCCAAAACAAGTGCTATTTTATCAACACTTAAATAAGTAGGTAATACTACTTGCTTTTTTATGCTATCATTTTATTCGTTTCATTTTCAGGTTTCGTGCCAAATTACCTAAGGTTTTACTATAATTTACACATAACACTGATAATATCAAGTCTACAAAAATATTTTTGAGATCACAAGCCTGTGAATAAGGATGCATAAACCCAAATTTAAAACAAAACCAAAACAAAATGTCGTTACTTCGGCGGTTTTCTGGCAAAGTTACAAATTGAAAGCCACTTCGCTTAATACTATTAAAAGATAATCAGATCATCTAGGTTTCTCTATCAGAGATGAAATAAGACGGAAAGTCCATTAAGGTAAACAGTCTCTTGTAATTCAATTTATGACCGATTATGGGCGAAATAATGACAAAGGTTAAATCGGGTAGAAACCCATATAAACGGTTTTACTCGATTTCAGGTTAGTTAACAATATGAGGTAGTATTATAAAAATATGATCTATTATATTTACCATTGGATACTATTAAATTTTAAATATATTTGAAATAAAAGCATAGATAAAAAACCAAAAAAATATGTGTATTTTATAAAATAGCGATTAGTAATGGTATAATTTACCCACATGGAATTTAATTGATTTTTCTCCATTAAAATATATCAAGACATTTTAGTTAAAAACAAACATTTTTATCAACCACAGAATCAAATCTAATATTGAGTTCTACCCTGGTGGAGGTAATTGGGGGAGGGGGCTCCCCCAATTTAAATATATAAAGTTGAAATAACTCTAATTAAACTGGGTAGTGTTAAAAATAATAGAATTTATTATTATCAAACAAATTAAGTTGACCTTCCTCCCAATAGATTCTTTTACCATTTAAATTCATGATATTTCGGGAAAAATATGTGTGTTAGCGAATCAAATAGCTTTGATTTTAATTAGAACCATTAATAAATTTAAAATTACCATAGATGAGTAAATATATGTATACATGTGTATGTGCAAGAGAGTGAGAGGGTAATGAAGTGGGTTACATAATTTGGAGATCAAATTTAAAATATTTGATTTTAAAATCAACAAAACTGTCAAACAAGTTTAAATAATAATATAAATTTCTCATTATTATGACGTATTTTATAAGTCTTGTAGTAGTAATATAAAATAGAACTAAATAATATTGAACAAAACATTTTCAAATAATATAATCGTTTATAGCAAAGTATTTTAAATGAAATGCTTATAACTTTAAACAATTTCTACGGTTATTCTCATCTCAATAAGATGACATTATTAATCTTTATACCTAATAAAGACAATAAATCCATTAGTATTTTTAATTAGTTTTTACATTTAAGTATTATTAAAGTAAACATAGCAAATCAAAACTTTTAAACGGATTACTATGCCAAAAATTAAATTATACATGATACTTTTATCTGCTTTAAAAATACACTTGAACTTGAAGTTTTTATTTTATTTTATTAATAATTCATAGCTTTATGATGTAAAACATTGCAATTGCATTTCAACTTAAAAACAATATCCTATCTTATCTTATTTTTAACAAAAGTTTTTAAAAACTAAACTAATTACTTACTTAATGTTTGTTTACTTATT
The DNA here is from genome assembly GCA_025469195.1 of Chaitophorus viminalis. Lineage (NCBI taxonomy): Eukaryota > Metazoa > Arthropoda > Insecta > Hemiptera > Aphididae > Chaitophorus > Chaitophorus viminalis. The sequence continues at coordinate 143,682 of JAIPRK010000323.1, forward strand.
TGCCATATTTGATATTGGACCAAAAATAAAACCATTAACATAAAATCAAATACTATATTGATGCCTTGACATTTAAATGCTATAACACAGTGCCAAATATATATTCAAATATGATGACCTTTTTGTAGTGGCTTGATAAAATAGTATCTAATTAAAATATCAATAATATCATATTAGTATCATATTATTCACTCAATAAGTTTTTAAGGAAAATGTCCAAAGCTCACTCAGAAACTTATTCTCATTTTCATAGTTATTTAGCTTCAATCACGACACCTTGTTCTACCCATTTAATTTAATTAATTGTTTGGTGAGTACACATATTATATAAGTTAATGTGAATGTATAATCATATATCTAACCAAAAACGACATAATTACTTTCCCCAAATGGATAGCTTTCATTTAAAATTCATAGTTTCAGTTTAATGTAAGTTATTTATCATATTATTTTAAGTAAAGTAGATCTAGTTTGTCATGCATATTGTGTATCGATCGATTTGATTGGTCTGTATATGTCACCTATTAATAAAAATATCTCAATTTGAGTGCGTTACTCACAGGATTTTTAAGTGTGGAGGACTTTACCTTAAACTAATTAATAATTAGTAATTAATTAATAAATTAGTAATTATGTATATTTATTATTTTTATATTTTTTTTCTCTCACTTTTTATTGTTATTCCTGTCACTAATAGGGTGTGACCATTGGGTATACTTCCTAATCTAATTTAGGGTCTATTTCCCTAATAATATTACGTATTCACTATGATCAAATTATGAAATATTGTACCTATGACTTATATAATATATACAAATGTTATAATATTATTACAATCACATTGTAATTTTATAAAAAAAAAATAGTTAGAATTTGGTAAATCTAAATTTTTTTTACTCAGTAGTTTTGATGAGAATTGAAATGGTTAAAAAAATTTTAATTAAACACGCAAAATATCACTTTTTTATTAGAACAGGGTTAGAAAATATGGACATTATACGACGGGATACAAATTCTTCGATGATATATACGAGCATACGGTAATACGGTATAGTAACAAAGCTTCTTGTTTCTGCTCTTTAACAAAATATTTCCTTTCATAACAATTATTATTACATTGTTCTAAACATGCATAATTGGCACTAATTAATATTTTGGTACAAGTGTATAATTGTTTTACCTCCAACGCCGCAATTGTGCGCATTTTGAACTGTGTGGCAATTGTATTAAACATTGTAGTGAAAAGGGTTCCGAGGATCGGGAACGATAAAATAGTTTTTCTCGGTAAATGTTGAACAGTATTGAATTAAGGTTAGGAACATGCATGCGTGACTCGGGCATAGGATGGCTATACGAACGTGGTTATCGGAATAATGCGCCTATCATAAAAAAAATAAAACTCTAAACCGAGAAACTTTTTAAATTACTTTTACATCTGTACTCAATTTGAAGTCTTCGAACAATCGAGCAACAACAATCACAATATTAATAGTAATACTATTATTATTTATTTTATTTTTTAGAATTCTCTTTTACTCGTATCATTAGTGTACAGGTTTCTGCAAGTATACGTGTATATATGTAGTACCTAACCTAAACAGTAGTATTATTGTCGAAAATAAAGCAATTGCACGTGTACCATTTTAGTTCTGGAAAAATATTACGTCTGTTTGAAAGTATTATGTAATTATTTAATATCATTTAACATTATTGAAATTTATCTCCGAATTAAATAATACTTTGCACTTTCATCATGCAATTGATGATATAAAATCAAAAAAATATCCAAGAGGAGGAACGAAATTAAAATTTTTAAATTAAATACATCAACATGCGTTTTGAACATCTTCAGATGAAATAAATTAACAGAAAATTATTTCACTATATTACACTGCGGAATTATGACAATTATTTAAACTGCAGAAGGAACCTTCAGGTTAAAAATGTATAAAAATAAAAGAATTTCTGATATAATATAACAAGTTCATAGATAATTTCGGGATATTTGATTAACATTGAAATAGTCTTTATACATATCTATACATGAACAACGTTATACAATTTTAACCTCTGTATATATTTTGACGATGAATGTTAGTAAGATTATTATTATACTCATTTAAATAATATTAGGAATAGAAGTTATTGTAATTAAATGAAAATATCAAAAAATTAACGATAATTTTACAAGACTATAAAAAAATACCTACTCAAATGGTTAAGGGAAATTGTAACTTGAAAGCCATAATTTTCTGTCTCTGTCTATCACATACACAAAATAGGAAATTAAACGTTTTGTATTTCTAACTTACCAATCGATCAAGAAAAGCAATAAGAAATTTGAAAACTGATTTAAATTCGTCGTTAAGTATACTTTAAATCGTCTTCCACACTTTTTTGATTCTGTCTCCTATAATTTACTAAATATAATTAAACAAATAGGAAACGTAAAAATCAACAACAGTTAATATGTGGGTATGATAAGTATAAATTTAAAAAGTTTTAAAAAGTCTATCTAAAGAAGACTTTATAACGAACTCAAATCAGTTTTCTAAATTATTATTGTATTAATTGATCGATGGGTACGTTGGAAATAGAAAATGTCTAAATTCCTATGTTCTGTGATAGAAAGAGACAGAAAATCATGGCTTACAATTCCCTTAAAATACGTTGCCGAGTTACCTATATTTTAGATTCTGAACGGAGTGATGAAATTTATTGGTTTTACAATGATGTGTTTTATTTTATTTTTTTATTATTATTTTTTTTTTTTTTTTTGTATCTGTCATCACGTTTTGGGGCAGTAAAAATGCTTCGATTTTCTTGAACAAAAACTTTTCTGAAAGGAGAGTGAATGCAGATGGTACTTGGGCAAGTCAAAAATCCAACTTTTTCAATACTTTTTAAAAGCGTCGAAAAAACAATAAAAAAAAATTACGAAAAAACGGGAAATTTTATGTAAATTCACGTTTTTACAAAATACATTTTTTTAAAATGCTCTAACTCAAAAACAAAAAAATCACAAACACTTGAAATTTTCACATGAATAAGTTTTCAAAGTGTTTTGAATTTTTTCGACTTATTTATAGACAATTTAAATTTTCGATTTTTATAAGTTTTTTTTTTTTTAAAATATCTATAAAATTTATTTGGCTGTACCAAAAATCTTGAAAATTTAATACAATATTTATTATAAGTTATACTTGTCGTAATTAAAAAATATCGGGGATCGTTTAACTCAAATTTTTTTTATAAGCATTTCAAATTTATTTAAAATATGTTAAAATCGCGATGGTTTGCAAGTTATTTTGTAGTTGAAAATTCATAAATTTTTTTCAGTTTATACTTAAGGATTAAAATTTCAACACTGGGTTATTCATAAGTTACTTTTCAAAAAGCTATAAAACAATTTCTACTGGATTTCAAGAAAATAAATTTATGACCATTTGAAATTTAAATTTTTACTAAGTTGCATACTATTGCATTATATTTCAATTTAAATATAAAATACTATATTATTATATACCCATTTTAGACCAACATATCATCTCCGTTCAGAATTGTTATTCGTATACAATGATACCTATCATTGCACTCAAATCAAACAAATCCATTGTAATGACCTATCCTATTTTATATATATGTTAATATATTATATGTATTATAATGTATTGTTAACTTAAAGATGTCGTAAATAATTTATAGTGAAACTCTTCATTTCGACAAAGAAATATTATTCGCATCCCACACGTCTTATCACCCTTAAAGAGGTGTATCATAGAAAACATTAAAATGCACGATAATATGGGCTCTGTCTTTTGTTGTGTGATATACACGGATATACATTAAATATACACATTTGAAAGCAATGATAACTCATTTTACATTCAAGTAATAATTCTGAGTATATATATATATATATTACTAAAATAAATTAAGGATTTTTTTTATTAAAATTATAAAAACTATTATAAAGTACCTATACTAAGTTAGTATATAATATTTTGGATGATTTTATGAATAAACTTTTTAGAATCTCGTTCAAAATATTTTATGTTAGCAATTTAAATAATTTGCAAGATATTTAATAGTTTGAAATTCATAAAGTTTTTGGTATTTATACTTAAGCTTCAAAATTTTAACACAAGGTTTTCCATAAGTTTTTCTTCAAATAATATAAAAATTTCTAACGGACTCAGAAAAATTGTATATGAACGTCTGAAATATAGATTTTTACGAAATTGCATAAAATAACGATTTGTCATCAAACGATTTTAAACATTTGTTATTATTTTATAAGTTTAAGTTTTAGAAACTTGAAAATTTTATCAGTTGTTTAGATTGACTTTTTCTTTAAATAATTTTTTTCTAATTTTTAAGCTATTTATAAGCATTCAAAATATTTGGTTTTTATAACTAGTGATAAAAAAGTTGAGCTCAGACAAAATACTTGAAAATGTATTAGAAGATTCCACAGAAGTTGTTCTTAATGTTCTTCAAAAATTATTAAATTATTTAAACATAATCATATTTTATGAGCATTTGAAAAGCAAATATTGACATAATATTACAATTTATATATAATGTAATATTTTAGACTAACAAATCATCTACGTTCAGAACCGTTGTTCGTATTTAAGGGTATATATCATTGCATTCAAATTTAATCCATTATATTATAATGAACTATCCTATGAACGATATTCACTCCATTCCCAACTGTGCAGTAGAGCAAGTTCTCAAGCGGTTCTTTTAAAAAAAAATGACTGTATATTAAACAGTTAATTACAAATAATCTCTATACAAAATGTTATATGAACATGTGATTTGTCGGTAATTATTTTACAAATCACTATTCTATAATTGACATATTGTATATGAAAATAGGTAGTTTAATATTTCATTTCCATTAATTAATGTACAGTCAAAAAAATCCATATCATAATATATAGGTAAGTTAAGCAAAATTATTTTCTTCGTAAATGTTGTAATCATGTTTATATTTAAAATGTAAGGTAATCATCGATAATTTATGATAATGAATTCTAAAAAAGATATAGAAAAACTTAAAATTGTTTAAGTTTTGTATTATATAGCTCAATACCATCAAAGCATTGACACTAAAAATTATAATCTAAATGATCAAAATATCTAAAGACCAACTCGCACATGCACACACCTACACCCACATACCACACTTATACATATACATAAACATTGAATGTGTGCTATTTATTTTCCAACCGTAAACCATAAGGTTGTAATTCGAAAAACTACGAAGTGAAACAATAAGATCTGTGTTTTTAAGTTGAGTAATAATAGAAGAAGGTCAACATTCCTTTTGAATTCCCAAGACAATAAACAAGAACAAAAGTCATTAAACCTATTCGACACATTGATCTCTGTTACCCAAAAGCATTTGCTATGTCTCTAACCAAGCTTTTGGTCACATGATGTATAGTAGGTCTTTTTCCAATACATATAGGAAAAGGATTAATTACTTTTTTAATACATTTTTGGACAATTCTTTTTAATTAATTTATATATGTATATTGCTTACTTACATTTAATTTAATATTCCATGTCCTATAATATTTTACTTCATATTTTTTTCAAAAAATTAATGTTTAACTAGTTATATAATCTGTTTTTTTTGTATTTTCCTTTCAAATGTTATATCAATAAGTGTTAATATTTTATTAAGAATATTTTATGATCAATTAATTTAAATCATGTTTATATAAACTTACACTAAATTATTTTAAACATATAAGTAGGATATAACGTCTTAGGATAAAATATCCAATACAATTTTGCGACTAATAAACTACGAACTGCAGGTGCTATATTAATATAATTTTATAATGTTATTTTTTTTTTTATTTGTGTTATGTAATCTAGTGCCAAAAGTTTTGTTATAAAAATTAAACGGAAATGTTGTCATAAAGATCTTAATTGTAGAGAGTTCACAAAAACAAGCCGCAGGTGCAAAAAAAAGTTCAAACTAGGGTTAAACTTTCTGACCCCCCATTGAATGGCATTCTCAATTCTATATAAAAGTTGTTAAATATCTTTGCTATACCTATTTTATTTTTTTAACTCTATCATCACACATCTGATTAATTTTACGAGTGTGTAAAATGAAGTAACTCAAACTCGTAGATTCTAATATGTGCATATACATATTATATTATTTTAAACATTTAATTTTATCAGCTAAAATTAGAGAGACAAAAAATATTTCTAATTTCTATAAATATTTTTTCTATTCTCCATAAATTTTAGTTTTAGTCAAATTTCATCATATAATATTTAAGTTTTAATTAAAAATGTATAATCCATAAATACGTTTAGTAGGTGCTTAACGGATCAACTACATTTTGCTAAATGTTTTTCACGGAAACTGGACTCATTCTTATATTTAATTAAATGTATAAAAAAAAAACAATTATCATGACAGCGTCATTATTCGTTCATACCTGCTATTGTTTCATGAATCTATGCACACAATGTACATAACATTGTTTAAGTACTCAGTGTAAATCAAAAAAAAAAAAGACCCCTATTATTTACGTAGTTCTATGATATACCATTTACTATTCTAACAAATATTTTGCAAAAAACCAAGCAAACTAAAATCTTAGTTTTGACACAGTACCAAACACCACAAGACTTATTGTTTTTTTTCAAATCAATATGTATTTATTTAAAACAGTTTCAAGGTTTCAAGGTTATTGGAAGAAGATATTTTGAATACATTTAATATGCTCTTAAAAAAATATTGATTCCAAATGAAAACTCGATAAAAGTAAGAATCAAATATCTACCTACGAAGATAATAAATTCAAATCGTTTTACAAACGCACACAATACAGATCGGTCAACAGAGAATTTTAAACATTTTGAGTTTTATATTTCTTCAAAAATGCTATCAAAATTTAAATAAGTACTCGAGAAAGTATGAAATACGAATATACAGACCTTGCATTTAATTACCATGGATTTTTAATTCAACTACAAATCCTCAAGATTTATTTTTCCTCGTGGTTGTGAGGTTTATACATTTGACAATAGGTTGAACATCAACATTTCAAAAATGCATTAAATTATACGATAGGAAAAAAATATTGTAACTACATCCCCTTGTTACTTAGATATTTTTCGTGAACATTTTTTATGCTTTTTAGGAGTGCTGCAATATTGTTTAATTTTCATAAATTTATAAAGTTATATTTATGTATATATACCTAAGTTCAGACTTATACGATAGGGGCTGATCGTGACACGGTCGTGTCGCACGAATATCACGATCTCACCCGTTACCCTCCTTTGCCTTGATATCCCCACTCGTTCGATTATCAATTCGACGCCCGATTGATTAACTGAACCAGTTTTGGAATCGGTGATGAACCACGAAGCGCCCGCGGATGGTATGATGACTACCGCGAGCGATAACGGCACTTGTCTTCTTTTAACCATCCGATGCAAATTTCCGCCGTCTTCTTGTGCTCTCCGCGACACGATTAATTTTGTGTACGTTATTCGTTATTTATTTAACATTTGTTAAGTTTGGTTTCGTACCAATTATTATTGTTATTATCTTTATTTTTTTTATTATAAAAGTGTGTTCACGCTGAATTGTGCTCTCATGCTCACCAGAACTATTTTTCTGATTCTTATTAATATTAGTATAAAATTAAAAGTGTGTTCACATGAAAGGACTACTACTCTTCTTATTATTATTATTATTATTCCTTTTATTATAATATCTAATATTGTGCATCTGTGCTACGTGACAATCGCTATAATGTCAACAATGCTAATATCATTGATTAAATATCAATGCTAATACTAAGTAGTTTCGGTTATATAAAATATAATGTATTGATTATTCAAAAAAAAAAGTGATAAACATGCGGTTGCAGAATATTGGCGCGTCAATAATGGATTGGAACTTAAGAACCATGATTTGTCTACTATTGAATCTGTGGCATGATAGTCTCCACTCTGCGGTTATATATAGTTTACAACGATAAATAATGGACCAAAGTGATTGGAAAAGTAAACACTTAATATCTAAAACAGTCATAATTCTTACTTTTTATAATAAAGTCCCTTAAGAGGGAAAGGCTAAAAATGTTTGATTTATTCATGACAGTTATGACTTATGACATATTAACTTATTATATGCACTCAGATTTTGGTTTTCAGCGGTTTTTAGCCATAGTGGTCGAACCTTAAAGCCTAATTTAATCTTTTTTTGAAATTCCGATGGGACTTTTCTGTAGAACTAAACATTTTACATTATTAATAAATCCACTCATCTCACCTTATTTTATTTAGAACTCGAGAACCACTCATTAACGATGTAAAATTATATAATCAAAAGTTTCTATATCAAATATATATGTTACAGCTAAAGTGTTGAATTCCGTTATTTTATGAAATAACTAAGTATTTAGTTCATGAATTACCTACCAATGTTAGTTAAAGTATGAAATAATACATGAAAACTGTACTTTAACCAGTTATTTCATAGAATATCTAGTTATTCTATACAATTTCAATTTGATATCCGTTAAAGTATAAAATGCATTAAAATTTTAAATATATATTAAAATATTTTATTTTACTGAATTAATTATAGTTATATTATTTATTTATTTGTACATGTGAGGCTATTATGACATTTAGAGTTGCACAATACTTCTTTTTTTCTACAAACACATCGCTTTGTGTCACATTTTTTGGTACAAGTGCACTTAAAAAACCCTGATTAGTTCCCAGTGACTACGCAGTTACCGCAGATCTTTATGTAACACTTTCATTTGGAACAGCTTCTACAGCTAACATATTTTCTGAACATCATACTGTGAACTGTGATCGAGAGTATAACTGTTTTAATACTCATGTAATTATAATGTGTAGGTAGGTATCAAATAAATTCAAAATAAAATTATAAAAATAAAAAATAACTTGCATTATTATTAACTATATTTATTTATCATCATATTTTGTTATTTACAATTTGACACATTAACGAAGTGATGCCAGAGAATGTATAAAATAACTAGTTAAAGTATAAATTATATACATTACCTACAAACTTTAGTTATTTTATAAATTACCTAGTTATTTCATAAACTAACTGATTCAACACTTTAACTGTAATATATATATATACAGTGCAATTTCTTTTAAAGATAACACTAAATAATTCTGTCCAGTGACATCGGATTAATATGCGGTTTTCGGGAGGGGATAGGAAATACATAAATACACATTTCTTGATGATTTTTACATTTTTAGATTTTTCCGTGTGCACATGCGCAATACAACTTGCATTTTTTTTAAATGGCAACATGTGTTTAATTGAGTACCAAATTCGGGTAGACCAAATTTTTTAAGTCGATTTGGTCCTTTTTACCATAGCTCTAAAATCAAAATTGACCAAATGGCAACCAGTCAAAGTTTTGATTAAAATGATTGAATTTTTCAACAATCATACAAGATTTTTTTGAATTATTATAAAATTTTAAGTATCTTTTTTTATTTCCGTAGGTTTGCAGATATTATTAAATCATTTAAACTTAATTTTAAGAAATTAATTAACCTCAATTAGACGTAAATGTTAGTTCATTTACTAGGTAAGAAACGATTAAAATAATCAACATAATTTTTATAATTTTAATCATTTCTACTAAGAAGTTATGAGAAATAAATCATATCAATGTGTTTAATCATTTCTTAGTAAATGAACTAACACACACACACACACACACACATACACACACTTCCATATTTCTTCCCATAGCTGGTAGAGTGGTCACTGGAATGTATTAATCGATCTTTATACGACGATATACAAAACCACATAGCTACCAAATGACTTTTGTCACGACGAACCGTGGTACCTTCTTGAGGTTTACTTCAAGAAGGGGACAACACCCAGTAGAACGAGATTTAATGTCGTACGTTCTATCATTACACTACATCCTCGTGATATGTGTTAAAATAGAATATACGATATATCACTAGTTGAAACACTAGTAGAATCCCTTCATTTAATTTTTTTATATTGTATTTAAAAAGATACTAAGTCAAATTAAAAAAAAACAACATATTGTAAAATAAAATAAATATTAAATATATTATAAATAAAAGTTAACGTGTTATCAAGCTGAAAGTTTAGAATTCGTTACAATGTAAGTATTTAAAACATTTTTAAATATTTCAATTCTTGTATTAATAAATAAATATAATTTATTTAACAGTTTAAGTTCTGAATTATCATTTCATAATACCTAGATAGTATGGTCTGTCCAAAACATTAAATTTCCAAACTCGCACTATACTACATTACTTCGAAGTTCGAATTTTAAACGTTCATATAACTTCATATTTCTTCTCATATTCTTCTTACGAGTATATACAAATAAATATTAAATATGTCACCATTTCAACTTTTTTGTGCATTTTTTATTTTATTTGGTAAATACACTGATAACAGTAGAATTTGGTTATCAATTCACCCCGAATTTTAAAATAAGAATTATGTCAGATGCTGTTTATAAAGTTAATGAATGAACAAAACTATTAAATTAGACCAAAAAATGTTTTTTATTACAAAGAAAACAATATAAAAGATTTACAATTACTTTTTCTGTTGGGTATTTTTAAAAATTCTTATTTTTTGACTTTGATTAGAACGAAAAAAAATACCTCGGAAAGTGTGAATTATTGGACAAAATAAAAATGACTCTATGGAAAAAAAAACAAAAGAAAAGTTGGTGAACATAAGAAATAATTTCTGTGTTGGAAATGGACATAATATAGTGAAATATCTGAAGAAAGAAACTGTAAAGTTTTTAAAAAAGGTAAAAGATACTTTATTTCCAAAAAATATATACCATACAAAATCTTAAAAAAATTGTTTGATGTTTCTATCTTTAGTAATATATTTTAATATTTATTTTTAAAAATGAAACTAAAAGAGAGCTCGAGAAAATCTTTTAAAAATCTCGAAACACACGTTCTTTTGTTGATAAAAAAAAAACCCAAAAATAATTTTCCGAGCAAAACTGATGTATCTAAAAATTTTGCATTTGATTTACACCAACACTTCAACGTATTAAAATAACAATTAATTAAAAAAAAAAAATATTTTCCTTTTATTTAGCTTCTATTTGATGATATTACATAATCAATTTTGATTTATAATACAATATTCTCATTAAAAGTGAATCTAGATTACATAAGTGTCTTAATAAATATATTCCAGGTTAAGCCATCGAAAATAAATCTGAAATTGTTGTACTACACAATAATAATTACTTTCGCGAAAATAGATAATTCAATAGCGGCCTCCAGTTGAATAAATATATGGTAGAGGTATTAAAATAATTATACACATACACTATAGCATGTAAGACTATAATATGTAACACTGATAAGTTTTCGTCACAAATAATTTAAACATACATATTATCGTAACGCAAAATAATCTATATTTATTTTTGTTTCTTGTTTTGAAAAAAATTAAAAATATGTTGTCAAAAAGTTACTATAATGAGTATTTTAACAATTCTGATTAAGTCGACCACATTCATCTGAACGAAGTCGGTGTCTACGCACCATATTGTTTTGGTTTTGTTATAAGAGAACGTTTCTGTTTATACAGATGAATGATTGATGAACTACCCGAGTAGAAGTCTTTACCTGTAAACGTTTATTTAACGCTCCCAGAAGATTAAAAAGGCTGTGGCCCTAAGACATGCTTAACGCATAAGATACAAAATAAATAAATAAAAAAAAAAAAAAAACAATTAAATAATACCAAATAATTAACCTAATGTAATTTCTTGTAAGGTGTCACTACTGAGGATCTTCCTATTCCAATATTTTAATGTTATTTAAAAATGTTGTCATCAAACTTACTGATTATTGTAATAATAGATTGTAAATATATTCTTATAAATAAATAAAATAAAAAACTCTTATTTTCTCCAACGAGGATAATACTTTAGTAATTAGAACTCTCACTATATACTAAGTATGGTTAGGTATGGACTTACTATGGTAAGTTCACGACAACTAATTTACACATAACCTTATTTATATGTATATGTAATGCGTTACTGGTATTTTTAAGACAGAAGAATCTAAAGTCTTAACGAAATACAAATCATAAGTATTTCATTAAAATGTCATCTTCCAAAAAGAGCCAATAGTATTATCATAAAACAATATTTTTATGATGGTAACCTATAATATTTTGGATTTCGATTGGAGCTATCAAGTAAGCATCAATATCAAATAATAAATTGGATACGAATTATCTGTTTAAGAGTTCATTTTTATGATTTTTCGGTAGACTTCTTATGAGTAAAGACAAATTGATGGAAATAATGATACGTACCATTCCAACCATAGACAAACATTTGATTAAATTTTTAAGGGGGGCTATAATAATCTAATGTAAAATAAAACGAACAGATAATTATAAAAACAACCAATAACATTTCAAATAAAGTTTCGATTTTTGGGGGGGGGCTATTAAAATATTTAGGGGGATTAAGCCCCCCTAAGTCCACCCCGATGTCCACCAATGATTCCCACATAACTTAAAATTTAATGAATACAAATAAAATGTATAAGAGAAATTTAAATTTTATTCAAAATATTTGTATATTATACGAGTCATATCAAAATTATATACTAACATCTGGGACCGAGTATAGGACATTAATTTGATTAAACACTAATTAAATATTTTTTTTATTTTTAATTGAATAGTGGTTTCAGTCATATTAATTTATTTACTGAACCTAATTATAACTTCAACTCATAATTATTTCATTTTTATATATTTTAATCGTAATAGTGTGATTTATAGAAAAAAATAAAAAATCAATAAAGTTTACAATTTCTATTTACAATTTTTTTAATTGTAATAATTTAAGTTCATCATATTTTCAACTATAGGTAATTGTTAGAATTACGTTATTATAATGTATATAATATATTCAAAAAATGCAAATGATATTAATGATATATTATTAGGTACGTGAATGACTCCAACGTAGGAACCTACTAATCTACGACCAACTATTTTATACATGAATAATTCTATCATTTGTTTTTTTTTTATATGTACATTTTTTGTGAGTACTTATAGGTAGGTACAATATACGACATACCAATTATTCGCCATAATATTATTCAGCGTTTACTTATTTTATTTTAAATCTATATACGACAACGGCCGTCGGTGGCCGGGTCAACTTATTATTTTATTTATATCATAATAAATAAAAAATGGATGCCAGTACGGTCGAGGTTCACAGTCCTTCTAGAAGCTCTAATAATAAAATAAATAAATAAAATAGGGATACCAGCCAGCAGAGCACAGTTTATACAAAACAACGACGGAACAAACACTAGGTACACCGGAGTGTAATATTATAGTATAATAATTATGTACGCATATAGCGGCTATTGGACGGTCATCACGGTTCCGCGGTATGAGGGTTAGGATTAGATACGCGGTGGTGGTTCTGAACAGATCACGACGCGTTTTAATTCGACACTGCCATCGTTCGCGGGATGCACGTGTTTTTCGAATAAACGGTGTTATAAGTTAGAGACACGTATTCACGACACACGTATGCGCATTGTATATATATATATACGTATGAGCATGGTCTGGATAATAGCTTTACCACGAACACCGTTATTACATTATGCACCGCGGCGGTTGTACGGCGCACGACCGTCATACCTACCGCTATTATACGACCGCCAAGTTTTTGGTCCATTTAAAGTTTGCCGATACATAAATACACGGCATGTGTTAGGTGTAGGGCAGCAGGAGGTGAGGGGGTCCGGTAAAGTTTAAGTGTATTCGAATCTCTTTGGCACGCGGTGTAAGACCCACGTTCCCATCCGTCTATCCCCATACCACTACTATACTAACCCATCATCATTCTCGCGTCACCCGTTGTGTTATAACCCCGTCGATCAACGGCTTACCTACCGTTTTAGCCAGAGTAATTTTCGCGCCCGCGTTAAACGAACCAAAATATGACTGTATACAAGAAGCTAAACCTATACCACCCCCCTCCCCCGTTCCCCATCCATGGACCACCTGTGCGTCTCCTCTTGTTTATTGGATGAATATACCTATACGCTTTCAGCGAACTATATAATCTTTCGCCGAGGAAATCGTCTTTGGCACGAAACATTATACGCTGCGAACGAGCGACAGCAATTATTATTGTTTTATACTTTAGAATAATATAGAAATCGAGACTGGTCAGGAAGAAAAATCTAAAGTCGATGATCGGGACTAAGGTATTATCGTCTACACGTTATATTTGCTACCGAAAACGATTAAAAGTAACAAAAAACTAAACATTCGGCGTGTAGGGAGAAAAAAATGGTACGGTCGTAAATAGAATAGGTCGAGTAAATTGGATAATACTTTACTGTTATTTCAAACTGCGGTAGATTTAAAAAATTACCAACAGTTCTGAGTTCATATATACGTATACGCGTACAATGATGTTATACCCTTTGAAATTTTAATAACATTATCCACACATAATACAAATAAATACTTATAGGTATATTCATTTCAAGTATTAGTGTACTTGAATAAATATTATAATAAAAGTAATAATTCTAACATAAAATTTTAAAAAATCTATTCACTATTTTTATTATGTTATAACACCTCTCGTAACACCTTTATTACAACTTCTTTGTTACGAATTTAAAATTGTAATATTAAGTTATACAACCGTGTAAAAACGTCGATAGATCCCGCGCTAAATCGTTTTCGTTATTTATATTGCAATTTTGTAGTTGTGAATTCGACTTACTAACTAAAATAGTATAGTACCTATATTATGATGGTGTTATTAAAATGTCATCAAATAATTGAATCGATACTTTTAATTTATTTTTTTGAATTTCGTAGATCTCAGCTTAGATTTAGTATTTATAAATAACTAGAAATAATTAGGTGATGGCTTGGTTACATTTTATAATAATAATAATAATAATAATAAACGAATATTAAAGTATCTATTGTACTTAATGTGAATAAAAACGTGATTTTATAACCCAATAAGCAATGTCCAATTAAATTTATAAAACAAACCGCATGACAATCATTCGGAGGATTTTGGAATGCATGAAGGATAAATAGACAGGCATACATTCGCTTATCTTCTATATATATATATATATATATATATATAATACAAATACCACTGACTCACTGATCCCTATATCTCAAAAACTACTCAACGTATGGACTTGAAATTTGGAATAGAGGTTCTTTTCATATTTTCACCATGCAATAAGAAAGTATTTTTTCAAAATTGCCTTTTTAAGGGTTGATGACCGTTTGGGCTCTGGGTTAGATGTAATTTTTTTTACTCATTGGTTACTTAGATAATATTTAATGTTGATTTTAAGATATTGGATAAACAGTATACATATTTCGAGTCATTATGATAACCAAAATAACAATCAAATAACTAATATACAAAAATATTACCTTGGTAGTTGGTAACCAGTAATGAAAAAACGAAACTATAAAATTATACCAAAGTTAAGGTACCTTAAAGCTACCCGCTGAAGCTACAGGTATGAAAAATAATTGCTAGTTTCGTTTTATACTATAGACTATAGAGACATGTTTGTATCGGCCAAGAAATTTTCCGAGCGAAATCATGTAAAATTACATCAAAGTATAGTTAAGATACATTTAATCTAATCTTTAATCTAACTAGGCTCTATAAAATGTAAGGTTATTCCTTTAAGGACTATGCCCTGGCGACGACTACTCCGAGCGAAGCCGGGTAATTCAGCTATATATATAAAAAAAGTCGTGTTAGTTCCACTATTTATAAATCAAAAACGGCTGAACCAATTTGGCTGAAAATTGCCGTGAATTTTTAATTTTCCATTTTCCATGTCATTTTTGACATTTAAAAAATGTCGCTAATGCAAGGTGCTCCACTGAAGAGCACAATCCATGCACCAAAATACATCGCAAATACAGAATCATTAAAATACTTGATTTTTTATTTATATTTATTGTTTTAATAAAAATAAAATCAAAAACCTGCTCATTTATTTACCCTAAGGCAGAATAAAGTTCACCGGGTCAGCTATATTTTATAAGTATGAAAAATAAAATTTCCGAACCGGAACTACTGAAGCTACGGGGAAGAAAATTGGTTAGGAGAAAATTAAAGCTAACCAAACATATTTAAATATATATATTTTATTAAAAACTATGCCCAGCCAAGACTGTTCCGTGCGAAGCTGGGTAATTCAAGCTAGTATATTATATTATATTATAGACAATATATTAGATCTCATATTAAATATTATTTTTTTTAAACATTTTTATCTTTGGTTAGAAAAAAAAGGGGTAACACTAGGTACTTCCTAAATACTCAGAGAATATATTTGGTAAAATTTGAGACACTATATTATAATATACAGTGTACTATATTTAAAGCAAGGATTTTGATGCATTATCATATTTTTCTGGTGTTCCAAAACGTAGGTCCATAACATTTAATAGAAAAAGTATTTTGGGTGGTACTGAGTATTTTAAATCAAATTTAATTTTTCATTTGTTTTTTTTTTTTTCTGATACATTTCAATTTTGATAGATTTTTAGGTGTTTTTAGAGCATGTATTGGTGTTACTAGGGCATTTTTTTAGTTTAAAAAACACTTTTTACAATTTAACTAAATGGTGAACTTAATTATAATTGTTGAGATTAACAAGAGAGATTTATGATTTGAACGACCACCGCGAATAATGTAATAAGATTTATATAGCATACGATAATAATGTTATCATAACTAGGGCTTTTCGCTCAGATTACCGCAGTTTGCAGTTGTTAGATACTAATAATAAAAAATGTGTTTAGAATAAAACTGATTATTTTAATTTAATTTCTTGTAAATATTTATGACAAGTTTTACCTTTTAAGGCATTTTTGGAGGTTTTTTAGTTTTTTAAGTCATTTCTGAATTTTTTTTAAAGATTTTTAGAGCATTAAAATCTCAACCCTAGGTTTAAGTCCTTGATTTTAAATCAGAACAATAATGTAATATTGTTATTATACAATATGAAATCAATGATAAATCTTTGGGTTTGACAGGCAATATGGACTTTTATAACAGTTATGCTTATGTCATTTCTTAAACTTTAAGTTTTCATAGAATCTTGTGTAAGTATAAAATATTGTTCCAAGTGTCAAGACACAAAAAAGAAAATCCAAGAACAGCATATCAATGTGATATGAAAACGCTATTCACCATTATTTAAATTATAATTGACAGAGTAACTTAAAAACCCGTCTAATAAACATCTATTGTATTTTTATTTTATCTACTTATATTAAATCCACGTAACATTTTAATAAATGAAAAATTAATTTTAATATTATACATTATTAACAAACTTAGGCACAAGTATAATATTTTAAGCAAAAATACGATTATTAAATTTATGAAAAATTACAATCTATATAACCTAACTTATTTAGGTACTTACATGATAATTTTGACTATCTCAACGTCATATCATTATTAATGATCATAATGATAATAAGTCTAGTTCATATTTTTATATGCATTAAAAATTCTAAAACCAATTAAATGTTGAGAAAAATATATTTTGAATTGATGTTTTTGAAAAGAATAAAATTAATTTAACATCGATCTTTTTAATAACAAGAAAAGTACTTGGTAGGTATAATACTCGTAGTATCTAACAATTTAGCATTCCAAAAAAACTTTTGTTTTAAAGAAGTGCTTTGCTTTTAATTAATTAATATTATTTTAAGTAATTATAGTGAATCTAATACATATTCGGGACTTCAAAGTGTTATCATTAGTCTTTGAACATTTGTGTATAAACAAAATCTATCAGTAACAGACATCTCGGCAATCCAAAACGGGATGAATCGTTCATTATTAACATTAGGTATATGGCTTATTATTTAAAAATTTATCTGATGTAAAATATTTTAAATATTAAGATAGTACCTATCTTAAGGTCAATATATTATAATACTATATTGATAAGTCAGATTACTGAAATTGATAATATTGTTGTACTTTTGTGAATAAAAAATGGTATCAATAATCGATTAAGTTTTTATAATACCTACATGTTTTAGTTATTGATACACAGTCCCAATAATTATAACATTTTTTTAAATTCATATTTTAGTTATTGATTTCTATTCTAATAGATTAAATATAAAGTACTTAGGTACCTACATATCAACTTCAATATACGTCTAAATATTTACACACAAATAATATTAAAACTTTGGTAGATTACATGTTTTTATCTTACCATATCATAATAATAATAATTATTATTATTTAATTAATCTGATAATTTATTTATTCAAATGATCGAATAAAAAAGCGAGGAAAAAAGCTACTGAAACAAAATTAATTTTCAGAAACTACAAAAGAACTTTTTTTTTTTTTAATGATTTGTTGAGTGTTAAAAATAAGGTTTGGTATTTTGTGTATTAAATTACAGGTAGACAGTAATGTAGTTTCAATGTCAATGAATTTCATTATTATTTTTATAGATATTATAGTCGATACTTAGTATACAGATCATTTATAAGTTATAATTTACATATCTATTAATTTCACACTTGCGTTATTTTAATACGTACATTACCGCGTGTCATCATAATTATCGAGATAATTATAGTGTACTACGTGTACACACGTCCAATATTTTACAAATGTTATATAACAATAGATCTAACCGATGGTCCAAATAAGTTTTCTAAAATGATGACATTTTTCTTTGTATAAAAAAGGTTACTATTTTTTTAAAAAAAAGCCAAACATGTTTATGAGGTTATAATCTTATATAATTTTATATTACAATCAAACAGCAACTTTTAATTTATTTTATCTAATGGTTATATCTGCATTTCAATTTAATATACTGCTTAAGTTATGTGCCATCATCCAATAGTTGTTGAAAATAATTATCAAAAAATTCCATAAGATATGTGGAAACATAACCCGCAATTCTATGCGGGTTACCAACCGGTACTAAATGTGGGTTCACACCTCGTCGTGTCGTTTAGTTTCGTGTATATTTTCAGTGCTGTGATTGGCTTAACCATGCGGTTGCACTTGGTTAATTAATGGTATTCTGCCAGATTCAACTAGTGATACTATAACATTCCCACATACACCGCAAAGATGAATATATTCAACTTTTGATCATATGGTTAGCTATGGTTATTATTATTAATTATTTTACGATAATAAAATGTAATAACTGAACATCAAACAACTGATTATTAAATTAATAAATAAACATATTGGTTACGTCGTGTACAGAAAAACACACGGCACGATATAGTACGATATGACACGACACTATACGACACGACGAGATGTGAACCCACCTTAAGGCTCTATAGAACATGTTCTATAGCGCCCTACCGGTACCCGAGCCGGTACCTAAACGAATAGGAGATAAGAACTACAGAATTTCAATCAAGTATTTTTATCTACACAACTGCAGTTAGTTAAATTAAATTAGGTACTCATTAGTCTTCTATATAGTCAATATTGTGTCTGAGATTGTTTTTAGTCAATATTTTACCACAAATATTATTATATGTTTTGTGATGTTATATCGAAACACATAATCAACGTAGTTATGTAACATATCATGTTATCTGATGAATAATTATAATTTAATACACAAGTTTTTACCAAAATGGCTATTGAATTAAATAAAATAATGAAACAATTGTATATAATGTGCCAGTAAACATAGTTGAAAAAATCACAAAAAATTAAAATATCAGTTATCCCACTTCGTTATGTAGGTACTATTTTCTTACTTTTTTATTTGTGAGTAATTTTAAAGTACTTAGTAGTTAGTTATCATTATCGCTCGGTTATCAGTTAGTATTTGAGTATTGAAATTAAAGTATTATAAAATACTATTTAAGTTATACAATTTAAAAATTATATCAATTAATGTAAGTACCTAATAGTTATTAATTACAATTCACAATACCAAAATTTGATTTTGAAAAAAATCCAAATCAGTCAATAGGACAAAAGTGAAATCATACCTAATCATTGTTTAAATTCATACTTTACGAATTCGAATTTCAAGTATAAAACTATTTAATTCGAATTATATCTTATTGAGTTCGATTTTTTATACCAAGACCTAAAATATTATTTTATAATTTATAGTATATTTAATCATATTGAAATATTGAATATAAATACCAAATCAAGAGTATTTTCAAATCTTGTCGTTTTATATAAGATATTATTTTATATATTATTGTTTAAATTTAGGTACTGTCTATTATGAAATACATTACAAAATACGAATTTTAATTGATTTTAGGTTCAAAGGAAACTCAAAAAAAATTATTTCGGTAAAAAAGACATAATACTGAAAAAATATTTTAGAGAACAAAAATATCGGCGGATGAGCCTTTTAAAAATAAGTAAAATTTAAATGTAAGTATATAGGTAGATAGGTTTTCGTGTTATTAGAGATTCTACAAAACTTTCAAATGAGGATTGGCTCACAACATTCAAAAAATGGGTTAAAATAATGACATATTATTAGAATTTATTACTCGATTTATTTTAATGATGGCAAACGAAGTTATCGTCCGCCTAAAAAAAATAATTGAGGTTCTTGCACAAGTAGCTATTTTCACCCTGCGGCACGGCAATGTATATAGAACACTAAGAGTTGTCGAAGGCTTTAGAAAAATTCTCGGAAATATCCATCGTTAGTTATTCGACAAAAAACCCTCGGAGCCTATCAGCAACTAATCGTTTCAGAGCTAACCCAAACTACAGCTGACAATAGGCTAATCGGACGATATGAACTTTGGATACTTTGAAGGGTCCTTGTCCACTGTTAGCTGTATCTCTCCAAGGAGGATCCACGACCAACTGTGGTAGTTCCAGAAAAATAACAGACAGGAAAAGAGCACGTTGCGATTTGATACCACAGTCACCAAGGTCAAGATGCCCAGCTGTGTCATCAATCACGATATTATGGTGCACTGAGCGTTCCGGAACGTCGACCGTGGTATCAGCCCGGTCACTGGTCGCCGTCACCTGGACTCGATAGCCGACATACTGGACATGTGCGTTCTGTGCTACGTCACCGCTGGTCGTGTTGTGACATCGCGAGCCATGGGCGACAAGCGAAGCATGCCGCGTCGGGTTCTTATAATTTCATGGTGTCGTTATCGCGGAGAGAGCCCAAAAATGTAAATCGAACGGTGGCACACGTTGCTTTATAGTTAGTTTTCAAGACCAGAAAAAATGAAAAGGCCGTTGGCTTACAGAGGTTCGAATGGCTGAAGAAATCTAGAATTACCTTTCGTTGTGTTATATGATTTTATGATCTGTATTTTTAATACTACCTAATATTAAAAATTAAATACATATTATTATTATTGTATTACATAAAAAATACCCTCGAAAATACACGTAAACATATGAGGCTGCTTTTCAAGTAACTCGAATATTTTATTTTTGTATTTAAATGTATTTGTTGAATTTAATAAACGATTGAGAGGTGGCTTGTTAGAGAGTGATTTAAATTATAAGTTTCTTTTTAGTTAACTTACAAATTTATAAGACTCGATATTTAGGTAATAACTTTAATTAGAAAAAATCTTTTAGGCTTAAAAGTAATTATATAAAAGTATAATATACTAAACAAAATAGTTATTTATAAAACTTAATATTTTTATTTTTTAGTAAGAAAGTAATTTATATTTTTAATAAGCTATCAAAAATTGAATTAAATATTCAATTTTCAATTTTATATCTAAGGAGAATTCTAATGAGTTTAAAATATTTATTCATAATAAAATCATATTTTTTATTATACACTTGGAACTATAATTTTCTCTGCACAACTTCAATTAAAACGACTAATAGTCATTATAATCTCATTTATCTTTTTTATATATATAAAACAATTAGATAATTTATAATGAAAACTAAAATAAATTGAATATCTATTAGTCTATTACGTATTATAGAAATCTATATTATTATAATATACCTATTATGACATTAGGTACGCACCAAAAATAAAAACAACAATTTCCAACGTAGAATTAAAGACAACGTTTTTTACACCAAGACGGCATTATTATTCTGATGTGATATCTTACATACTTTTTGTCCGATAAACGTCTATTTCGAACGTTTTATTTTTACATTCTAAGCCCTAAGGTATATATGCGACACCTGAATCTCAATGTAAAAAAACATTTCACGTCCCCGAGGGAGGATTATCTAAAATTGCATCGATATCAATTATCGATAACGATTCCGACGGGAGAAAAACGATAAAAAAAAAATAAAAACAGAAAAATCCTACCAGCAATGACTTGTCGAAAATAAACTTTATTTTAAAACATTGATTTGTTAAAGGTACTCACCAGATCACAGACATCCCAGAGTTAATCTTCAGATGACACACAGCTTTTTTTTAATTTGTCCGTTCACACACGTTAACACGACGTTATAAACACACATGAAAATCACACGACCGCACTTTAGTGAAGACAAAAAATATTACAAACGCTGTGGAAAAAAAATTCCCAATGACCGTACGATATATTTTAAGCACGTACCGTTGTTGCCTATGACGGTGGCGGAACGCGGCGATCGCCTAACCGAAATAATACACGTAGTATTGAGACGGGGCGCGAAACGTCACGGGACCAAATGAAGCGCGTGCGACGCGAACGATTACGTGCTCGGCACACGGACGGTACACGAAGACTGTCGAATCTTGAGTGTCGAGCCCGTCGCGAACGCAAACCTGTGTACCCTCATAGCGCGCCAAGTATTTCGAAATCGATCATCACCGCCATCTACCACCGAAAAACCAAACCAACATACAAACCTTCATCACCCCCTCCCACAATCCCAGACGGATGGTCGTCGGGGAAGTGCGTAAAATGCGAAATGTCGTAAAATGTCCAAAATGTCCGATCGTTGACAATCCGTGGCGGCGGCATCAGTGTGCTCGAGGAAACATAAAACATCATTTAAAGCCAGATTTGCATAACCATAGAAAAGAAATTAAACACCGTGACGTGTATCATAATCTTTCTTTGATTGGTCGAACCACGGTCCACGGGCCACGGGGTTGCGTTTGGGCTTACCAAATTTTGGTATATAAATATACAGATAATACATGGAATCCATCCGACGTTAACGCCAAGTTATGATAATATAATTTGAAACAAACACTAAGTAAGTATTAAGTAAAATTAAGTAGCAAACAAATAATACATTTGTGGTGTGCGTTTAAACATTTGAAAAACCATACTACACGGCGAGGTAAACATACGCGGAATAGCCATTGGTTAACGCAGTCCAGAACGGTAACCCATATTCGTCCATAGGATTCCGTGAGGTTACTCTGCAGCCTGTAACGTGCGAGAAATAACTGAATATCATTTGGAATACCGCAATATTAGTAGGTATATATTATAATTCAAATAATTAAATTTTCCCCTCCACCCGTGTGTGTGTGGACGAAATAATAATACTATAATTGCAATCCTCTGATAATATTATGTGCTCATAACTCTAGAAGTTCTATCAAAATATGCATGTTTTCATTGGAAAGTCTTATCCAACTATGAACGTAAACAATTTTATTTTAGATTTTAGTGTTTCACCTTTCTACGTTTCACCGTCATTTCAATGTGTTTTTTGTGAGATGGTTTATGATTTATGCATTACGTGAACTAATGTACTACGACTATCGCTATACTCTCGTATTTTTATATAGTTGTAAAAATACCTAAAGTAAAGCAAAGGTTATATCAATGAATTTGGAAAAATAGAACACTAAAAAATTTAAAAATTTATTTAAACTTATTTATAAAAAAAGGTAAAAAAAAAAAATTTTGACAATTTTTAGTGTTATTTATAGCGCTTATATATTATCTTTTTTTTTAGTGCATATTAGAGCGACAAAAATTTACTTCCGAGCCCAGCTCATAACCATTGACCGTAGTGTATTTTTCCGCTTGCACGTTCAGATCCAGAGACGGGAATTTGAGAGTCCTGTTCACTATTTCTTCTAGTTCTCGTCAATAATATAATATTATACTTATACATTTTTCTCCAAGTCTACACAGATCACTTACAGCCTGCAAGATTACAATGGAAGCAAATTTTCATATAACAGTGGTGTCAGTGATAACCGAGAATACCGTGCCTCGGTAATTACCGAAAGTATCGAATCATAGTTATTAGTAAACAAATAAGCCGTATACCGGTATCAACATTTGAAATACTGCTAGCCCTATAATTATTACATGTACATAGTTACATGTAGTTATAGTTACAATCATTGACGTATAGTGTATACTATATATCATTGGTTATAAACAGTATTTATAATCAATAATTATAATGTATAAGTCTCTGGTCACAATACATATTCTGTCATAGACTTACAGTGGTTTATAGATGTGTAAAATGCTAAAAAACCTGTACATTGTCTATCGAAATGTATGAGCCGCAAATGCTATGCGTTTACAATGAAAGATGCAAATTATCATGAATGCTGATTAAATTAATTTAATTAATTACTAAAAATGACTAGATAAATAGTTATTACACAATTTATGAAATAAGACATTAATTGTAATATGTATTTCTTATGTATAAACGTAATTAATCATGCACTAGTAAAAAAAGTATTATAATAATACCAACGACAATAATTAAATATTGATTTTATTTTGTCCTTAGAGTCTAGAAATGACTCTAATGAAGTAAAAATATCGAAAGATCTTTTTCGTTTGTAAATAAAGTTCGCCTACTTTTATTTTGTCGATTCAAGGACGAGATAAGCAAGTCGCTTTATATGTGTCTACATAAATGTTTCATAACATTATTATTTTATATGATATATTATATTATATTACCTATATTATACTATATTATATTATATTACCTATATTATACTATATAATATTATTACATTATACATATCAGAACCAGAGTATTATTTTGCGTGTGACATGTTAGTAATTTATATTCGTTTCTATAGTCATAAATAGTCGGATCATTATCGCGAAATCTGTGTCCGAATAACGATTTATAGATATCACAGACACCTCTGTACGCAGTATATAGAGTATTTTGATTTATTTAAAATGATATATCACCTTCCAACGTAATATTATAAAACGTCATAAAGTACATAATGTAATAATAATATAATGTTTTTTTTATTATAATTATATTTTTTTTATTAACACAAATTTTTTTCCATTGTGCACCCATAGTGAAATTATTTTCATTCTTTCATAGAGCAATATAATATTAATATAATTTATGTATGATGGTATCAGGGTTGGACTAAGCCACCGGCCACCGGGGCATCAGGGCACTGTAATTTTAGTTAAATAAGACCACTTAAATTATTTTAATTTTAATTCAATACTTTTATTTTCTATTATTATAATAAAATAAAAAATATCGCACTGTAACGTGACGTCAATCAAGGTATTCGGCAACACGGGATTGGATAATTAGTAGTAGTTTGAAGATTGAATATATTTAACATAGCCATAGGCCGATTGATAACTATAAATATAATACTTATAAGTAAAACAACTAGGTATAGGAAATTTTAAAACAAAATATCTGTACAATATGATAAACATACAGTGCACAACGTATTGACCATATCGTTCGCGTAAATGCGACAAAGAAATTGTTTAGTATTAAAAAGTATATTATTAGTATAAAATTAATAAATAACGTACATTTTTTTAAGTTTTTCCTTTTTTTTTTAAAATATGTATTTATATATGTATAAAAAAGCCAAGTACTGGATACAAATGAATTTATGATATCTTTAGGAAAGTTAAGTTTAATTATTTTCTATGGTGTTTTAAAATATTATTTTGAATCAAAATAAAATAAATTGATTATTGACTTACTAATTATTATATTAAGGATAAATTTTATTTATGTAAGGAATAACATTAAATCTGAGAGTATTCAAATGTACCCATGTTTATATTTTTTATTGAGTTATGAAGATACATTTTCAATTAACAAACGTACCTACTTATAAAGTTTCATTGAAGCCGTTCGAAATTATTTTCCCTGGACTATGGTAAAGAGCTAGTCCAACTCTAGATGGCAGGGCCGACTCAATGTAGTAGTAAAATTGAAAATAGGCAGCCACCTAGGGCGGCACTTATGTGGGGGCGGCAAATTTCCAATGAACCAATTTAATTATTATAATATAATATAGTATGCTAAATTGTATGTTCATTATTCAAAATATGCAAAAATAAATATGTAATAAGTAATTAACTAATAACTAATAATAATTATAATAATAATATAATATTGATACTTCGTTTAACTGAATATAAATAAAACGGCGAAACGATACATGCGTTAGTCGACCACAGATGATCCAGTGGATGGTATATGAAATACCATGAAGTAGTTACTACAAAATACTGAAATGTCCTATATCATGGTCTAATTTGTGTCCATAATTATGTACGTTCGTGTCGAATGAGGTTGTCGATTATCAAGACTCAAGAAGTTAAGAGTGATATCTACAAGCGAAATAACGGATAGTCAAAAAAATAAAAAGTGCAAATTGTAAATTATAATATTATGGGCAATAAAGATGTACTATACATAATTTTAAAATCCAAATACTGTACGACGGACAATCAAATTCATTTATCACATTCATTACCCCAAAAACTTATTCAATAGATACGTGTTTTATATAAAACACGTAAGCTTAGCTGCTAATCGTGTATTCTTTACCTACCAAATCTTTCTGTCACATCCTATATATTACAGTATGTTTCTATGTTAATGTGTTATATAATATTATGTGTTTTTAAACTGTATTTGTTCAGTAATACGCAAGAGCATTTTGATTCGTAGTTACCGATAAATTTGATAACAAGCAATAGTATACCCAGTGGTGTAGTAAGTTATGGGGAGGGGGGTGATGGGGATAGATCCCCACAGAGCCTTTTTTTTAATGTTTAATGCATTGACATATTATTAAGTATAATATATTATAATTACGAATATAATATTATAATCTTTATCTTGGCTCTCAAATTATATCTTTCGCCCATCATATTATCATACGTTCATACGATCATACGCGAAACGCTATACCATAGATCAACCGAGTGTTTTTTTCTACAAATTTCTATTTATAAACTTAGAATTTTTTTCCGTGTGGGAACTTACGTACCGGTATAATTTTTTTCGTGAAGGAACTTACATATGTACCCTCTTACCTGCTATGTTTCGTATGATAACTTACTAAACCCCCTTTGTGTTTATCCAATTAATTAAATGTCCCCCCCCCAAAAAAACCAAATCATAACTACACCACTGAGTATATCTAGAAAATATTAGATGAGGGAATAATTCATACGAATTAACAACATCGGCCATCCGGCGAAGATCATAATATTGTTACCATGGTTATATTAAATCAAGGTTTGGACCGCACAACGTAAAAACACCTATACCTACTTACTCGAAAATCAACACGTTTATGGTACAATAGTCATGAAGATCATGAATATTGTACCTATAAAAAAATAATATACTTTACCATGTTAATTTGTTAATTCTGTTGATAATCATATTGACTATGAATATATCAATATGTAATCAAGTAGCATAATATTGTAAATGTTTATGGGAACTGCATGGACTGCAATATTTACAAATGAAATGTTCACATCATTACATCAAACACTATAATGTATATTAATAAATTAATATGTATATATAGTCATATAGATACATAAAATCATATGGATAAAACTATTTAAATTTAAATTTATAATTAATCATAAGAAGTAAATTCAAAACTGCCGATATGGGTGCTTTTTATTGACTTTATCACTTTATGTCTAAAAATGCTAAAATCAATACAAAACATCAATTATTTCCGACGTGGGTCAAGTGTGAACATGATATAGGTGAAAAAAATTAGCTTAATTTAATTTTAATTTTTTTCTGTCGAAAGGTGTTCATTTTATGATACTTTAGCAGACAACCATCAAATTATTCCCGTCTGGTTGTAATAATGAGTCAGAACATTATTCTATATTTTTAATTGTATTATTTACAGTCAACTCATTCGACTCAATGGAGTTTTGAATATTTTTCAAGTACAGAGTCGTGTAAATATGTATTTGTAAATAAAGAACAGTATTGTTTACCCGTCATTGGTATCGTGGTGAGCGCTCAACTCGTTAGTATTTTGGAAACCACATGTTTAATTATTTCTTAATTGCTCTAATACTATTAATACCTTTATTCAACACAATTCCAAACGTACTTTTGTCAATTTAAAATTTTATATATTTTTTTTCTTTTAAATAATGTACTTTTTGATTTTTATTGTTTGAAGTATTAATAATCAGGAAAAACAGTTAAAATATTTAAATGTAAATAATTTGGTTTTAATTTCAATTTTCTATATTTGTTTAATAATAAATAATGATAAAAAAACAATGCGGTAAGCGCCGCGCTTTTCATTAATCATTACCAATGGTGGGACGTTACATAGCAATACCAACAACGGGTTTAGGATGTTAATTGCATCAACTAAATCGTCGGGGAAAATTCCAAGAAAAGGTTTACATTAAAATTAAAAAGAGTATATCTAAGGCAGTTCTGAACAACAAATTAATAATTAAGGAAAAACCAAATCTCTAAGTTAATTCGCAATAAATTTGCCAATTTTATTTTTTACAGTCACGAATTAAATACTAGAAAGTCTCAAAATGAAATAATAATATTTTAAAGCATAATTTTTTTCTTTTTGAAATAAAATCATTTCTATAAAAAAAGCATAATTTATTCACAATACATGAGTAGTATCATTATTCCTATAATATACAGACCATATTATAAGCTTGTATGACTGTTTGTTTAGAACCATAAATAAATAATACATACTACATATTAGATAGGTAATGAAAAACCATCGCATTTGAATAATAGTAATTGTATTCGTATTAATATTTTCGTTAAAATACCAATAATTATTATTTAAAATCTAAATAGGTTCTCAGAATTTTCTATTGATATTAACTTATTCTATATTATTTTATAAATATAGTGTTCATAGCTGTAAAATTAGGTGGGTCTTAATGGAGGAGGCTGAAGCACCTCCAGAATTGTTTGGTTGTATGTACTAATGTACTATGCATGTAATTATATTTTACCCACGCCTAATGTAAAAACATATGGTTTCATATAAATGAATAATAATATTAATAATTTAAGATTCAGCTGTAAATAAATTATTTGTAATGTGATTTTATAATACTTTTAGATCTATTTTCAAATACACATTATTAAGTGGATGTTAAATTTATAATTGATTCCAAGAAGGTACCATAGAGACACAGACTTCTATACAACACTAGATAAGGAACTCCTATATTATATATATTGTTATCAGTGAAGATCGCGTAGCAGTTAAGGCCGGTTTACACTTATCAAAGTAGCCACATCCGTGAACCACGAATTAGTGGCACGGATTCTACTTTGATAATATAAACACACCACACGTACATGTGACAAGCTCGTACAAGTCGTGTTGTCCGATCCGTACCGGCACGAATATGTATCAAAATTCTCGTACGTGGGGAGAACATTTTATTTTTATATTTTTAATATGTCTAGTTTTCATTCAGTGAAATATTCATTCATGTTTTGTTCTTTACAATATTAAATTTATATTATTAAGTTTATTTAATACAATAATATTTTTTGTATACATTTTTTTCAATTTAATTTTTAACTCGTATATAATATTATAATGGCAGAAAAAAAATGGTCTGAGGACAAAACAATGAAATTTATTAATTTGTACGAAAGCCATGAAGTTCTTTGGAATACAAGTAAATCTGAAACCTGGTCTGTCGTCCACTCGGAGCTCCGTTAACAACGTATTTGATCCACCTAAAATATTTCGCCTGGCAACCCAATCTCGCACCCATATTTTTCTTTTCTTTTTACGATTAGAAATAATTTGGGTTGCACACTCTTGAGCTAAAACTCCGCAGACTGATAACACTACGTCTGCTAGTTATGGTTCCATTTTGGCTACTGATAAATTTACTTGGACACCACTGTCTAGTGTAAACACTATCATCAGTACTCGAATCAAAGTTACACTGATCCGTGGTTCACGGACGTGGCTACTTTGATAAGTGTAAACCGGCCTTTAGTCGCCATTTTGTCAGTTGGCAAAATACTGCTTAACATAATATAATATTTTAAACACTTTGGAAAAATAAATAAATAAATACGAAGTCCATATTTTATACTTTCTCATTTTATTAACTTAATAATAACTAATATTATTTAAAACATAATAAACAATTAAATTATATAATATCTTATAATACATACTCAGTTAATATGAGATATTTATTGTTAATATCAACTTTAATATATTAAACAAAAATACTTATTTTTATTATTAATACTTTATTTTCACCGATTATTAAATAAAATCAATTTGGTAAGTAAATGGCGCTTACTAACAGTATTAGATAATTTTGATTTAGCCAGGTGATGTAAACGAATTTTTAAATATTGTTTACATATAAGAGTACCTAATACTTGATACACTGTCCATAAGAACGCATTTCGCAGCATATGATGATGACACTGAATTTTTAAGCAATAATTTTTTCATTGCTGTTCTAAACTCTATCACGTTAGGGTTGTTATTGTTTCCAAAGCGTTGACGAATTTTTGAAAAAAATAATTCAATATGGTCTTGGAAAAATTTGTATGTAAGTAAATATTTGTACTTAGAAGTTTCAGAGAGTTCATGAGCAATATTAAAAATTGAATTAATTGCTACTACAAAACCTAATAACAAAAAAAGAAAAATGTTAAGAATAAATAAAAACAATAATAACATAAACAATAAATATTATTCATTAGGTATTGCATGATGATAATAAACGAGAAGAATATTAGTTGTTGAATTATTTATCACTGGCATTATATAATATTATATATAAATGGATAATAGTACCTAATTAATACTATACATATAATGAAATAATTTATTACTTTTGTAGGTATGTACTATGTACAGTCGTCAATCACAGAATATAATAATGGTACAATACTACAATTTAAGTAAATTGTGAATGACAATTGCCAATATTTTGCCATCCGACAAAATGGCGGATACTGATAAGGAAATCTTCAAAATATTGTTCGATTTCCTTATCTAGTGTTGTATAGAAGTCTGTGCATAGAGATGACAAGTTTTCACAGAATCGGTTGTCAAGGTACCTTTCCATTTGGAATAGAGTATGAATTATGTGCATGAATGCATGATAATAATAGACACAAATATATTATTATTATTATTATTATTATTTTTTTTTTTAATAATAAACGCCATACGGCTTTTACAATATGATACATATTAATGAAGTATACATAATAACATATATATATATATACAATTATACATTGTATCTATAAATTTAATTATACAAAATTATACGTCATAATAGTAGGCTCCAGAATGTTAACTATAATGGAAAACAAAAACTAAATTAGAATAATTTTAATCAGTTCGACTATTAACTAAAGACATAGCTCTCCTTAGAGGGTCATCATCTAAATAATTTGTTGTCACCGGAGCAAGGTAGTAAGTATCTCGTGAGTGGGTTATTCCTGGAATACGAAAACCTATTCTGGCTAACAAGCAAGGGGAGTAAATTACACCACAAACTAAATCATTTAAAAATTTAATATCACTCATATTTCTTCTTTCACTCAAGGTGCTGTTAGGACTCGTTTATAGTCATGGGGTTCATGAATAATGTCTATAGATCGAGAAACCATATTCAAGAAACGATGCTGAACACGTTCTAATTTTTTTATGTCTTATTTAGTCCTCGGTGACCATACAACAGAGCTATACTAACCATACTCTACAATCGATCTTACAAGAGAAGTATATAATATTAACAGACATCTTACAGACATGACAGACCCTGCATGTCGTCTTATAAACCCTAAAGTTCGTAATGCTTTTCCTACTATCCAGTCAATATGAGGTGTAAAAGATGACGTTATAGTAAAAATAAAACCTAAATCCTCAACTTGGTTTATACGCTGTAATATCAAGTTATCAATACAATAATCATACTGAATAATTGAGTGGACTCTCGAAAAAGATATAACTTTACATTTATGAATCACCAACTTCAACCCAACTATATTACACCAATGAACTAACTTATTCAACGAATCTTGTAATAAAAAAGCATCGTTCTCGGATTGAACATAATTAAATAATTTCACATCATCTGCAAATAGTAGCAATTTACTATCTATAAAGTCACATAAGGAGTTTATTAGAATATTAAATAAAAGTGGAGATAAGTGCCCACCTTGTGGGATTCCAGAAGTAACTAAGTATTCAGAGAATTTATGATTAAATAAGGATACAAACTGTCGTCGGCCAGTTATAAAGGGTTTAAACCAAGAGATCAGAGGTTCGCCTACACCTAATTTGTGCAGAATATCTATTAACACTATGTGATTTATTGAGTTGAAAGCTTTAGAAATATTAGTAAATATAACATCAACTTGACTCATAGTTTTGAAATTATCTCTGGTAAATGAAGAAAATTCCAATGCACTAGTAGTTGTGGAACGACCGCTAAAAAACCCATATTGAGTGGATGATAAAACTAATTTAAATCTACGTTCAATACATCTATGGACAATTTTTTCAAATAGTTTCCCAATCAGAGGTAAACCAGATATATGACGATAATTAGTTACTGACCCTGGTTTATAAATAGGTGTAATCTGGCTAGTTTTCCATACTGATGGAAATATACCTTCGGCTAATGAGAGGTTGAACAAATACAATAAAGGATATTTTAACTGTTCCCTGATACCAAATAAAATTGAGCTGATATACCATCAGGTCCGAGACTCTTAGTTGTTTTCAAAGATAACAAATTTTCTTCTACATCTTTTAGTTCAATAATAAGATTAGATGGCAGAAATGAAAATGATTTAATTCCAAGATTTTTAACGTTCCATTGTGAAGGAGATACTGGTGATTTATAAACGGATTTAAAGAGACGTGTAAATAGATTTACAATATCTATATCTGATGCAACACAATCTCTATAATGCATAACGTTTGGGATATCTGAAGTATTTCGACGATTATTAATAAATGACCAAAATGCATGTGGATCACTCTGGAGAGAACTATTTATCTTACTTAGATAGGACTCATAAGCCAGCTTTGACTCAGATTTAACTTGAGCACGTAGTAAAAAAAATTTATACCGATAGTTTATAGTACCAAAACAATTTTAGTTTTTTGTGGACTATTTTTTCATCAATTATTAATTTTTTCAATTTGGGTGTTGCCCATTTAGGGAAAGTTGAGTGACGAAATAAGTAAACCGGTACATATCGTTCAATTAGCGTTATAAAAATGTCTTGCAGAAGATTAGCTGCGAATTTAATTCCAAGATTATTTAATTCATTTTCCCAATTAAAGTTACTCAGAATGTTATTGATGGAGTTAAAATCAGCACAGTTAAAATTACGGAATGAATGTTGATCATTTAGTTGGGGTGGCTCCTCAGGCATAGAGTATGTAATGCTTAATGGAGGATGATACTTATCCGGCATAACTAATGAATCTGGTGATGTATCAACGACTACGTCTATTCCTGATGTGAAAACAAGGTCTAGAAGTGAACCAACCTGATTACTAATGGAATTAATTTGAGAGAAGTTTAAGAAACGATATCCATCACTTATTGTCTTGACTTTCTCATTAATACTATTCGATAATGACATTCCCAGAACACTATTAGACCAATTTGAATTTGGTAAATTGAAATCACCACAGATAATTCCCATATTACACCCAGAAAACTGCCACAATTCATCAAAAGTATCAGCATGTGACGTGTAAATCTCGATTGAGGCTGATGATGGTATATATATTCCTCATATTAGTAATATATATTTCTTAGATATAGATAATTTTATAAATAACTGTTCGACTGACTGTACAGCACAACATAGTAAAGCGGGACATTATGTCTGTCTTATCGTTATCAAGACTCCACCACCTCTAGTACATGTACTAGTATTTATATTTCTATCCGCTCTGAATATTGTAAAACCAGTAAAACCTAATTCTGCATCCATAATGTCTGGGGTGAGCCAAGTTTCAGTTAGTATAAATATATCATAATTAAATATAAGAAAGTTAGAAATTACATCATGTAACTTTGTTCGGAGCCCCCGAACATTCTGATACATGATGTTTAGATTAAACTTAGAACTATGACTAATATTAGATGAATTACATTGTAGATTACAAGATAAATTATTTTTAATATTATTTGGAAAATTATGTGACTTAACATTATTTCCAGAAACAATGGAATTATAATGCTTTTTAATAAAATCAGTAAATTCAATAAGAAAATTATCAAATGAAAGGTGAGCGTTAGTACAGTTTATACAATTTGAAATAAAAGAAACATGCAAATTGGAATTAAGTAAATCTATAAGGTATGATTAATTATTGACTGGCCTCAATCCCAACCAGTGACTTCATTTTTTGAGTGTAGCTTTGTAACTGTGGGAACACCTTTAACATACAATATAGTTAAGTTTGTTTCGCCTGATTTATTCCGATTCTCAAGTTCAGTATGAGCAGTACGAAGCAGCTCCCGTTCCAACGAAGTCTTGTCTCGAATTATTCGAAGGCCATCCCGGATACTACTCCCACTTCTAACTACCTGTCTAAATTCAGTAATCAGTTTAGCTGCATTTTCTTTAGACTTACAAATTATTTATATTGGTCTAGGTTTCCTGGCCTTGTTATTTCCAAGACGAATTAATTTAAAATCAGTTGGTAAGTCAATTAAACTAGGTGAAAAAGCATTAGATAGCTCAGCACGATCATCTGAGATTCTTTGGTTAATCGAAGGCGAAGACGACTCGGGTAAACCATAAACTATAACATTTCTATCAGAAGAAGAATTTCTCTCAGAAATTTCGCGAAGTAGCTTTGATGACATTTCAGTATCCGAGAAAACAACAGGTTTTGATTCTAACTGAGATACACGAACAGAAAGCGCAGATGTTTCATGACGAAGTGACATGTTTTCATTTTTAAGCTCAGCAATTTCATTTTTTAAATAAGTCAAACATCCATAGAGTTCTTGAAATTGTACCGCTTGTGACTTTTGTATTTCAAGAATAGCTTTCATAAGGTCATCATTGAAGTAAATTATATTGGCTCGCTTAGACATCGTAGTAGATATACTACTATTTGAGGCACTACGAGGAACAGGGCCACTTTCTAAAGGACTACCTTTAGGTGGAATATTAGACTTAGGTGTCAGGCTCATAATAAGACAAGATGGGTAGTGCTAATATGGTGTGACGTAAGTTGATGAACAAATTAGATAATAATAATAACGACACCTGATCGCACGCACACTTTTTATACACATGTATAATTTCGAAATATAAAAAAATGGTCAAATATTTCCAAAGAAAAACACATTTGAACACGGAACACTTTTTCGGGCATGTTATCTGTAACGTTGATATTAAGATATTTATCTAATATTTATATAATATTTATTTATTTATTATATGCAGTATGCATATAATAAACGTGGAAAAATAAAAATTAAACGCTTGTTGTTTTATTATACCTGGTTCCGCGTGATACGTTCAATATGTTAACAGTATTGTATAATATTTATTATACTATAATTTACAATAATATAATATATTACAGTTATAACTTAAAAAACTTTAAAAATCCCAGAGAAATATTTTGTACATATTTTATTACGAAAATTAATCAATACCGAATTCGGAGTGAATATAATCTGAAAGATTCAGTAAAATCAATTCTTTACTCCTGAAATTTAATATATTGAATTTATTGTTTTCATAATTAAATATTGTGGTTATAGTTTTTAATTAAAATTGAATAAATCTAATATTAAGGAAATATTATATCTTTAAAATGAATTTATCTTAGAACAGTTTGTTTAATATTTTCAATATTTATATAAAAAAAAAAACAAGTGCAGACTGCAGACAAAAACAAAGAAACTTCGTGTTCTTTTAGTTTTAATACTTCTCACAATGTTGATACCTCAAGTAATATCTACAGAAAATATGCCTGACGGCTTACTCAACAATAATTATTGTAAGGATTTATATATAAATTACAAAATATGTGATATTTATGTTAATGTTGAGGATAAAATTTTAGGTCTAAGTTAGCCTATACTTAAGGTATTACTGTATTTAGTAATATTTTGGATAAAAAGTTTAAATGTTAGTATCATTATTAATTATCATTTGAAATAAGTAATTTAATAGCTTAACAAAGATTAATAATTATTTATCTAATAACTGTATTTGGAAAATAAAATAGATTATTTTTTTAAGCTATGTACGTAGTTGGAATATAATATCAAACGAGATGCTCTATTTTGCTTTTGCTGTCTATTATTTAAAAAAAAACTATGATATGTCTTCACAAAAATAGAACTTAAATCAGGAAAAAAGTTAGTAAAAACTGTAAATATGTTTAGTACTTTAATTTTTAATGTATGTAATACAACAAACATAAACATTTATAAATTATGAAATAATCTTATATATATATATATATATATATATATATAAGTTACAAAATGTTACATTTTCTTATAATTTATAGATAAATGGTTCTAATAGTAAATAGTTTAAGCCAAAAGCTTGTTAGTCATGCACTAACCATTAAGTAAAGAGCATTTTACTAATGTATCAAAAATGGCTGGGCATTTTTCATCTGAAAGTACATGAAATATTGTATATCTAATAGTCTACACATGAAAAGTTAGTCGATATTATTTTATTATTTTCTCATCAAGAGATTGAATTCAGAAGTCATTATAATTGTTAATACATATAGGTACAAAGTTTATTTAATCTGCATAATTTATTGATAATGATTTATGATAAATAAACTTTCTACTAAAATATTTATATTAATTAATGCTTTTAGTTTAAATTAGTTTGATTTTTATCACTTATTACTATTTTCGGAAATGTTCAAGAAAACTGAAAAGTATTCATTTTTTGTAAAAATATTGTTCTGAGTCTAATCGAATGTTTAGTAAATTCAAAACAAAATGTTTGTCTAATGTTTCCAAAGTGTTAAAGACATAATTCCTTTTGAGAAAATTAGATTTCTACAACCATGTGTGATGATGTGAGATGAAATTTTGCACTTTGAAACAAAATTATCTAGTAAAATAATCCATTTATTTATTTTATAATATGTACATACTTTAATTTTTCAGAGTTCGTACAGAAGAACAAATGTTTATTTGTGTATAGTACACAAAATAATTTGAAGTTTTTGAGAGGTTTTTAAAATTTATAGATGTTTCCTAAAAACAGTATGCTGAGTCTCTTACTTCAACTATTTTAAACTTCCTCAAACAGTCCAATACGTGCGAGTATTCAAAATATTCCAATTGTAGCCCAGTCCTAACTAGCTATTTATTTGTCAAGACAATAGGAATATAAATTAAAATAATATTAACCAAATGCCATATATGTTTATTAAAGGCTCATAGAATTAATTGTGTTGTCATAAACATTAAGTAAAAGCATCAAAGTATATAGTTTTGTTGTAATCCCAATTAGGTAATTTAAATTGTTAAAAAATTCTTATTTTTCATTTTAAATATTTAAATTAACTTTAATTTATACTTGAAAATGTACTTCACTTTTTTTAAGGAAGCAAAACAATTACTCAATTCTAATGAAGTACATATTTTTTATAATCAAAAAATTTTAAAATGAAAGAAATTCAAAGTAAACCTAATAAATATCACTACATTAATCAATGTCCATATAGGTCATAAAAGATACATGTTGCCATGTTGGGTATATATAATACAGAATTGTAATAGTGTTTATAACAATTTTAAAGTAATTATTGAAGTTTTAAAAAATAAAGTTGATTTAAACAAAGATATGGATGTATATCGGGTATTCCGGTTATAGGTTTGTTATTCATGTTCATAATATTTTTGAGTTACTACTCATATAATATGAAAATTTAATTTAAATTGAACTTTTCCAGGCTTTAAGTTTTATCCAAAAGGATCATTTGTAATTTATCTAATTATGCTTCAATAAATACTTAAATATGTAAATATTTTGAGTGACCAATTTAAAAAAACGGATGGACCTTGCTCTGCTGTACAGTTGGGAGTGGAGTGCACCTCGTTTATAGGATAGGTCATTATTACAATGGACAAAAGTCCGGAAGAAATTTTTTTATATATTTTTAAAGAGTAGCTTATGGATAACCTAGTGTTAACATTTTGAACTTTAAGTATGAATAGAATAAATTTTATAAATTTTTATCTACAAAATAACTTGCAAATTATCGTGATTTTGATATATTTTGTACAAATTTGAGCTTTATGGGCTTATAAAAAAAATTTTAGTGAAACGATCTCCGATATTTTTTAGTTACGATAAGTTTAACTTATTATACACCTTTCGGTCAGCCAATTAAATTTTATAGATGTTTAAAAAAAAAAAAAATTACAAAAATCGAAAATTTAAACTGTCTATAAAAAAGTTAAAATATGTCAAAATACTTTGAAAACTGAATCATGTATAGAAAACGCTAATATAAAGATTTGGTAAAAATTTCAAGTTGTTGTGGTTTTTCGTTTTTCAGTTAGAGCATTTTAAAAAAATGCTCTAGATTCCACATAATATTTGATAGTACATTAAGAAATATTCCAACTTCAAAAAAAAAATTATTAATTAAATTCACTACTATTATTAATATTACACACATTATAAACATGCATTATATGATTTTGGAAATATTGATTTTTCTGCCTAAAATTGAATTTCAGATCAGCGTGGATGATAAATCAGTCGATCAGTCAAACAGGTTATATTATTTATATAAATACCTATAATATATGTTTGAAATTTTCACCGTTTTCTCATGAATACATGGATCAGTATCATTCATGAGGTGTTTATAGGTGGTATCAGTTTTTTCCTGTCTTTAAGTGTGTTGATATTAATTTTAATGTGATCATACCTTTACCTATATTTGAATAAAATCTTATTAAATAATAATTAGAGAAATTATGTGTTAAGATTAAATTCTTGGCCTATTGAATAATTATTTGTAGCCTTTTTATCATGTTTATTTTCAAATACTTCTGCAGAACATAAACATTATTAATATTTCATTATTGTCCCGGGTGTGTCTACGCAACGAGATGCCCTGCATTTTACGATATGGTGAATGTTCACAAAAAAAAAGAAATTAAAACTGCACAAACTGAAATCGTATCAAAATCATCCATGTGGAAATGTACTCCATAAATGTGGAAGAAAAACTTTGGGCTACATTTTGAACAAAAAACTTCATTGGTACGTGATTTAATTTTGTTTTTTAATTTGACATAATGTTTAAGTTTTAACTGTTTGGTCGACAAATTATCCTTTCTTAAGATTATAAAATTAATTTTTGGTGTCTAATACATTTTAAACTTGCCAATTTTACTCGACAATTTGAATCTTATTATTAAGTCGAAGAACTGTACTTACATTTAAAATATATTAAAATGAATGTGTTGTTTACTTACTATGCCTTCTTAAAACATTTTATTGCTTCGAAGAGAAAAAAACATCCAAGTGCTCAGGCATCATGAGATTTACCAAAAAAATGTTTGCTAATTTTTTAAAAACGAGGACGAGCACATTTGAATGTTGTTAATTGTGTAGTGACTACGATGCACTATGATAATATATCCGCTCACTCGTGTTCGTGCGCAGATTTCTACCCCGATAAGATGAAAATATCATAGCCGTTCACACAACTATATACTATATGTCTATAGTGAAGAACGATTACCAAATTTACCGAATAAAGTTCAATGAATTTGAATTGGAGTATGAATAGGTATACTTCCTATTCCTCCTGTATCAACCAGTAAATTACGCTAATTGTAAATGCGAATTCAAAATTATGTGGTCGGTTGAAGTCTGTTAGAGGTGAAATTGAAGCAAATGTTTTTGCAAAAATTATTGCACGGTTGTGAATATTCATAATATTCATAATATTCATAATGTCAGATAGAATTTCCTTTCCACATTTTACGTTGACAATAATTGTTGTAAAAGGTTTTTGGCAGATCGACATGACAAAGCACTAAAAAACAATGATCACTCCATAGAATACTTCATAGCATACATTTATCTATTGAAATTATTTAGTGTTTAATGTATACGGTGTGTTTAGAGTATTTAGACATTGGATAAGACAAATTAATAATTATACAATATCATGTAAGTGCGTGAATCAAATAGAGGGTACTAATAATTAAACAAAATCGACGAATCGGTCTGGAGCTTATTTCTGTCTATTTTTAATTAAATTAATTGTAATAAGTACACGAAACAAGATTCTTATTACATGGAAACAAAAACATTCAAAGATGAATGATGACCGCGGAGTACTGTGAAAATACTGAAAATATACGAGTACATTCATATAATTAAAATGCCGTTGATGAAACATAAGCGCGAATACTGATAGATAATTGAACTAATTTTCAAGCGAAATCTCGTTTATGACGATGTTGTTAAAGAAACTCCGAAATAGGTACACTAATATATAAATGTACTTACTTATTTTGTCGAAAAACCCTTTGGGCTAATTTAAAGTATTGTACGGCTATATTTTCGGATAGTTAGTTATAGGAGTGTCGGACCCCTGAACGTTATTGCTGGTTAATTAGTAAACATAAAAAAGTTGATTTAATATTATTTAACCTGGTCAACCTCTATGGCTAATGGCCATGGCTAATTTTATCATCATGATTATATATAACTACCAAGTGCCAATTATATAAATGATATGAAGTTTGTAATGTACCTATGACTATGTAGTTATTAAAATACCCAATTGGTAAAATTATAATAATAATAATAAAAAGAACCGAATGGGCCTACTGCACAGTTGGGGATGGAGTGTATTTTGTTCATAGGATAAGTCATTACAATGGATTTTTTAAATTTGAATGCAATGATAGGTATCATTGTATACGAATAACGATTCTGAACGGAGATGATATGTTGGTCTATAATAGGTATATTATAATATAGTAATAGTATGTTATATTTAAATTGAAATATAATGTCAATATTTGATTTTTAAACGCTTAAAAAAAATAATTAGACCTATGGATTTGAATAATTATGAAAAGACAGTAAAAACAACTAATATGGAATCTTCTATTAAATTGTCAAGTATTTTGTACCAGCCAAATTGTTTTATCAATAATTATAAAAAAAACCAAATGTAAAAAAATCGAATACATTTAAAATTTATCTGGAAAAATTTTCAGTGAGGTTTATTATTTCAATGAACCCTGGGAATTTAATTAAGAAGTGTACGTTTATCTAACCTGTTTAATAAAATATAATGATGGCCAATTGTGGATAAAATCGATTATGCTTTCAATCGCATTTTAATGAACCGAAACTGGTCGTTATAGATTTTAATAGGAAAAATAGTGCATTGTAAAAAGACCGAACAAATTTAAACTTGAAGCAAAAAAAAAAACTTTGTTATCGATAGAGAAAACTTTCTTGTTCATAAACATTTTATAGTTTTTGCTTACATTTCACGTTAAGACTATAAATGTTGCACATTTATTCTTTATGGTTTTTACCATAAAAACGGCAAGTTTTCTTTGTGCGTATTATTTAAAGATAAGCGACGCAATGTGTACATAATTATGACCGAAAACAAAAATAATAAACCATACGTACAGATAGCACACTTAACACTTTGACAAATACTATAGTATTTATAATCAATGCTAATATCTTATTTTTATCACAGCCCATAATGGTAATTGTACATCAGTAAATAACGGGATTAATAGCTTTTACAGCACGGCGTACAATTTTACATTTGTAAGAACTTTTAAACTCATAAGTCTAATGACAACAAATCTAATGGAAAACATGGGACTGGGATTGAGACTATCTAATAGGCTATCTGGCTGAAATAATCCTAAGAGCCATAACCTAATCCATATTCGGTATGTCACGTCGTATGTATGTGCTGAACAGCTGAACTATTACAGGGATGGTAGCAAAATCAAAACACTCGGCCTGACAGAGTGACAGCTTTTAGCATTTACATGATCATAATGTAGTGCCAATAAAATAATATTATTACAATGTTGCTTGATGGTACCGATTAAACGTATCTTACGCCACTGTGTCAAAATTAACATTAACGTACTTTGTCTCATCGTCAACAATCAGCTTGA
Source organism: Chaitophorus viminalis (assembly GCA_025469195.1). Lineage (NCBI taxonomy): Eukaryota > Metazoa > Arthropoda > Insecta > Hemiptera > Aphididae > Chaitophorus > Chaitophorus viminalis. Next base: position 186,259 of record JAIPRK010000323.1, read on the forward strand.
TAAATACTACAATTCATGTATTATGAAAACACGTTATGGTCAATTTTATAAATTTTTCAATAACATTAGTTATTACTATTGATATAAACTGAAAAAATAATAAAAAATTTCAATAGAGATCGGATTTTGAATGCGGCACCGGTCTAATTCTTTTACGCACTATTCCATTGAGCTAAGTTATTTATATATTTAACAATTTCAAGTTTATGTATCATAAATACAAGGGTTCTCATGAAATTGTCTTTGTAACCAATACAATTTTATTTACTATGGATAGTTGCAAAAAAGTTTTTTGAATGTTGGAGAATATAATTTTGACGTAATTTTGTGTACAACGTACATTTTGATGAATAAAAATCCATCAACGAATTTTGAATGAACCTATGATATTTTAGTTGTTTGGTTATTATTTTAGAAATACTTATAGTACCCACGATGGCCACGGTACGGCGTGTTTAATCCTTTATATTTCCTTTAACCTAAAAACAACCTATACACTAAAATATCCACATGGAGGGCTAATAGTTACAGTTGCCAAAACTCTAACTAAGAAAATAGATAAAAATGACATTTACTGAGTACACTTTTATTATATAATAGCATTTAATAGACATTTAATAATTTTAAAAACCTTATTTCTTATTCAAAAGTTAGAGTATTAAGAGCTTAACTTACGTCATTAAGAAAGTACTATACGAACTATGAACCATTTTTAAAAATGTAAAATAATTCACTCGACTTCTTTCATATAGTAGGTAATAACTAATAATAGACATTGAGATTCAAATTTGAAAGACCAATACAAATCAAAAAATCAATAATTAACTATTATGACTGCATCGTAATTGTTTCGCCGAAAAATATTTAATATATTTTTTAATAAAATATTTGTACGAAACTATTAATTATTAATTATTATTAAAATATATGTATTTTTAGACGTTTGATAGATAATAAAAATGAACTCTCCAAGTTACAATTAATGTTTAATTTACAAAATAAAAGTGTATTCCAAAAATAAGAAAACAATTAACTATATAAAACAAAAGCTTCCCTTTTGCATTCAGAATCAATTAAATAAAAAAAAATAGGTACCTTCTAATTACATATTTTGAAAACTAATTTAAAACAAGGTCATTAAATCTTAAAAATAAAAAGTCTCTTTTTTAATATATATTTTGGAGTATTTTGAAATTTTTTACCTTTTAAATTAAAGTTACATTATAAAAAAAATTAAATGTTGATTAAATTCACGATTAACTTAGTACATGAAGTCTGATAAATTTAAAGATGACACAATATAATTAATAATACCTATACATCCTTATTAGGTTCGCAAATGATATTTTTACTACATTTTTAAGAATTCAAATTAAATTAAATATATTTGAATTCTCAAAATATAATTACTATAATAAGAGATCAAACCTATATTTTAATAAAATATCATTTATATAAAATTACATATAAACCTTACAAGAATCTTTTGAGTATTATATAATTATATAAGAATTATGACGATATAATTATTATTTAATATTCACTATTCCGAATTAATTTAATTTTAAATAGAAATTAAATAACATTAAATGCTTAGAAAAAAAATTTATACAAGATCTAATTTAATTAAGGGTTAGTTAAAATGTACTGGCATATGATTTGTTACCAATTTTGTAATAGTTAAATATACTTTTAGGAAAAACAATAATAAATTATAACCGGGATTTAATAAACATTGTATACGATTTGGAATACAAATGATAATATAAAATTAGAGTAACCTTTAAAAATAATTTCACATTAATAAATTATAATTATGCTAATGTGTTGTAAAAACAATATTTTTCCTATGGATATCAATTTCCTTAATAGCAAAAAAATGTATGTATTTTGTAAATAAAGTGTCTGTTAATCCAAAACGATTTCATCCTACTTTTTACGTTGTCGTAATAGTCGTACTACTAATATACAATACTATTAGAATATTAAATAATTTTAATGTTTACTGGAAAATAACTTCTCGTGAAAAATAAATTAATATTATTAAAATATTTTCGGTATCTCGTAGTTGAATTATATTATTAAAGCTATATTCTAAGAATTGTAATACTTGTCGCTCTAATAACTTTTTTTATTCCACCACAATGCCATCGCCGTTGACTTGTCACTTATCTCGTAAATCCCGTCTCGTCTCAAAAGCTCTTCTCTGCAGTAAACGTAGAGTTATTGTAAACGTTTTACATACACTTTAATATTATACTATCGTTCGGTGATTGATAATAAATGAATATAGATGACTAATAAATTGTACCTGTCCGCTGTCGTCTAGACTGTAGAGCAGTGTTTCTCAATCTGAGGGTCGTAACCTCCCGGGAGTCATCAAAATTTGATTTAAATGAATACAAGTAATTACACATCTTGAATAATAAATAAAATTTATTTTGTTTTTTCGTGCTCATTAAAATATTATATTAATTCATTGTTATATTTATCGTGAGCAATTATGCAATATAATATAGCAACTAAATATATGAACGTAAACCTATTTGATATATTAAATATTACATAGGTACATAACAGTTTGATCTTGTTTTGTAAATACTCGCATTTTTTAAGTCATGGGTAAAGAAATGTCCTGTTTAAAAAATTTCCTATTACACTTACACACTCACGTACGACTATGATCTATGTGACGAACAAAAATGTTGACAAGATTGTTTGATCTCAAAATAGAAGTAGAAATTATATTTTTGTGAGATAAAAATCATTATTTAGTGATTTTTACTACGAAAAAAATGACGTATAGTTTGCAAAACTTGCTTGTCTTTTCAATATATTTTAAATTCTGAATGATTTTAATTTAAGTACATAAGGGTTGTATACTAATCTTTTGAAATTATCCAACAAAATTGAATATTTGAAGAAAAAAATTTCACTTTGACAAATCGAATTACAATCAACCCTTTTGATATGTTTCCCAATGTTTTTAAAATGGCAGAAAAATATATTAAAAAAAAAAAAATTAAATTTAGGAAATGTGCACTATACTATGTATTATTATTGAAGAACACTTATGCAAATTTAAAAAAAGAACTTTTTCCATGTATTTTTTTCGCATAAAAGACATTTGTAGAAATCATGATAAGGTAATAAATACATTCGTACAATCAGATAAAAATACATTATCCTTAACAAATGCAGAAAAATTAATTGAATTAAGTTCATTTGTTAACAGTTAACTAATAATAAATGTTTAAAAGTAACAAAAGTGTATGTTGGAGCCTATATCCTCGTTTAAAATTTGCGGGTGTATAGACTATATAGAGCAACCGTGAGACTGGTTAGGTAATATAATGATATCGGTAAAACACTGAACCAATACAATTTCAATAAACTAAAAATTTGACTGTATATTTAAACGAAAAACACTAATAAGAACAATGTTACGGTTCGATGCCAATGGAAAGGCAACATACGCGATTAATGCAATAAAATGAAGTGATCCCAGTGATCACACAAAATAAAATAATCGAACTTACGGCTGACAGATTTGCAACAATAACTGTAAAATTGCATTGCACAACTGTGTGTAGTCCACCGCAGGCCGGCTTTTTACATTATCCGTAGCACACGGTAGCGCGAGAAAATTCTCGAAATTACTCGGCTATGCCACCCGAAAACTGGTTTTTCCTAGAACACTCACGCGATGCTGCATGTGCGCACGGCCGTAGACCGGCGATGCCCGCGAACTACCTTGAGAATAAACAAGACGTTCTCGAATATTCTACGATAAACTATTTCGAACAGTGTATGTCAATTTTGGATTTAGGTTCAAAACAAATAACCCGATTTGGCCAAAAAAGAATTTAAAATACTCGTTCCATTTCCAACAATTTCAATTACATACTTCTTGTTCTTCTTGGGTTAATCGGCCGCTTGGACCATCCCGTCTCACAACCATTTCTCCAGGCATCTCTATTCATCGCCAAATCCTTCCAGTTTGTTCCGCCTCCTAAGTCTTCTATATCTCTCTTAACTAAATCTTCCCATCCCAATTTTGGTCTTCCCAAGGGCCTTTTTTCTACTGGATTCTGTTCTAAACCATTCTTAGTAAAGAGTTCTGGCTTCGCATTGCATGTCCTGCCCACCGTAATCTTTTTTTCTTGATTGTCTCTATGTTATTTTCATTAAAAATTTCTTGTAGCTCTATATTTTTTCCTCTTCTTCACTCTCCTGTGATATTTTCTTTTATTGGACCGAAGATCTTTCGTAATATTTTCCTTTCTAGTATTAAGAACTTATTCTTATCTGATTTCCTTAGTGTCCAGGTTTCCAATCCGTACAATATCACTGACCGTATTAGACTAGTATACAAACTACATACTTGGCCGGTGAAACTAGATTTTCCATAATGAGCAATGACTGTGATAAAAAATAAAGCTAAAAACAGACTGAAAATATTGATGACTATAAATATTACCAGTTTAACAAACTCTATTAAACCAAGGATTGAAGAAATAATTTACTCCCCGAAAAACATTTACGTAATGTGAACAAATACAAGTCTAAAATGTCCCAAAATTCTAAAGCATAATCGAATATTATTTTACATTAAAATGTAAATTCATTGTTCAATGTACATACAGCATACACAGTTTTACCTTATATTGTGTGATAAAACGAATAGCTTATAATTTATTAGACATATGATAAATCTCTAAAATGACCAGGCAGTCAAATTAAGTCAGTATCTAAGTAATAAATAATGGTCTAACTATTGTAGCTATCTCGTAAGAGTTACCCAATGATCTCATTAAGCGTAGATTTTATACAAAAGTTGAAAATATCAAATCGGAACAATTTGAAATAATAAATATAATCTAATTAAACATCAAGGAGTTATCAATTTGTATTTATGTATATCGCATACTGCATGATATAGGAAAATAAAAAGGATTATTTTTCAGGGGAACAATCTGAAACAATAAATATAATCTAATTTAACATCAAGGAGTTTTCAATTTGTATTTATGTGTGTCGCGTCCTGCATGATATAAGAATTTAAAAGAATTATGATTTAGTGGAACAATCCTAAAAAATAATATTCAACGAATTTCATCGTACTTATTTACAATATATTATATAACTTTGATGACAAGATTTGAGCGATTGCCCAAAGTCGAAAATTATTGTTGATGACTGATGAGTTTGAGACTGTGATATATTATTGAAAAGAAAACGACAAAAATTAGTTTGATTTGTTCCTCGATATTTAGGTACATATTCATATTAGATAAATTATAAATTATAACAATCAAATAGCCAGCTAAGTTAATATTATATTGATAATAATGTACAACATACAAACAACTAAAAAAACTATACTTACGCGGTGTAAAATATACAAGAAAAATTGAATATTTTTTACATTATTTTACACTTATAAATAACCAATTATTTGTATGTAATTGTGCAACTATACCATACAATTATTCAATTATGAGTATAACTCCACTACGTAATAAACCATCTACAGAAATCTAGATGTTACCAAACACAATTTGTGTTCATTCATTTAAAACAGTATTAACGAAACATCGGCATAACTGTCAAAGTATAATATATCTTAGACGATATTGAACAAAATATTTTCCTTAAAAGTAAAAATATAATTTCTAGTATACTGGGAAAGTAAGCCGATGCGGTTCAATTTATAATTATATAAACTACTTTATTGAAGTTTACAATATACTTACTATAATGCTATTAACTTTGGCAAACGTTTTCGAGGATTTAATATTGATTACATATTTTGATCTCTTACAACTCAAAATGACGGGTGGGATTCTATATTATTTTTAGAATAATATAATATTTTCAAAAGAGATATTGTAATCGTAGAACCCTGGTTGAGTTTTAATATTTACAGAAAATTTAAAATATAGATCATTTTTTTAGACCCCAATTTTTTAAATAAATTTACCATAAGGTAGACAGAACAAAAATGATAAATTGTTCTGTGATTTGATGCAAATATATATCAACTATTTGTATGTATTAGAAACATAAATAATATAAAACAAATGGAAAATTGGCCAACGGTCGAGAAAGAAAAAGTATTCATGAGCTGTGGGTAAAAATGAAAATATGAATAGGTATTCATAATCAAAAAAAAAAAACCTGAAATAATAATATGAACGAAGTCGGAACCGAAATCACAATTTGTTTAAAGAAGCTTAGCCCATTAAAAATGTTAGATAAGGATCAGTTACCGACAGAAACTGGAAAATTAATCAATGTTAGAAAATAATTGTTCTAATAATAAATTACAATGTACATTATTAGAATTATTAGAACAATAAAACGCTAGGAAGATCCGACTTCATTATTTATACTTTAATACCAAACTATTGACTGTTTTGTTCATTTCATGATTATAAATATTCAACATTTTATTTTAATTACGTATCTACATTTGTTTTTGTCCACTCTTTATAAATTGCCAATAGACATACTAAAAATCATTACAACGATGTTATTTATGTTTATTAATCGATTGTAGTATGCATATAAACAAGACAACAGTAAATACCAAGTTCATTAACTTCATTTTTCCTAGACAAATATTTTTTCCTAATCACCGCAACTAATTCGACGTTAAAACAATAATTTTTACTTTAAATTTATCAGTTACATTATTATTTCAAAACCAATGAAATACAAGATTAAAAATTATAAACCTCAGCATTTGCGTAATCATATTTTACTGAAACGAAAATAATAGTGTAACAGATGTCATTATTTTTAACAAACACTTATATGACCGTATATCGTGTTTTTAATCTAATAGTATGAAATGTATTTGAAACAGCTAATAACACGCCACTAGGTCTGTAAAATGAACTTGTCTGTTGCATTACAGTTTGCACGATAAATAAAATGATAACCATAACCCGATTCCACATCACTTACCAATTCCAATAATCAAGTTTCCTATTGAATAAAAGTATCATATTTATGAACACAAATAATATTATATGTATATGTACATTTATATATTATTTTACTGTTTAAGTTTTAACTACATATATGCGTTTAAGAATTATACCATGAACATTTATAAATATGTATGTATTTATATACAAATGTTATAATACAACTTCATAAATAAATTAATCAATTTTAACATATTTAAAAAAAAAAAAATTAAAAATAAATTCACCATTTTATCCTTTATATTTATTTTTTACGTTTCCCAATTTTCAGTTCAAAAACGGTTTCACTGTACGGTAAATTAATTTTGTTTTCAAATAGCATGATTTCATCGATCTCAGTTATATAAGTTCAGTTAACCGATCTTAATCGTTTTCCAATTTTTTTAAATAAGAACTAAGAAGTTTAATGAACATTGGCACCCGATGAACAAGAACAAGATTTGCTGGCGTTTGCATCTGGCTGTTAAAACTTTACGGTTAACATTGCTTCTCACTGAGTCTGGCAAATGTTGTTGAAAACGTTTAAATCATTTCATCAAATATAATAATAGTTTTATAATAGTTTTAAAATTTAATATAAAATTTAAAATTTATAATAGTTAGCGTTTCCAGAATGTAGACTAAAACAATATTTTGTTTCTCTACTGTGAAATTGAGACTGCTTATTGCAATGATTCACGACTCTATGTCGAGAAATTGACCTTTTTCCAAGTCCTGTATGAAGCGTATTGATGAAAAAATTATCTCCCGACTTCCGCGGTCAGCACAAACCAGTGGTTTCCTGCAACCCGTTCATTGCGATCAACTGGTCGATCCTTAAAGGAATCAATAGGTCGATCGTAATAAAAATTAATTTCACCATTATCAACTCGTCTACTTATTTTTATTCATTATTTAATAACTGTACTATAAACTATTCACCTCACCAATTACAACACATATGCATAATTGGAATGGTTTTGGTTTGAGGAAGTAACTTGAACATAATATGATGGTTTATCGGAATTGAAATTTTATAAGTGAATTTAGGAAAGTTACCTTTGGTCTTGAAAGCAGGTGTAAGGAATGACACGTTCTCGTTGAGTTTGACTGTTAGGAAGCTGAAACTGGCTTGGGGGAATTCGTCGAATGGTTTGGTAAATAATATGTTGATTGCCGTGTTCGCTCTGCGTGGGGTATTTTATTACACTCGGTAACTCACAAGACTGCATAATTTCTCAGCTAAACTACGCTGCCACCTGGTGACAAGCAATAGTTTTCTTAATTTTAAATAACTGAGTTAAATGTTCATTTATTTATCAAGTCGACCGCAAGCATGTTTAATAAATATACAATAATATAATACTATTTTCTAACAGACGTCGTATGTTAATTAGTCATAAGTCCTAACCGATTGCCATCTGATTCATAGATACATGGTTTCCAAACGTATACACTCCATATATTTTATTTTTTGTTATCAGAACTGGTGTATTTCACGTAGATACAACAAATTAACGAATTGTGAACGAATTTATAATAATCACAAAATCATTAAAAATGTAAATTGTACTTAATGTTGTATGAAAACAAAAATCACTATACAAATGATTTTTAATCGGTGCACTGCAGGTACTTATTATAAGTTTTATTCTTCATCAATATTTGTTCAAGATATATACGTTTTGAATTCGGTTTGTATTTGATTGTAATTTTAATGAAATGTTCTTTGTTGCGTGTTTTCTACTGTTGTTGTTTTTTCAGTCAGTCAACGTTTTGTAATTAATACAGAGAAATTGTGTTTCAGAAACAACGTGCGATTGACGTATAGAAATATTGAATATAACCATAGAGCATACTTGGTGTCGAATATAGTTGGAACTGTATATAATCTTATCTTCAGTCTTCACCAACAATATAGTATAGTATAATTTTCAAATTTTATCATACAATATAATATAATATGTACCTACTATAAAAATATTTGGAATTAACACTTATAAATTATAATACTATGTTTATCTAAATATCTGAAGCAAATAATTATTATTAAATACTAATAACTAAGTATTGCAAATTAATAGTATATAGTTGAGACAAAATTGTCGAAAAATGTAATGATGTGTTCAAGTTTTATAATTGTATTTCACGCAAATATTTACGAGTTTATTATTATTATTTTTTTTTTTTGAGATATTGCATGTTTGTTATGGAACATCAAATAGACTATGGCGTACATTTCGTTCTAATAATATTCACAACCAATCGATATTATTATGTAAAACAGTGTTTTATATTTAAATACGCTAGAAAGTAGTGCAACATTGCAATTTAGAATTTAACCTTATAAATTCAGAATTTAATGTAATATCGCGAAAAAAAATTATAATATAAATGCATGTTTGTTCTTAAATATTGAATTTAAATTTTAGATTATTTATGAATACTTAAACTACATAGTTACGTTACAGATAAAAACAACTGTTAATATTTATTTACACGTGCACGTGCGATTCAAAACTCCATTATCTCGGAAAACATGTGCTCAACAATGTTGCGAAGCCTCTGTCTAATAGCCAATAGGTTTGTGTTTGTAAGTCAATATGTATTATTTACTTTGTAACCAATAAACAATATGTGATTTCTGCAGTTGTTGTGAAAAATTATTTCGGCATTTTACACATAGTGTTCCCATTCGAAACGTGGAAGTTATAAATTGGTATGCTTTATGTTTATTTAGGTTTTTTTTCTAGTACAAGTCAAAATAAATATTTTGAAACGACAAGGTGCACATGGAAAACAATCCATCTTATTGCGCTTTTCCTGCTCTATAGAATAAGTATTTTCCATCACGCTAACAAAATATGTTTTGATTTACTACGCCAGATACTGTAATATGCAACTATTCACAACAAATATTCCGGAGTTCTTGGTATTTTTTTTTTCTAACAATATATGATCAATATAACTTACACTTATGAATTATTATTATAGCGTCATATTGACTGATTGTTTGAAAATTATACTCTGAATTTTTATATTTTTTTAGTTGGTACACGATCGGTATAAATAATATTCTGTAAATGTTCAAACAAAGCTAAAAACATTTTGATATTTAATAATATTAGATATATTATATATGTACGGATATTTTATACATAACATCTCCTTAACGCGTTTGTGTATTAGAAAATTATATATTTCAATTTCATATTCGTTACGACAAAAATTAAATTTACAATACTTCATTTTTTTCTTTCATAATTATAATTTTATAATACATGTCTACATCGTATGTTTTAATATACTCATAATAAAACAACAATAACAGGAGTCCACTATCCAATAACGTAAAGTTTCTTACATTTTATAATTCCGAATTCAGATTTCAATTGGATACATTAGAAATATAAAGTAACTTTAGAGATTTTTTTTCTTTTTAGCTGTAAAAAATAATCTTAAAGAAAACGCTTTGAAATAAATTTCAAAGAGAGAAAATAAATACAAAATTAACCTTGTGTTTTACAAATAAAATTAAAGATTTTAATTGAATTAATTGTTGTAAATGAATAACAATTATATCTATATGCGCAATGGTATATTTGATGCCATTTTATCTTTTTCTTAATTTCAACTTTGCATTTTTATTGAATTAATCAGTTCAACAAAAACTAACTTTTTGTTTGTTTAAAAATTATTTAAAACTCCAACAGTTTTCCATAGTTTTCAGTAAATCGTTAATTTTCTTTTTTCCCGTTTTATTCTTAATGTTGTCTTTTTTTTCGAACTTGATTTCTCGTACAATGAGACTATTTAGTAAGAATTTAATTACTAATTCTGCTCTAATAATATCAACAATGTAAAATCATCTTATTTCAAAAAGAAAAACTTTCATATTCCAAAGATATCAAAAGCAATTTATTTTTTAGGATTTGAATAAGAGAGTTGGTTTCACGTTATTTTATCTTATCAATATAATAATAGTCTCAGTTTATGTATTCATATAATCAAATTATTTAAAATATTTTATGATAAATAATGCATTTTATCGTTAAAAATGAAATAGATTGAAACTAGTTGTTAAATCAGACATAAATTAATAACATTGATTAATACTTATAAGTTATAACATAAATCATTGGAAATATAAGCCTTATTGTATTAAAATTAATAAAACAGTACAATAAAAACGAGTTTTAATAGATGTAGAGGTATAGATAGGTATTATTTTTATACTTGATTATTATTTTCAAAAATGTGCTAGTAGAATTTCATATGCTTGCATTTAAAAGTAATATTGTAAAAAATTGTTTTGCGTGTTTTGTCTGGTGCTAATGTAATTGTTTTTTCATTTAGCCAACAATTAATAATTGTATTTCAGACAACGCGTAATGTTATAAAATATAATATGATAATGAATTAATGTACCTGGCATTTGAATAATTTCGTATATTTTCACTTCAATAAATAAAAGATGTCGGGTTAACAAAATCACTACCTTATCCATGATATTTAAAATATATGACTTATGTTGGGATGTTGGAACCAACAAAAAATGTATTTTATAACCGAGCAGATCATCTTATAGATAAAGTGGGGAAAATAAAAAAGACATAACAAGTAATTTAATTATTGATTTTATTTTGCTCAAATTTAAAGTACAAATTTACAAATTTACTGCGGTTAATATTTATTATTTATTATTATAAGACATATTTTAACTATTTTTGTTTTCTTTTTGTCATTTATTACTTTTGACAATTTCCTCCAATTATTGCTCGTACCTACTTTGAAGTTATATTGCATATTTAAATAACGACAAAAGTAACGATAATTATATTATTTCGGTAAATATGGAATAGAATGGAATACGATAAACAGTGCTGAACTAATATTATATTTTATATTACAAACTAAAACCACTATTGTGATCTATATTATATATATATATAAATAATTTTTTTGAAATTAATTTATTTTGAAATTTCTCTTAAAATTTCTAAACTTTTTGTACAGTTTTTGCAAAATTTAAAGGGTTTTTAAGCAAAAATTTAACTTTATAAGTTATAAGTTATAACCGAAGTGATGTGTCTTATAACTGTTTTTTTTTTTTGTGTGTATTTGGATACATCTGGAATATTTTGGACAATATTGAGTTTTAAAAATGGCTAAACCTTTTATTCGTGAGTCTTCAGTGAGTCCATTTTTTATATCCCTAAAATAAGATATATAATATCGTTATTTTCCACCTTACTTTCTTTGATAGATAAGTTTTCAACAGTGATATGTATCATGGTATAAGGCTCTCTTATTTTAATCTTTACAATCATTGTTTTGGACAATAATTTCATTACTTGCGGTACTGATGCAACCACAGATCATACAGTTTATACGTAGGAAAATTGATTGTTTTCAACGTCGTTTTTTTCTTACAATTTTTCAATTTACAATTTCTTTATGTCTGCGTTTCAATTGGAGTATCCACTCATTCAGTTGCAGTTGCGGCAGTGTATAATACAATTTGGGTGTGCTATTGTAATACGTGTCAGAGTTTAAATGTAATCGGTCATGGATTATCGACAAAACGAACAATAAGTCTGCAAATATACTCTGATGAGTTTTCGATGGTTGTGTCTCGTGTGGAAATACGACACCTGTATACCAAAACGCTTAAACGCCGTATTGTACACCTACAATATAATTCGTGCAACGGCCATACTGTTCTTTTGTTTCCTTCTCATTGTACTTGCAGTCATATATAATGTAGATAGACTACAGAATCTTTGTAGTAGGGTGGACTTTGCAAATAAGCGTGAGTTATCACATTACCACTAAACTATAACGGTGTTATACGTACTTACACTGTTAATTTCTTTTAATCGCTCCATTATTAAACTGTTCACTCAACACATATCGAAGAGGTTGACGAGAGAATAAAATAAAATAACTACTATAGTATTATGTGGGTATAAATCCATGTTGTATACGATACGTACCCTCTGTTCATTATATATGGAAGCACGTTCGTATTATAATCGTGTTTTCATATTTCCCATGTATAAATTTATAATGTAATATCCCTGTATCTAATCAGTACGCCTCATTAAATTTATGGATAAGCCACTTATCTGTTTCCATGTATAATGAACACCCGGTATATATATTACAGTAGTCAAATAATAGCATTGTCGTGCATCTTAGATTATAATCTAAACGAGACATGGTGCGCATGCGCGAAATTTACTTTACGTGTCGTACTGATTGTTAAGTTGAGAAATTGTTGTTTAAAACAAGAATATATACTAAAAGAAGTTTTCAAGTTACTTGAACAAAAATTGGGCTTGGATCTTATGGAGGTATTCATTAGAGCGGAACGAACTTCCAGTAGGGGATTTAGATATTTTTGAAGGCCATTGAGATATTCCGAAAATTAAAGTATAAGTACCTACCTTCTTTATCAAATCTTCTATGTAAGTCACACGGAGAATGCTTTCAGAGGAAAATAATCAATCATTATGAAACCAATGGATTAGTTCAAGATCACAAAAAGTACGTTAGCATAATGGTAAATTATTCCAAGTGAATAAGTTAACTAGGTACTCAATTTTATTTAAAATTATTTGTAAATACAAATGAAATATTTTTGGGGTCTAAAGATAATTGTCATCAATTCTAAATAAATATATATTATGAATTGACATTTTTATAATAATTTGTTCGTTAAAAATATGCAAATATTTAAACAAAATACTGAAAATAGGATACAATTATGGTATAACATTGTTTAATTGTATTTGTCTTATTACCCTGTTTGTGGTGAAAAATATAAGGACATTTTTTTGTTGTCAAATTAAAAATTATTTTATTTCATACGTCAGTTTACAAATACAGTGATAAATAAATACAAGGAATATTTATATGATTCAGGACACGATAGTGCTATAAATATTTGTTCCTATTAGTAATTTTAATAAAGTTTATTTCATATATATGCTGTATTTTATATTATTTCATACTTCCTGTTGGCTAGAATTAAATAAAGCATGCTTTTTCTTTGTTTTCTATTCCTGTTCTTTTTATTATCATCATTATTGTTTGTACGTAGCATTGTTAACCTATTTGATAAATGTATATTTTATTTTGTAATAATCAAAGTATAATACTTCTAGTACAAAAACCCTCGTTTCAAACCTAAAAATGAAATCGTATTTTACCGAAAATATATTGTTTGTATCACGCGTGTATTAAACTGCGCGTTTCTAAAATAATTTTTCTACAATTTTTTTAATATTACACGTTTTATACGCGAATTTTAATACTTGTTATGTAAAGTACAAAACGCCAAAGTTTTAATTTTAATTAAATTTGAATACAGCTATATTATATATTGTACTATATATAGTATCGCCTTCTGACGTTCTACCCTTGGGCCCCCATATATATGTATACATATCACTTCATAATTTATATACAGGAGCAAAACGCTAACAATGTACTAGAAACACAGGGCCTTCCACCGCATACAACGTTACGGATTTACACGCAGCGCATATACTTTGGCGTATATGGAATATTTTAAAAGGAACTGAGGAACAGCGGTCGCATTAAACTAACATCAACGCGACCATATAATTATAATCACGTCGTATATTATTATAATATTACAGTAGTTCTTCAGTGTACACGAGGAACATGGGTCAATATTTAACATCTTCTCCGTTCTACGACCGCGGAGAAAGAAAAAATAAATGTTTTCAGCTTTAGTTTCGAATCTCGGCGATAAACTCGAGGAAAATCGATCATTATTCGTGCCGCATACGTAATGCAAAAATGGACAATACTGTTCCGATGCTTGTATAGGTTGATAATAAGTGTTAGAGCGAAAAAAATAAGTACAAATAAAACGGTAAATTGTTAACGATATTTTGTGATGAAATTTTTATAGACGTTTAAAGTATTGGTTTATTGGGTATAATATTAAGAATAGACTTACTGATTTTGGGGTTTTTTATATGAGAAAACAAGAAATTTGATTTCGTTAACAACGAGTAAATCTATAATAAGTAATAATTAAAATACTAAGTGCTACGATTGCATCATTTAGTACGCAAACCTCGTTTCGAATTTCTCATATTATGTGACGTCAAGCATCGACAAGAAACGTTTTAAGAGGCAGTCCGCGTGCATGTATAGGTACATGGATATAAGTGGTTACGGAATTTGATATGGTAGGATATGATACACGGTCTTGTACCGTTTGAGTTTCGAGAACATCAGATTCAGTAACTGGTATAATACGGTGATGTTTCGACGAATGAACCAAAACGAAAATGTTATACAGAATTATTTTATCATTTTTCATATTTAATTATTTAATCATTTTTCTAATGTAGGTACTTTGGTGCAGTATAATAATAACATTGATTTGTGTTAACGAAGGAGTCTGAAAATAAAATAAAACGTTTTCCTTTGTTGTTTTATGAGAATCCGAGTAAACCGTCTGGTAAACGCAATTTGAATTTTATAAAACTATGTAATTTGTGTATTACATTACAGCTTATATTGAAGCCAACACTTATAGTGTTTATACTATTAATCGATAAATTTACGCTTTTCTATTAATTATAATTAAAACTGATAGACAACTTACCCATGAATGAAACTCCATTATATTAAAGCACTACTGCAGAAGTGGAAAAAAATAATACAATTTTAATATTAAATTTTAAAAACTATAAAAATAATTTCATACGAGTAGTATGATTTTATACAGATTACAAAATTAATATTATATACTGGCTAAGCCAATTACGACACCACATTTGGTTTCTTAATCTACACTAGGATAGTTCTAAAAATACTATATTGAATCAAGGATAATAGTTTAGTGTGAAGGATATGTGGATACGTAAATTAAATTCATAACATTCCAACGCACTTTTATACAATTTTGGGTGGGTGGCTCGATTATTATTAAATGATAAATCGACCGAATATTGTACTTAGTACGTATTACGTTTATGTGAATGGAGCAATACCTTAAGATTTATGGTTGATAATATTCCATTTATTGAATTATGTACTTTTGAAAAGGTTTAAACCGTGTTAAATTGATTTTTATAACTGGCACAGAATTATGGTGATGTCAAAAAACATGATAATAGTGAAATCGCTTTTTTATAGTTCATTCTTAAATAGTTTTTTTGATCACGATGAACTAGAAATGTTTTGTGAATGATTAATGAAAAAAAAAGAATAAAAGAAAAAATTGAGGTAGTAAAAATGTGAATTTATAGGGAAGCTACGTACTCCATGCTGAATAGCACCAGTTCCATGTCAGACGATTCTTTTTTATGTATCTATTAAATGTAGAACTAGTACGAGTTGTTCAATTATTTTCTAAATTTGTTTCAGAGAAAATTCAAATAAACGTACAGTGAGTACCTTACGACCATGCTAAAAGTTTCCCCAATTCCCCAAAGAATTTAAAACCATCTGTTCCGAATTTTTCTGTTTTATCTTTCTAAATAATTTATAATTCATATCATGCATTTTCGCAAAGCATTCAACATAAAAAAAATACACTTTATCACACTTCTCTTGTATTGTAAAGTGGATTGTAAGTCAAGATGTTCTGTCTTTGTCCATCACATGTGTAACATAGGATTTTAGACGTTTTCCATTTCCAACGTACCGATCGTTCAATTAATGCAATAAGGATTTTAAAATCTGATTTAAATTTGTCATTATGTCTTCTTTAGAACGACTTTCCCACTTTTTTTATTTTGTTCTCCGAAATTCCACAAAATAGAACTAAACAAATTGGGAATGTAAAAATCAACAAAAGTAGTTAATATTTGTCAAGTACAAAATTTAAAAAATGCGAGAAATTCGAACTAAAAAAAGTCTCCACAATGAATTCAAAGAAATTTTCGAAATCATTTTTGATTAATTAATTGATTAATCGGTACGCTGATAATAAATAAATAATTCCTATGTTTCACGTATGATAAACAGAGACAGAAAATTATGGCTTACAATCTTCTTAAAAATAAATTTCTTTATCGATTAAAGGTCACGCAATATTTTATGAGACAGATAATATATTATTATATTAGAACTTTATATCATGAAAGTGTTATCGGGTTCAACATATGGACTTATTTTATCCAATAAACTATGCACCTATTCATAAGTTTAAAACCCGATAGTGGATAGTGTTCATAAGATACATGGAAATTGTAAATAACTGTAGGTTGTATAAATACAAAGTATATTTATATAAAATATCTTTTAGCACAAACGTCTAAATTTTAAAACTATTTATGATTTTCACATAATAATTTAAACTTGTATTTTTTTTTTCATTTTCATTAAATTATAAATATATACTTAAAAACTTATGTTTATGTTGGTAATAATTAGCAGTGTATATAATACATGCCATTATACATGTGTTGGTTTGAAATAAAGATTGTTCGACTGAATTAAAATATTAATGCTTAAGACAAGGTATGCGTTCTATTGAAAACTTTGAAAATAGGATTATAAATATCAAGTTGTATCAAGTTTGTTAAAGAGTAATAATAATAAAACAGTGTGCAATTCATTAAGGATTACTGCTAAGTTATACAACTTACTACTCAGATTTCGATATTAAACTCGCATTTTATTCTAGTATTTTATTAAACTCGATACTTATTTAGTTTTAATTGTATGTTAATGAACTGCTACAGATTTTTAATAATAAAATTTTAATTAACACAATAAATCCTAGGAAACTTTTTGCAAGTAATATAACGAGCAAAAAGGTACACAATTTGTAATGAGTGATTAATCTGAACTAAATATAACACGTTGTACCCACTACATAATATTCAAGTAAATAGTCTTATACGACCGTTTGCACAGTTCGGCCGCGTATTTCCGAACGCCACCGCATAAAAACATTAAATATTTTTATCTTTTTTTAATTTGTATCCGAAACGTATCGGCGTAATAACAAAACGTTTATAGCCTTATATAGGTGATGGTAGATACTTTGGCGAAATTACACAGTTATTAGGCCGGCACCGCCGCAACAATACGTGCGTACAAAATTTGACAATTATAAGTGTGTGTGTGTGTGTGTGTGTGTGTGTGTGTGTGTGTGTACTTGAAACAAGCGCTTATGGTGGCCCCAGATGAATGCGCGCCACCGTCGGCCTTTATACTATATATGTTGCCACGCGATAAAGAGGATTAGATCGCGGTGGCGGCGTGTGGAGTGCGTGCGCGTGTGTGTTTACGCACAACGGTTTGCGTGCGTGTGTGCAGACACTATTATACGGGAATGGGGACCAAAAAGAATGTTTAAAAAACGAAAAATAAACATAAAAACGAGTGGTCCGCAGACAATGCAGTTCAACTGTACGTTATTCCCGGCTGGTCGCTTACCTGTGTGCGCACTTGTACACGCGTCCGGATGTGTGTATTGTTTAAAAAGCCGTTAAAACGAGAAACGGTGTTGTATGCGCTTGTTTTCTTATGTATTAAAAAACGCCCGCCCCGCCTCCACTCCTCCTCCTGCTCAACAAAACATAATCCTGTATACGGTCACCGAGCATATTATATAGGATGCGATGGGCCATATTATTATTATGTATATTTATACACGGGAACAACTTCCTCGTTAGCCCACACCCACGCGGTTCCTGCACGTCCACAATGTATACAACTCGTACACCATTAAACTCGCGGACCAGCTTCTCAACGTGTAGTCAATGTGTAATAATACAACATATACCGATGCGTGCACGTATGTGCCGTGCTTACAACACACATAATAACTCCCGTGTACGTTTATTATAATATTCTAAAACGAATGCGCAACGGCTTCACGAGCTTAAAACGGATTCTAAAGGGTACAGCGTGCATTATTAGGTACCTATATAGTTTCATGCAGTGACCATGACGACGTCTGGTCCGAACGGGTTCTCGACGTATCCGCTCTCCGCAAACACGATATGACATGATATTTTCTCGGGATATTACCAATCGAATACAGTTTCAAATAGTTACGACGCAGGAAAATCGCGTGTTCAGAATTTTATTTCAAGAGTGGTTGAGGAAGTCATGGTAACATATAACATATACATTAGAATTGTACCATTAACCACTAACACAAATACATTTCATTGTACATTATGATATTATATATTCTACATAAACAATTTATTAGAAAACAAAAATATATAATAAATTGAAAATTGAATATTAAGTGGCGAAATTGAAAAGTGTTGCCAAATGTATTTCTAAGCATTATCTGCTATTGAAATACCCCTATACTAGGTACGAATAAAGTAATTATTATATCATTCAATATTCTGAAGTGGAATATCTTAGGTAAGTCTTCGAAATCTTCGCAATGTTCTGCTAATGCTGTTGAATAAAAACTATTGCAAGAATTTTCAGTAGTCGGTACAAATGAGGATATAACATTTTAGCATATCTTATGTAGTCATTGATTAATACAAACGCTATTATATTTTATTTCTGTGAGGGGATTTCAACGTTTCCTCAGCTATCCTTATGAATATGCCTCTGTTAGAAAGTACACAGAGCGTGTGTTGTGATTTTAGACAGGAAGGATGGGAAACTCTTCGAAATATAGTTTCATATACTCATTGATCAATCGTGGAAACTCGGTACATACGTAAACGGTGCTTAAATTACCTTGTTTCGGGTAAACTACGTACCTAATTTTGTTCAAAAAAGGTATATGTATACTGCACCCCGATTTATATTCTTTTAAATATTAAAATTGTAAAACAAAAAAAAATGTATTCTTAATAAATATGTTAGTGGTGAAACACTCATATATATCATACATTGAATCGTATTTATGCTCAACATGTATCAACAATATACTATTACTTGTGGTAATCTTAAGTTTTTAAAATACAAATTTTTTGTTTATTTATTATATTTTATCAATTTATATATCGAAGTATTAACTAGATATATTTTATAATTCCGCTTATTCGATGTATATATTATGTAGCTGTAATTTTATAATTTATATTGATGTTTACATGTCACATTTTTCCACTTGATAAAAACGGCTGCAACATGAATGCCCACAAACTATAATTTTTACCTGAAAGATCAGAATTTTATAACCCTTATGAACAACATTAGCAGTCTGAGTTCCAACCTATACAACTGATTTACGCACACCGATACGATAGTAATAATTGTATCTTATTTCCATTGCACGATATTATTGATCTGGTAATAATAGACCATCGTTGTTGTGACCAACAATTTATAAAATTAATCAAGATTATAAATGATCATGTAAACATAGCGAGAGTATATAGCAAATTAAATTAAAAATATTTGTGCGCAAACAAGGACTGCCCTTAAAAACCCGTGTGCATTTACACGTATAGTTTTGTGTTTACTTGTGTTTTGGGTCCAATTTACAATCGCTGAAAACACAAAATCGTCCCGATAAAAACCCATCGGTGAACATTACACGTTTAAAACTCATATCGTAAAAACACAAATTGCTTCCAGCGAAGCAATGTCAATACCTGCAGAGTACAATATTTTAATGACAACGACGATATCCATGTAATATACACTCGTGTGCGCTGACCACCCGTAGAACATTATTGGTCGTCTGCATCGCGTTCGCATTGTCATTAGAATGTAATGACTAATGACACACAATTTCCTAGGGGATAAGTGAATTTATCCGTAATGTTATGCAGTAGATCTGAATTGGTTCCGAATTACTTCCCGGGTCATTACGATAACGACATATTCAAATAGGTCCTCAGATTATTTTATAACACTATCTACATATTATTATGTTTTTTTTTTTTTTTTTTAATAAATTTTGTAGTTTATTTTTATTTTTATAATATATTATTTTATCCAACATTTTTTAAATATTTCATTTTATTCAGATAAAAGTCCATAACAAAATAAGTATATTATAAATTTCATAAATTATAATCTATTTTTTTGAAAAAAAGAAACGTTAAAAAGTTCCATACAATAATGTTTTCTCGGCCAACCGAATGTGTTCCTTCCAGACACGGTGGCTTTCAGAAAAATAAAGTTTCTTATGCATTTACTATCAGTATTTAGTGTTTACCTATTAATGTTTTATAATATCAAGTACCACGTGTCATATTGTATATTATACGATTAACACGTGTGACATCCTTATACGTTTTGAATAATATTTAATTTAAACGGCATAACAATACATAATAGAATGGAAATATAAATTGAATTTATAAAGTTATTATATTATCAAGTTATTAAGAATTTATTAAATTTTATTAAATTAATATCTATGACGTAGAAGATTGATTCCGAAATTGGAAGAAAAAAAAATTGAAAATCAAATTTCTTATTAATCATAGGTAACAATATTTCAACGACGGCGCATTGTATCGGCAAAATTAATACTTGAGTGCGAAGACTTTTCCGCATTGAACTATGCAACGATATTGAAAAGTAATGTTTTTTCTTTTCTTTTAAACTAAACATATTATATATTATTATATTTTTGCTTGTAGACGCGCCCAGATTATAGTAAGATTATAAGTTTAAGGATAGTCTGAGATACAAAAAAATCTTTGAGTAAAACAGAACTTTATTCTACGAATATTTTTAAATATATGCATAGTGGATTATGAACTAACGTTATCATAAACATACCTAAACTAAAAAATTAAGTTTATAATAATTATATTAAATTGTTTTTAAAGTCAATTAGGTACGGTTAGTATTTTATTTTTTTTCTTATAGTAATATTGAATTTCTTTTGTAATTAATAATAATGAATGTAAACATTTTTAATCGTATCAGTTTGTTCAATTTGAAGTTTTAAGTGGCTCTCGAGTTTTAAAATTAATTTAACTACCCATTTTACGCATAATAACTTTGCTCAATTAGTATTATAATATTTGAAGTATTCGTTGAAGATTGTACAACATGTGGAACGAACAATTCGGTAGTAACATGAATCTCATCGAAAAACATTTTATTGAAGAGATCCCTGGTTCTAGTAAGTTATGTTCGTAGGACATCAACATTATTATAATACGATGAATAAATTTCACGTATCTCCATGACATCATCTAAATAGTAAAAGTAGAACCATGTAACTGCTAGTAATAATTACTAATTATATTGATAGAAAGTTTTATGAAAAATGATTTTTATTAAACACAATTTTGAGTCCATTATTTAAAAATTGGTTAAAGTATTCGCCACATTTGATTTTTTAATAAGTGTTTTGCGATTCCTGAAAAATATATTACTTTTTGTATTTACGATATATCGTTTTGGACCGATGTCCGACGATAATATTATTATTATTTCTTGCCACGAGTCTGGCACAAGTTAAACAACGTGGCTCTATCTAGTTGGCCAATTATCAACGTTAAAGTAACAGATTTATAAAGATTTCTAAAGAGTAAATTTAATAGTAAACCCTATTTTCACAATATTATACACAAGTACTTATGTTAAATGTTTAATTTCAGACATATTGTCATCATAATATAACTGCAACTACTTATAATCTCTAAAATCTATTATTTATTGTATTTTATTCCCTCATTGAACATAATAGTATTAAAAATATTGTAGTAATATCTAGTTAAAGTTATAAAGTTATTCGAAAAGAAGTGTAAGCATAATTTCGTACTTTTCAAAAATATTGAAGAATAAACGAAATTGTCAATAGTTTTATAATGAAATAAACAACTATGAGTAACTGTAAGGCATCAAATTAATCTTATAAACTGTTTTCAGTGTTATAAATGGAGTTCATTTTATAAAAAAAAATTTGTAAGCCACTTTTTAAAATCTAGATAGAGCCATAAGTATAATATTGTATTTGATGAAAGTATAATATTTCAGTTCGAATAGTCTTGTTTAATTTATAATATATGTCCATGTATGTTTAAAAAAAAATATAATTTTATTAACAAAAAAAAAAAAGTCCAATGAATGTTTTATTCATTTTAAATTCTGAACGGAGTGATGGAATCTATTGATTTTTTTTTTTATTTTTATGTCTATCATCACGTTTTGGGACAGTAAAAATGCTTCGATTTTCTTAAACAGCAACTTTTCTGAAAGGAAAGTGAATTTAGATGGTATTTGAGCAAGTCAAAAATACAACTTTTTTAATACTTTTTGAAAAAATCGAAAAAAACGATTAAAAAAATTACGAAAAACAGGAAATTTTACGCAAATTCACGTTTTTACAAAAAACATTTTTTTTAAATGCTCTAACTCGAAAATAAAAAACTGCAACAACTTGAAATTTTTACTAAATCTTTATATTGGTGTTCTCTATACATGGTTAAGTTTTCAAAGTATTTTGACATATTTTGACTTATTTATAGACAATTTAAATTTTCGATTTTTGTAAACATTTTTTTTTTAACATCTATAAAATTTAATAGGCTGGCCGAAAATTCTCGAAAATTTAATACAAAATTTATTATAAGTTATTCTCATCGTAACTAGAAATTATTGAAGATCGTTTCATTCAAATTTTTTTTATAAGCCCATAAAGTTCAAATTTGTATAAATTATTGTAATGATGTGCATCATCCAATAATGTAATATTTCGTAAAGTAATAAAAATAATATCTCTTTCATCACGCGCACAGAGAATACTATCCTAACAATAAAAACCCCGGGTGACGATGTACCGTTTCCCCTTTCAGACGGTCAACCCTTGAAGGCCACCACCTCGGTCCAAGACACGATACCGTTATATATTATATATATAGGACACGTATGTAGATGACGACTGGACAGTCACACAGCGTCCCTCACAACACAGTCTCACAGTGTCCCACAGAGGACCAACAAATCTGAGATCAACTGCATGCGCAGCGATTATCAAAAACTCTTGGTAGCAAATTGCCAGTGTAGACACACGGACTTAGCAGCCTATTAACATTTTATTATAATATAAATAATTTTCTCATATATTATATATCAAGTATTTCTCTGTGCGAGTGGGGAAGGGTTATCATATTCATACGTCTAAATCAGTGTCTGTGTCAATTATTAATATACACCCCAACTCCAAGACTATTACAGTTGACTGTTGAGCGGCCAATCACTTGCGAATCAAGATCGACGCCGATCAAGGTAAATGATTTTATATACGTAAACAACAACGCTACACAGTCACCCTATTCGGCTCTCGAACTCACTTACCCCCAAAGTAATAACCTTAAATACAGGTATTGGTGAGTTGGTACTATACATGCAAAACCACCACTCCACCGCCTTATTTTTGAGTTATTACAAAATGTTAAAATCGCGATAATTTGCAAGTTATTTTGTGGTTGAAAATTCATAAAATTTTTTCTGTTTATACTTAAGATTCAAAATTTTAACACTAGGTTGTCCATAAGCTTATCTTCAAAAATATATAAAAAATTTCTACCGGACTGAAGAGAAAAAAATTTATGACTTTTTGAAATTTAATTTTTTACGAAATTGCATTATAATTGAATTTAAATATAAAATACTTTATTATTATATACACATTTTAGGCAAACATATTAACTCCATTCAGAATCATTATTCGTATACAATGATATCTGTCATTGCATTCAAATTTAACAAATCCATTGTAATAATGACTTATCCTATAAACGAGGTGCACTCCATCCCCTACTGTACAACAATGCGAGGCCCATCCGTTTTTTTATTATTAATCTCATACAGACTGATGTTTTTTATTTGAAATATTTTTTTAAGTATGTACCTATAACTTTAATTCAAAATTAAATATGTTTATATTGTGTTAATGTTATAATGAGTATTCGAAACGAATCGAAATAAAAACTATATTTACTAGTATCTATAACGTCTAAGATAATATTTTCAATGTATTAGGTTCATCAATATTGATTATTACCTTTATATACATAGTAGTGTGGTTCACTAGTACATACTTATCAAGTCCTGAGTTATATTATATTATCTGTGTAATGTTGAAGCTTCATGTTAAATCTTAATCAGATAGCTAATTGATTTAACACCAGCTTCATACACATAATTTTAATTTTGAAAAATTCCGAAAATACTGGGCCGAAATTTGAAAATATTACACCAAAAATCTCAGGATAATTAATTGAATGTTAATTATTTCGCATGGAAAATATGGGATTTCCATTTGAAAAAACAAAGTTTGTATCACCACAGGACATACCAACGATTTCATAAAAAAAAAAATAATGGAAAACATAGTTAATTTGGTAACTTAAAAATTAAAAAAAAAAATTCAAATTATAACATTTTGACGATAAAAAATGGGGGTAAGCATGATAAACAGATCACGCTGTAATAATTATAATTATATATAATATAATATATGATAAAAATCGAAAAATTTACATACAAAAATGAACGAAATTATGTATTGAATTATTGAATAGAATATTTAATTTTCAATTTTTATAATTCTGAGTTGTATAAGAATAGTAAAATTCGTACTAACTCATACTTCACCCGCCCTTTTTATGAAAATTATTAATTATGTAGTATTCTGAATATTATATAATTAATAATTTTTATTGAATACTGTATTCATCAAAATGTGACTATGTCAAAATGGTCTGGAGAAAATATATTTTGTATAATATTACAATTGATTTTCGCGAAATGGTTTAGTAAGAATTATTAATTATTAACTATAAATACAGCTCTAACGGAGAAAACTAATTATATGGTATCAATTTATTAAAAAAATATTACCATTTAACTTATAATTATATGCTTAAAAGTATTATATATTTCAAACGATACTCGTCAAATATCACACAGGACGGACTGAAAATACAGGTATTAACTTCATTAATCCATTTCAGCTTTCATCGTAAGTATATTATATATTATAATATATGGTACGCACACAAACGATGAAAATGAATATTTTATTAGTGTGAGGTATTTCACAACAATGTTCCTTTACAAAAATATTCTCAACATTCTGATTTTGACTCTAGTTTCGAATATATTACAGTAATATATGAATGTCTTTGTCTTTAGTGTGTTGGTAAAATCACAAAAAAATAAAATGTAAATAGATAAATTTCGCGGAGGTTCGTCGTACGTAAGCCATTGTTTTAATTTTCTTTTGGGTTGCATTTTTTAAGATATAAACTATTGACGTAGAAGCCAACTCGTGTAAAAAACTATTACACATCAAAGGTATAGAAATAATATTTTTCTCGGGTCGTTCTGATCGAACTTCCACTCGTTTATTACGTACGCTACCTATATAACATATACTACAATCCGTTAGCCGAGCAAAACCATCTGGGAATCGCAAACGAAAAGTATTAATACAATAATAATATTATATAATAATAAATAAATTACATAATTATTATTATTACGTGCTTTTATTTTGAGTGTACAAGTGATCGGAGTAACTGCGTCGGCTATAGTACGAACTATTGCGAGATCGACAACGCGATATAATGGTACCGGAAAATGGAAAATGTTATATAATTAACTTGAAACTGATGAAGATCACCGGGCTGTACCAACTATTGAATCCGAATACCTCAAAACTTTTCGGCGTCAATTTCTTCAAACTCAGCGGGTCTATTTCGGTGCTGTACCTCGCGTTAGTCTTGGCAATGTGCAACATGAGCGTGTACTATGCGCTGAGCGATTTTGCCGAAGTAGTCAAGTACGTGATGTTGATAATCGCCACGCTGTTTGCACTGATCAAAATGTGCTTCATAATCCGCAACTCGAACGCGCTATGGGAGTTTATAGGCTTCACGTCGATAGACCTGCTATCGTATGGCGGCCACCAAAGGGCGATTCTCGTCGATGCGCGGATCATTTCGATAAAGGTTTCCAAAATCATCACGTCGGTGTGGGTGTCCGTGATAACGATATGGATATTATCGCCGATCATCACATACGGCAACTACATAAACGTGAAATCGAACAACGGTACGTACAACCGGTATCGCTACAATATGCTGAATTTACTATTTCCAGTGTCGGACGGATTCTATAACGACAACTTTCAACTGTTTTATTCACTCGAGACGTTGGCGCTATTGTTCTACGGTTATTCCATGATGATCTTCGACTATTTGGTCATTTCTATGTGCATAGCAATCACGTATCAGTTAAAAACGATCGCGATGTCATACAGCGCGCTTGGTTACGACGATTGTTGTTTTAAAAGTAAGTCGATATTTTAATTGTATGCACTATCTTATATCCGTTATCCGCAGTGCTATTAGAACCAAGAATATCTTACCAACTAATAACGCATTGACAATAAATTCGAAAATTTTATTTTATTGTTATGGTATAATTATTATACAATTATCAACGTTGTTTTTTTTTTTTTTTTTGTAAATGTAAAAACGAAAAATCTGTATTTTATACTTTTGGAAACAAAAACATTTTTTTCGATAAAAAACTTTTGGGACTTAGAAGTTATTGTTTCACTAATATTCATTACAACTTTAGAAATACATTTTTATTTAATAAAAATCATTCAAAATGCACCATTATTATATACCCAATCATATAATAATATCATATATCATATAATGACTATCAAATAATGCGTTACGAATGTTATAAAATCCCTACAGTCATCGTTATTGCTTTTGAAATTCTTACTGTAGTTTACTTCTTTATTTCTTATAATAATATATAATAATAAATAAACATTTATGTGATTAGACGTGTTTCTATTCAGGCGAAGAAAATCTATCATTAAGTGACAAATCAAATAACTTAAAAAATTTAAAATTGATCATTCAAGACCATCAAAAATTCATGAAGCAAGTGTTAACAAAGTCATTATTTCCTTTGGGTATATTTTGTGTACCTTTGTATTTTGTGTTGTAGAACATAAGAATAATCTCATCGTGTACGATTTTATTTTATATGTTAAAATCCAGTATAAATCCAGTATAATACACGTACTAAAAAATATTTTAGGAATATGCGCAAGATTTACATAGTGATGCGTCCAACTATACTTTTTCAGCTGTCGATTGAATCTTTGTTGATAACATTACAGCCTTTTTTAACTGTTTTGGTAAGAAACCATAAACCTTTAATGTTATACACAAGTATCATCGTAATCAATCCATCTAATGATGTTCTAATTTAAATTTTAGAATCTCAACAGAGGCATGTCACTGACGTCACCGGAAAGTATTAAGTTAATATCGTCTTCGTTAACAAACATCCTACATTTATTTGTGACATGTTATTTATTTTGCATGATAGATAAATACGTAAGTACAAAACTACAAAATACATCCAGTGTTTTTAGCACGATCAATAAAGTAGAAAATTATTTGACAATATAAATTCAAAATATCGTTTTAATATAAATAATAAGTAGGTACATAAAATTATGTAAATGCATTGAAAATTCTAAAAAATACTGAATGTAATTATGTTCGTATTTATAATCAATCATCGTCGCTAATGGAGAGTGACTTGCCCTTTCTGTTTGTAAATTATCTTTACTTAAATATATATTATAATAATCATCCAATTAATTTACTGTGTTAAATGTTATTTATACGAATCGTAAATACATTTATTGACTTAAAGGAAATTAAAAAAAATTATCAATGCAAAAAGTAAAACATAAAAACATGTTACTTTTTATACCAGTATGACGAGTTTTTATTCCATACTAATCATATTTATATATATAAATAATAATATTACTATCTTAAATTGATAATATTTACTATAAAAACGTTTTAAAATGAAATTTAAATGATTTCTATTATTATTAGTATCATCATGTTTAATATTAGATATCATTACCGAAAACCTAGGCAAAATCAGCAAAACCATAATCGCAATCCACTGTAAGATACATATACGTTAGTGTTTCTTTAATGTGTAAGTAAGTTGTGCGTTTTGGGGTTCAAACAAATTCTATAGCATTGCATCTCGGATTCCATCCTTGAACGGAATCCCAGACTCCGCTGTCCTAGTACCCCGAATACAACGCGTAAATGGATTCCGAACTAATCGAGCGACGACCCTAGACCATTTCACGGCTACAACCTCGTCCCCTCCAAGCAACGTTTTAATCGAATTTTCATAGTTGAGTAGCGGATGTTTCATGAACTCGAGTTTATATTACAACCCATACAGCACGATGATATAATAATATGAATCAAGTAGAATAAAAGTAGGTATAGTCGTATAGATAATCGCGTTCCATCAATCGCATTCAGCCAGACCTCGGTTTACAATATAAACTGATTGCAGCCGTTTATCAGTGCCCGCACGTATTATTATTTTATACAGAGAACTGATTTTTAATGTAAACAATTCTACTTGATTCCAGAAAGATTCGATGAACTTCGCGCTGTATAATTGCAACTGGACAGAGATGAACATTACGTTTAAAAAACTATTGTTACTTATAATGCGGATCAACAACACGGAAAATTTAAAACTTAAAGTGACTTCACAAATAGTCGTCAACCTGGAACTGTTCACTAACGTACGCGATTTTCTATTGATTATATAAATTGTTATTGTTCTACGTACGTACCCTCCTCCTACTCCACATCTCAATTTTATAATTATTTTAATCAAATATTTAGCATGTATTTATATACAAATACTTCTGTAATTTGCATGATTATTATTTAGACATGGTATCAAAAAAATAGGTGGAAAAGAAGACTGCAGATACGTATCTCCAGATCGTGATTTCTTGCTTTCCCCGAAACGAAATATTTGGAATTCGGAAAATTCTTCTATGTATTTTTTTTTTTTTTTACACGTCAGTGTTGAAATTTTTTTCGATTAAATACTTTGCTTTATTATAAAATAATGAATAATTCTAATGGCTTCAATTATTTTCAATTTTTTATTAGTTTTTTTACCAATTTCTTCTCCAATATAAATACAATTTTCATTAGTTGTTTTAAACAAACCCGTTATGTCTAGTGTCCACTGATATACCTGAATTATGTTGCTCAATTTCATCAATTTTATATTTCAATAGATAAACTTCATTTGATAACAATTTATACTCAACAATATATTTTTCATTTACAAGCATCATATTTTTTTATTTACTCAGAACATTATCAATTTTGTTATTCAAATTATCGAATTGTTAGCTCATAAAAGATATCGACTTTATGAGTTCCTAAATATTTTTAGATTCTGAACGGAGTGATGGAATCTATTGATTTTACAATGATGTGCATTTTTTTTTTTTTTTTTTTGTGTCTGTCTTCACGTTTTGGGGCAGTGAACATTTTCTTAAACAGCAACTTTTCTGAAAGGAAAGTGAATGTAGATGGTACTTGGGCGTGTTAAAAATCCAACTTTTTCAATTATTTTTAAAAAAATCGAAAAAAACGATAAAAAAATTACAAAAAAACGGGAAATTTTACACAAAATCACGTTTTTACAAAAAACATGTTTTTAAAATGCTCTAACTCAAAAACAAAAAACCGCAACAACTTGAAATGTTCACAAAATCTTTATAATGGCATTCTCTATACATGGATATGTTTTAAAAGTATTTTGACATTTTTTGATTTATTTATAGACAATTTAAATTTTCGATTTTTGTAATTTTTTTTTTTTTTTAAACACCTATAAAATTTAATTGGCTGACCGAAAACTCTTGAAAATTTAATACAAGGTACATATTAAGTTAAACTAATCGTAACTAAAAAATATCGGAGATCGTTTCATTCAAATTTTTTTATAAGCCCATAAAACTCAAATTTGTATAAAATGTGTCAAAATCACGATAATTTGCAAGTTCTATTGTAGATAAAAATTCATAAAATTTTTTCTGTCTATAACTAAAGTTCAAAATTTTAACACTAGGTTATCCATAAGCTACTCTTAAAAAATCTTTAAAAAAAATTCTACTGGACCAAAAGTAAAAAATTTAATGACAATTTGCAATTTAAATTATTACGAAATTGCATAAAATAGTGATTTATGGTCAAAAGATTTTAAATATTTGTTATAATTCAAAAAGTATAAGTCGCAGAAACTTGAAATTTTCACCAGTTGTTAAGATAGGCATTTCCTTTACGTCATATTTTTTTTCAAAATATTATATTGATTTTTAAGCCACTTAAAGGCATTTAAAAAATTCGAATTTTTTACATTTTTTTTTTTTATAATCGGTGATAAAAAAAATTGACTAATACAAAACACTTGAAAATTTAATAGAATATTCCACACAAGTAGTTTTTATTGTCCTTCAAAAATCATCAAAATCCATTAGCATAATTTTTTTTTATAAGCGTTTGAACAACGAATATTGACATAAAATTACATGTAAAATATGATATAATATATAAAATTCTAGACTGACAAATGATATTGGTTTTTGAAATATGCTCTAACTCAAAAACGAAAAACCATAACAACTTGAAATTTTCACCAAATCTTTATATTGGTATCCTCTATACATACTTAAGTTTTCAAAGTATTTTGACTTATTTATAGACAATTTAAATTTTCGATTTTGTAAGTTTTTTTTAAAAAAATATCTATAAAATTTATTTGGCTGTCCAAAAACTCTTGAACATGAATTAAAGGATTAACTATAAGTTATACTAATTGTAACTAAAAAATATCGGAGATCGTTTCACTCATTTTTTTTTTTTATAAGCCCATAAATTTCAAATTTGTATAAAATATGTTAAAATTGCCATAATTTGCAAGTTATTTTGTAATTGAAAAATCATAAAAATTTTTTGTTTATACTTAAGATTCAAAATTTTAACACTAGATTGTCCATAAGCTAATCTTCAAAAATATATAAAAAAATTTCTACTGGACTAAAAAGAAAAAAATTTATGACTGTTTGAGTTTATATTTTTTCGAAATTGCAATATAATTCAATTTAAATATAAAATACTATTATATTATTACATACACATTTTAGACAAACATTTTAACTCCGTTCAGAATCATTATTCGTATCTAATGATATATATCATTGCATTCAAATGTAACAAATCTATTGTAATAATGTCCTATCCTATAAACGAGGTGCACTTCACCTCCAACTGTACAGCAAAGTGAGGCCCATCCGTTCTTTTTTTCAATATTCTTTGGATTCACTACGATTTCAGTTTTTTTAGTTGTCGGACATTCTAGATTATTAGTTTGGTAATCTGAACAAATAATTATAGTTTTTGTATTATTAGACATTTTTTTAAAATTTAGTTCATTGTAGCTCGTACAGTAGAAGTGCATTGATTGTTTATAAACACAGGTACACAGCATTCTAATACAGTATATTCCTTATGAGTAGATGTCTTGATATATAAGCTATTGTAATTGAAAAATAATAAAATATCCCTAGTACAATTAACTAAAGATATTAACGAAAATACCGTAAATTAAATAAACTAATATACAGATAATGAAGACCACTAATAAGTAACAACGACACAAACAAGTTATTGCGATGAACTCCAGATAAGTTATGTTATGATAAATGTTAGCATAAAAAAAATGCCGAAAATCCAAGTTTTTCTTTTCGGAGCTAAGGACACATATGAATGAGGAAAACAGATTTTGTGAACCATTAGAGTTTCAAACATTAGAGTTTTGAAACCAGTCGTGCATATTAATTCCAATTAAGTGTTAATAATTGGCACAAGAAAAAAATTAAAATTAACTATTTTAGAAGTGTAGAGGTCAGAGACCCGTGTCTACAGCTCCCCACTTATTTTGTGATACCACACCTAAATAAAAATCATGCAAATAACAAAGTTTAGCATACAAGTACATGCTAATTATATAACTACTTAATATTTGATAAAAAAAAGTTATAAAATTGTAATGTGGGGGTATTGGAGACGTTATTTTTCTTTTGAATAATTATTAGTATTGCGCAAAAAAAATAAACTTAGTTACACCATATTTAAATTTATGTTAGGTTAAAAATATGACCTATGAAGATAACGTAATTTACTATTAAATATTAACAGTTACTTAAAAAACTAGAAATTATCAAGCGTTTTTGGGTTATTTATGTTTATATATCTATAGATTTCATGGGTATATCCTTTATACGTATGAAACATTTTTAACATATAATATTAAATATAAATTTATGTCAGTCATATCTTGTATACAATATTTAGATATATCATTTATTTATACCATATCTTTACATATTATGTTATAAATGATTTCATATTGTTTCCAGGTTATGCACATAACCTACAAGATAATATCCGTTTTTATCAATCAATATGCAAGTAACTGATGGATTATTAGTTATTACGTTTCAAACGAACTATGATTTGCACTAATGCAATATTCGACCCATCATCAATGCAAAGTAATTACTAATTAACAATAACCGTATATCGAGAGGATGCCGCCTCGCCTCTCGAACCACGGTGTACCAATCGGAATAATCTTTAGAAAACACACTTCCACTACGAATCGTGCAAGTCTAAATAAAATATATGTAATTAGTTATTATATTTCACTCTATTGGTTTAATTTTGAAACTGAAATAAAATTAAAATGTAGTACCCATAAAATATGGTTTGTAGTCATTGATTTTATTTTTATTTCTTTTAATCGTAATATATTTAGCAGTATCGTATTATGCAATATATTTATTTACTTGCGTGTTAATTCTTATTTTTTTTTTTTTGCATTATGGTATTTTACAACTAAAACAGTTAAAATTAAATATAAAAAAACCAATATAATATAAAAACTAAATAGACTGTTTCAAGCAAAATCCCGTAAAGAATTGTTAGGTATTACCCACATTAAAAGGTTTAAAGAGGGAAATGTTTCGAAATATTATGATTTTGTCTAGATTTTATTTAGATTGATTAATTATAAAAATATTAATAAATAATAATTATATGTTTAACGAAAAACGTTTTATAAAACTGTAAGCAAACATTATAAAGACAAGTATGACGTCCAAGTTTAGATAGATTTAACCTTGTAAAACTATACGATCTGACATTTTGTATTGTTGAAAAATAGTAAAAACTTATATCGACATTAAATATATTCTATAAATACAATGAAAAAATAAAGCTAGTGATTTATGTTCATACTAATTAATACAGTTACCTAAAATTATTGTACATTACATTGCAATTACTTCATATTACAGCTAAGTAAATTCCCATCAACATTACAGTTACTAAAACGCGGTAAATAGTTAAACTTACATCGATTTTTACGCAATCACTCAACCTTATACGCTTACACATATTGTGAAATTAAATAAATCTATTTTTACTATAGTCATCCTCAGGAGATTATTAAAAATGATGTACCTATAGGATATAAAGTACAGTGTGGCTGGAGCACTTGTATCCGTCCACATTTTTGTCCGGTATTAAATGATTCAATCGTTTACCACTATAAGAAATACCGCATTTATACGCACTGCGTAGTTGAATCACATCATATTGTGCAGTTAAATATTTAATATTATTTTCTGGCGTAGTCAGTGCTGCTAATATATTTTGATGCTGATGGTCATTTCAACGCAATGAATACCGATTGCGTAAATCGTATTTATTTCAACGAGCATACAAGATGCCTAACTCGTTTGTGGTCGTTTTAATGATATCAGTGAATCATATCTCAACAAAATCACCTGCGGTAAATTGTACGGTTGTAGTCACTTATAGAACACCGCAGCTCTATTTATGAACCGGATATTTAATTTTAAATTTTTTCTATAAATAATAGCACGCTTTAAAACGTGTTGCATGATGTGGCGAAATGGTCTACCGCAGCCATTCTAAGTACTACAGTTAATGACCACTCAGCGCTGCTGGTAGTTGGATAGACTGTAGGACCTTGTCCATGCCTTCATATATACACTTCCCACGTCCAAGTGTACAACCCCCTACACTTTCACTAACCAAAAAAAAACTTACAAACAAAAAAATTGGTTGCTAATGACCATGATTATTCCTCCTTATAGCCTTTCCTTAATAATAGATCAAAAATAAAAAGAAAAATTATAAGTTGAAGGTGAAGATGGTAGTATATAGTTTTGTTTCCACTTCATAAGATTTTAGACATTTTTCATCAAACAATTTTCTAGCTAATTTTGATGAATTTTTTTGTTGCTATTAGAAAAGTTTTTATTTAAATTAAAATTAAAATTATTCACGAATTATTATTTTAATACGATAATGTGTATAATGTGTATTACTAAGAAAATGAAGAGCATTTTTAATGTTATTTAAACAGATATTTTTCTTTTTTAATAATTTAGTAAAGACCAATTCTTTAATCCAAATTATCAATACACACAAAGTCCACATTGTACAAATCTCTACTCAGACCCATCTGGGCGTACGGTATGTAAATCTGGGGATGTGCCAAACTTTCCCAAGTCCGCACTATCCAAGCTTCCCAGTTCATCACTCTCCGGCTAATAGACTTGCCCCTATGATACGTAACAAATGAAATCCTACACAATGATTTCAGAATTCCAACAGCTGATCAACTAGTTAAATTATACTATAACAGATTTCACTCCAAACTGCAACACCATCCCAATCCTTTAGTCACTCACCTAGCATCACATACTCTTTCTGACAATCCACCACGCCGACTTAAAAGAAATTGGTGCCGTGACCTATTATATTAATGAACAAAAACATAAATTACTAGAGGGTACCATCGCTGGATGATTTCCCTCATCATGTACCTCATGTCTATTTTTATTATGTATATAATGTATATCAGTCATCTATTTTACTTATTGTGTCATGTAATACAAAGTTGTACATTTTCTAATAAAAAAAAAAAAAAAAACAGATGGGCTTCGCTTTGCTGTACAGTTGGGGGTGGAGTGTACCTCCTTTATAAGATAGGTCATTATTACAATGGATTTGTTAAATTTGAATGCAATGATAGATATCATTGTATACGAATAACGATTCTGAACGGAGTTAATATGTTTGTCTAAAATGTATATATAATAATATAGTATTTTATATTTAAATTGAATTATAATGCAATTTCGTAAAAATTTAAATTTAAAACAGTCATAAAATTTTTTCCTTTTGGTCCGGTAGAAATTTTTTTAAATATTTTTGAAGATTAGCTTATGAACAAACTAATGTCAAAATTTTGAACTTTAAGTATAAACAGAAAAAATTTTATGAATTTTTACCTACAAAATAACTTGCAAATTGTCGTTATTTTGACACATTTTATACAAATTTGAGCTTTATGAGCTTATAAAAAAAATTTGAGTGAAATGATCACCGATAT
This sequence comes from Chaitophorus viminalis, assembly GCA_025469195.1. Classification (NCBI taxonomy): domain Eukaryota; kingdom Metazoa; phylum Arthropoda; class Insecta; order Hemiptera; family Aphididae; genus Chaitophorus; species Chaitophorus viminalis. The sequence continues at coordinate 222,564 of JAIPRK010000323.1, forward strand.
TTTCTAGTCAAAATAAGGTAAGACTATTATAAATCTTGTATTAAATTTTCAAGAGTTTTCGGTCAGCCAATTAAATTTTATAGGTGTTTAAAAAAAAAAAAATTTACAAAAATCGAAAATTTAAATTGTCTATAAATAAGTCAAAATATGTCAAAATACTTTGAAAACTTAACCACATATAGATAACACCAATATCAAGATTCGGTGAAAATTTCAAGTTTTTGCGGTTTTTCGTTTTTGAGTTAGAGCATTTTAAAATAATGTAGTTTGTAAAAACGTGATTTTGCGTAAAATTTCCCGTTTTTTTCGTAATTTTTTTATCGTTTTTTTCGATTTTTTAAAAAAGTATTGAAAAAATTGGTTTTTTGACAAGCCCAAGTACCATTTACATTCACTTTACTTTCAGAAAAGTTGCTGTTTAAGAAAATCGAAGCATTTTTACTACTAAAAATCGTGTCCTCAGAAAAAAAAAAAAAAAAAAAAACACACATCATTGTAAAACCAATAGATTCCATCACTCCGTTCAGAATCTAAAATATTTAGTGTTATCATTTATTTTAAACATTTTAAAAGTTTCCGAAGAAACGTACCTATTATGTTTAGGATTTTGGAGGTTGAAAAATTATTATTTTATAATAATTAATAATTTCTTAAAATATTAATTAATAGTTCTTCATATTATTGTTAGTTTATTTATTTTACAGATTCCATAATTCCTTTTGTTGAAATTAAAGATGAATGTCATGGCTTATAATATATATATATATATATATAAACAAAGAATTATTAATTAAAAACCATGATAGTTATTATGAGTTCGAAAACCTTCACATTAATTGATTCGTACACGAAGCTTAGTGTATAATTTTACATCACATTTCATTACAACAGGTAGAACCTTACGAACAATTTTCCTTCAAAAATATTAATTGGTTAAAAAAAAATACTGTATTTGATATATTTCCTTGTACTTTTTTTTGTATCACATTGTAAAATATATAATTATACGGATTTTATAATCTCATATTGTAACAGTTATAATACTAACAGTACATTTTGCTGAACAGCTGGTTCATGAATACTTATCTACAATAAATTACGAGTTTGATAAGAAAAAATATTTATTTAAATATTGGATATTTTATTACTAATTATGGGCGAATAAAATAATTGAAATAAAAAACCTTAAAATGAATATTTTTTTTAAAAAATAAACTACATGGGAGATAACTAGAACTGCTTCCCCTCTGCTTAAAGACTTCTTCAAAAACAAGGCATTAGATTTAAGAGAACTAAAAGAAATATATTTAGCTGCCATGAGAGACACACTTAATATTATACATAAGTATTTATACTTTTAATTTTATACATATAATAATCTTATTCACCTCATTCAAAACATGATGATTTTTTATTCAAATTCAATTATTTATATTTCTCCATATTTTATTGTATGGCATTATTTGTTTTTAAATTTACTATTCTCATTTATATACTATTTTTATCTACAACATTGTAACAAATAAGTCTGATTCTGTACACTGTGTCATTTAGGCAACCCGATAAACGGGCAGTTCGCTTTTAATAAAGTTGTTTCTCTCTCATTTAAAAAAGTGGCTAAAATTAAAAAAAAAACAATTAAAATAGAACAATCTATGGATTATATATATTGACGTCCAGTGAAGTAGAGACGGGTCAGCTTGTAATATATATTTCCACTTAATGATACTCCTTATAATTGGTACAAAAATCAATACAATATTTGACGATTTGTGGGTTAAGAGTTTGAAAAATGATCAGACGATGAATAAAATTGTATTATGTCGAAAAATTTAAAATTATTAGGAAATTAATATAACCCAAAATAGTATTTAGAAATCAAGCTTTGTAGTTTTTTTTTTTTTCATCATAAAACAAAACAAATAAGTGTAAGAATAATAATTGTTGACGGCTAAAATATAATTATATCATTAAGATGTTAATATTATTCCTATTGTGTTTGTTTAGAGTTGATATTTCTTTATTAATAATTGTATGTACATCATTAATTCATTTTATATTTTATATTACAGTTTATTACATATAAATTATTACATTACTTTTATATATGAAATCACACTATTAAAAAATAAAACTTCAGGGGAGTGTATCAGTAAACGTAAGAAAATATTTAGTACTCATGGTATACCAGAAATAGTGGTTGCAGATAATATGCTTTTTGACTTATATGAGCGTAAACAATTTTCCAAAGAGTGGAACTTTACATTTGCAACTTCATCACCAAATTATCCAAAAAATAATGGTCAAAGTGAAAAGGCAATAGGAATTGTTAAAGATATGTTAAGGAAGTATTAAAATGAGGGTATTGTGGACTTTGAATTAGTTAAATTAAATTACAATAACAGTCCAGTAAGGAGGGTTAAATTTTTCATCAGCGCAAATACTGATGAGCAGGAGATTAAGAACCAAATTACCATATAAAATGGGAGATTTAAAACCAAAAGTATTGTGTGATGATGCATATAAATCAATTATGAAAGGAAATAATAAACTAACAAAGTATTACAACAAGACAAGTTTAAATAATAAGACAGAATTTATGACAGGAGAAAAGGTATGGATTGAAGGTGTAAAAAGTAAATTACCACCACTATGGTCTTATTTAGTTAAAATAGATAAAAATAATAGGGTTGTCAGAAGAAATGATATTTTTATAAAAAAAGGTAAAAACGTTTCAAAGGCTAAATAAAGAGAATAAAATTAAAAAATCACACTATTTTCTATTACAATACATAACCTCTAAAAGGGAGTATTATCAATATCTGGCCTTATCACACACACACACACAAGCACATATATATTGTACTCAATGTTCTTTTAAATTTGTAGTACTATAGTAAAAACAAACATAATCTTATGTGAACAATGTTTTTATATCCTATAGTCTTTTGAAATGTTATTTTTCTGTGTTTCATTTATCCAATTTGACAATACAATCCCATTTTTTAATTTAATTATATTTTTTATGAAGGACATGAGTAATTGTGGCCATTAATCGTCCCTGTAATTTTTGTGTGAAGTTTCTTCGAGTTAGAAGAACTGTAGGGGATTAAACACATGGGTAGTGTATGCGTTAAGACATGTACAACTCCTCTAGAGTCATATGGTCACCCATCCAACTGCTAGCAGTGCTGGGGGTAGTGATTAAACGTAGCACTGAGAGTTCATCCGTACCACGACACAACATATTCTAACAAATGATCTGGTAAACATCAAAATTTTAGAAATATAGTCAAGTTTCATCTCATATTATGTTATTACATAAATTTCCCTGGTTACATATAAGCGAGGTATGGTGTGGTATTTTGGACGATTTTGACCCAATATTTTTTGTAACACGACTGCGGACTATGCGTGTTTTGCGAATTATATCGTGGCTGTGTTACTTGGATTCTTGACACTTGGTTATAATTATTTTATGGATAATAATTACCGGAGCTTTAGAAAATTCGTTTTTGGAGATTACGGTAAGTTGAATTATTAATAAAGAATACCTCTGAGATTTACTGCTGGGTAATTTCTCTCATCTTGCCTTCATTTATATTTATTCAGAGACGATCTCAGGACTTCGTTATTATATATAATTATATATTTTATACTAGCTGAATTACACGTCTTTGCTGGTTTTAAGTAAAAAAATTGTATGTACTGTTGTTATCTGGCAAGACTAAATATTGTTTAATCTATTTAAATTAAGCCTATTTAGACCTATTAATTTCTTAAGTAGGTCTTAGTAGTGGTAAAGTAATAAAAATTTGCACTAATTTTGAAATGATTGGGTTTGAACCTTTCAAAATAACATTTTCGAAAATTTTTATATAGTACATCAATTACGTACTCCTTATTACTTCCGTCATTGAGTTCTCTAAAAAAGTTTTCAGTCATTTCATACATAAAAAGAACGCATGAGCCTCGCTATGCTGTAGAGTTGGAGGTGGAGTGCACCTCGTTTATAGGATAGGTCATTATTACAATGGATTTGTTAAATTTGAATGCAATGATAGATATCATGGTATAAGAATAACGATTCTGAACGGAGTTAATATGTTTGTCTAAAATGGATATATAATAATGTAGTATTTTATATTTAAATTGAATTATAATGCAATTTCGTAAAAATTTAAATTTAAAACAGTCATAAAATTTTTTCCTTTTGGTCCAGTAGAAATTTTTTTATATATTTTTGAAGATTAGCTTATGGACAAACTAGTGTCAAAATTTTGAACCTTAAACATGAAGAGAATAAATTTTATGAATTTTTACCTACAAAATTAATTTCAAATTATCGTGATTTTGCCACATTTTATTATAATCAGAGCTCATAACTTATAGCTCTAAAGAAGGTTGTTATAAGTGCTTAAATATGCTTTAAAAAGTATTCACATAAGCGCTTAAATATGCACTAAAAATACTAAAATAGGCAAAAAAAAAACTTTGCATACATAATTTATTGTTTTATTATTATTATTTATTATATTATTTTAGATTCTATAATATATTATTATATAAGTTATATAAGAAGAAAAATTAATTAACATGAATTAATTATTTATATGAATTATAATATGACTATAATTACTTTTTATTTTTAATAAAAAATATTTTAGGCTACTAAAAAATAATTTTAAAAAAATAAATGATAAAAATCATGGAAAAATCCAAAAATAAGCAAAAAAAGCGAAAAAATATGCAAAAATATGCAACATGAAATTTTGTATGTAGCTTCTGGGTTATCTGAAACAAATTTATAGCGCACATAGGTACCTCTAGGACCTCTCAAAAAAATATGCAAATGCTAAAACTTATGAGCCCTGATTATAATCATTAAATATCAGTTAAACAGGAAATTCATATTATAACCTAAAAAGATCCACGGTGGCCGGGGGGGTTAGAGGAGGTTGAGAACGACCATGTACATATTGTACACTTATGTGCTTATTGTAACTATATACAGGTGGTATATTTTTCTAATGTTGAAAAAAAAAATTGCCACGGAATGCTGATAAAATTTACTGCCATGAGTGGTTACCTATCTTATTACTTATACTACAGATTATAAAGTGCAGTGTAGTGCATATTTTATGTTTTTTTTTTTTTTGTTTCTTTATGATTGCAAAATGAGTAAAAAAATGGAAAATTCTGACTCGTGTAAAATCTGGAGCGAAAAGCTGGACAGAATCAAAATATCAAACCATAATAAATACATTAAAATTGTTGAAAGCAATAAAATATTGTTATCAAGAGAAAATATTTTAAATATATACACAATAATAATTGATTGGTTAATAATTTGAAATTTAATCATTAAGACCTGATAAATGGACGATTTTTTTTTAAACAATTATATTTTCCATACCTATGATTATTTAAATTGATGTTCAATTAACAACTTTACACTGAACATTGTCGTTCTTAAGGCAAGGTTTTAAACCTTTTATTAGGCCTCTCATGTCCCATAATTATTGTATTATGAAAAAATATAGCATGACAATATGTAATATGATCTAAACAGCATCCGCAATCGTGTTCTATCCGGCCAATCACGATCGTTTGATTGCCCGCCAACTTCGACTCAGCCTCTCCTGCTACTACCGAGAACCATTGATTATACAATATATTGTATAATCAATGTCAGAACTCAGACTGGTGGCGGTCATACTCCAATAATATATATTATAATGTAGTCTATAGCCTCATACACAAACCGAAATCTATAATCGAATAAAAACTGATTTTGTGTTATACACCTTGAAATTATACTCAAGGACTTAAAATAATAAGCCATTGTCCGATCAAATTTCTGAATTTTTATTTCGTTCATTCATTTTCACACATTTATTTCTTATTTTTTTTTTTTTTTTTTTTATCTTTAATTAAAATTAAAAATAACTTTTATAATGCATACATAAAATAAAAATACAATAAGCTTATAAGTTCACATAATATATTAAACATTTAAAATTATACATGTATACGATAGAACTAAAATCATTAAATTTTTTATAAACTCTTCGGAATATTTTATTTTTCTTCAACTCTTGAGTGTGCGGTTTCCTTAAAATAAGTTCCTAAGTTTATGTTTTAATTTATGTATATTAATAATTAACAATAGTTAAATAGCTTTGTGACGAGGAACATATTATTTGAGTTAAATTTCAAACTATACAGTTTTAATTAAAACATTAGCGAGATATTCAATATTATAATTTTAACACTACTTTGACCTCCGCTCAAAATAGCGTCTTGAATGCGATGATAGTGTATACCTAATAAGTAATAATATAATGTACTGATCTAAAACAGTCAAACGTATACAATTATAGTAAATGATTATAGTACGACCAATAAGTATGCGGGTGAAGGACGGAAACTTGACAAACACTTGTGACTTGTCTTACCAACTCTTTATTGTTGTTTATTTGATACTGTAAAATAATTAAACAATTGCTTACTTTACGTCCTAACATGCTTGTAAGACTGATAATTTCGTAAAAAAAAAAAAACATTTCTATCCCACAAAAAAAAAAAAACTGTTACCATATTCATAGCTTACAATGCTTAGATAATACTATATAATGTTTATACGCACAATATTTTATTGTTCAATAACGTATATTATATTTATGTTATTTTCTTATTATTTATATTATTCGCTTGAAGTATATTTATAAATACAATTCCTCATAAAGGTATGTCCGTAGTGTTCGTACGGATAACACATAATTGTATACCAAACACAACGTTATATTATACTGTTAAACAATAAAATTTTTTAGATCTTTATTACATCCAATTAAGTGCTAGTTTTATGATTCCGAAAAAAATCTCGTACAAGGAAAAACTACTACCTAAATTATAATATACTAATAAATTTTTATCTCAAATCCATATCAGTGCACATAAATAACATTATATAACGTGCATATAATATGCACATGCGTATTTAAGGTTAATTTGGAGTAGGGCAGGTGATTGAGGCTAAAAAATATTTATCATCCTAATATAATATTCCGATGTAGTCATATTGTTAGTATTTTAAATAAATTATAGGTATGTACATAGAATTGTAACGATATTAGATTATAAGTCTTCGAAATCATAATAATTATAGTAAGGTGATTAATACACTGAAAAAAATTTAAATTAACTTTTTTATTTAATGGTAGGTACTAACCTATGCATTGCAATGAAGTATTCAAATTGTATTCAAATCGTTAGGAATTTACTAGACTTTGAAATAATGGTAAAATATCATGGATCAGCTTACATGTACCAGATATGCTAGGTATTTTGTAGAAAATAATAGGTACTTATTTAATATTAATTGGTTTTTAAATTCTGAGCTAAGAAACAAATGTGCGAAAGATTATATGTATATAACTAGTATAATTTGTTGTACATTTGGATGTTTTTTTTATATTTTGAATCATAGAAGTATATAACCTGTTGGGCCCCGATGACTCTTGTCGAACAGTTGATCTGCCGACTCGTGAAACATTAATAAATACATATTGCATTATGTAGAATGGTCAGATTTAAGAACAACACAGCTTTTAACAGTGTATAACAATAATATTTCCAACAAAACTATTGATATAGTATACAAATTAATGTTGATAACAACTGATTATGATAATAATAATAGTAATAATAATCAGTGATCACAATAATATATATTTATATTACGTCGACCTGATACGGGCCAACGCGTCGTGTATGATGATCGTTGAACTCGACGTGAACACTCGTAGTCCAGCACCCGATGGACGCTACACGAATCGCACGAAAAAAGACGGATCGGAAAAAAAACAAAACAAACAGAGAATAGAGAATGAATGCCTAAAATATTATTCGTTGATAATAAATTAATAACACAAATCGTCACATACACGATACACGATCTCAACCTGGTCGACCGCACGAACACGAATTGCGACGGGCTGCAAAAGTCGTTATCGCGAGCAAAATGCACACAACAATGCATCAAGACGCAAGCACGCAAAGGACTTGATTAGCATAGTTTATTGCATAATAGTGCATCAATAATAACAATCAGTAATAACTATTTTTTCGCTTGAACAGGAACTATATAATATATTATATGTAAATATCATACAATATAATTTTTAAATGATCGAAAATTATAAATTATGAACAAGTATTAATATGAGTTCAGAATTCTAATTTTCCTACGGGGAATAAGAAACTAAATAAAATTTAATAAGTCATGCATTTTATCTTAATCAAACTACATCAGAAATATCCAAATCTTATAGACAATTAAAACTAATTTGCAATAGTTAGGCATAAAATAATAATTCAATGGCTATCAGATTCATAAATTAAATCTAGTAATTGATTTGTTTTAAAAAAATTTAAAACACAAGTCGTTAGATAATAAATGATAATTACGTGAAGCATTCAACCTACAATTATTTTAAAATAAAATATTTTGCAATGCGTATTATAATTGTTACACCCACTTAGAAATGGATGAAAAAGATTGATAAATCATTTTATTTTCATTATTTAAGTTATACATTTTAAATAAGAAGAGATATCGCTAAAGCAGAAAAGAAAATTTTCCGTTCAATGATAAAAGCATATAATACTTAATATTACTTATGTAATTTTACGAGTTTCATAGAATCGTAAAAAGTAATTATGTAACGATAAAATGTATAACTTGTAGGAATTATGTTTTTATTCTAGCTTTATTCTAGCACATACATTTTTAATTCGTGCTCTATAGTATTAAACGACCAAGAATTTGTCCATTGTCTCCAAATTATGTCCTTACTTAGCAATTATGTTAGAAAAAAGGTTCGAAAAGTATTTTTTATTTATCGAATAAATAATAAAAAACCCGTTTTACACATATAATTAAAAACTCTATTATTAATTGAGTATACGGTTACTCATATAACAGTGGTCAATTAATAAAACATAAGTCATATTATTAATAATAATATTATAGCATGATAGTTTTTATTTTTCGTTGAGAGACAAATAACAGTTTTATGGATTTAGTTGTAATGTTCATTAGTAATGGGATTCGTTTATAAAAGAAATAACTTTACAACCGTAATACTACTTGAAGCCAAGGCATATAATATTATTATTCTTAGTTCTACCACTAACTTTTTGGTATGTATTTAAAACATTTGCGTATTTTTACGAGGAAAGAATATTTAAAAAATATTTTGATTATCCAAGAATTACTATTTATGGGTATTAATTTGACTCCACTTTCTATATTCAGAATAGGAAACATATTTGGTGGCCGATTACTGCGCATGGGCGTGGCTTCACTACGACTACACGTACCAATATAGATAGTGACGCACCGTAAAAGAGAGAGGGAATTATACATTATCTGGTCGCCGCCGACTAAGTTTCTTATTTTGAGTAGAGTATATAAAACTAACATATTATTTTCCTCTATACGGAAAACTTGTCTACGAAATGAATATTATATTATAAATATTATGTTGTAATAAGAAGTTAAATTTAATATGTCACGTATAATAATTTGATATTATTAAACACGATGTAAATTACACCAAATAGTTATTTGAATTCAATGGTATATCACACTTTTAATGTAATTTTAAATTTTCTAAAAAAAAAATAGCCATACGATTGACACAAGACTCACACGTATGTATCTTATATATTGGTATTATAGTTTCTATTTTTCTAAACAAAGATTAATGTAAGTATACTGGATTGGCCATATACACTATTAAGTGACCCCAAATATTCTGTCTCACTCAATAAAAATCAATAATTAATTTGTGAAAATTCTTGCTGAGTTGGATGGAAGATATCATAATCTTATCACTGAGCCTTTCCAATGTGTATTATCTATGATACTAACCGATTACAATAATATTAGTGTACTATTATCAATATAATATAATACAGTGACCGAGATTGTTACGAAATAATAAGTATCTTTACTTGTTCCATATTTTAATATTGCGTGGAAATCACATTTTTTTTTTAATCACACAACATCATCAAAATAGCGGAAAATGTTGACTACTATAATTATAATATCAATCAGCAAAAATCAATAGTGTTGTACTGAAATTAAGTTTTTTCACAGTTACATAATTCGTGTTCATTAAATTATTGGTAATAATAAGGTGTCCTTTTAATATTGTATTTTGTCAGTGTAATATTGTCCAATTAAATTGTATTATTGTGATAACGTGCTACACTATTTCCTTCGGGGCGTGAAATGCTGATAGTAATTATTAATAAAAATATATATATATATTTTTTTTTTTATCTTATTTAACTGTTTTTGATCAACAGTACACACCAACACAAACAAAACGAGTATGGACGACGACAATCATCGCAACTATATTGTCAATATGAAACTGATGAAAATGATCGGTTTCTATCAGCTGATCAACCCCGACACGTCCAAGTACTTCGGGTACAACCCGTATAAGGTTGTAGCCGCGATCGAGATCGTTTACGCCATGTTATCGACGTCGATGCTGATCCTGAGCTCGTACTATTACTTACACAACACCAACGAGCTGATGAACCACTTCATGTTGGTCGTCGCGTTGTTCTTCACCATGTTCAAACTGTTCTGCGTATCCAGGAACTCCGAGTTGATCTGGAACTGCATGGCCATGACATCCACGGACTTCCTGTCGTACAAAGACCACCAGAAGGATGCGCTCCGGTCCGCCCGGTCCAAGTCCATCTCGATGTCCGTGCTGTTCCTGGTGCTCTGGGGATCCGTCACGGTGGCCTGGTGCCTGTCACCGTTCTTTGTCAAAGGCGTCTACCTGGACATCGAGATCAACGATGAGGCACGCCGGTACCGGTACAATGTGCTCAACTACGTGTACCCGATCTCCGACCAGTTCTACAACGACAACTTCCTGGCGTTCTACTCCATCGAAATGCTACAAGTCGTGTTCTGGGGTCACGCCACCATCTCGTACGACACGTTCGTCATATCCATGTGCATAGCCATCGGGAGCCAACTGAAAATCATCGCAACATCATACAGCGCGTTGTGTTACCATCTCAAAGGTGACCACGTGACCGGTAGCGAGAAATTGTCGACCACGGGTGGTAAATGTAAGTTATGAAATCTCAAAGTTATAATAAAAATTGCGAGATTAAAACCATCCATTGTCAGGCGTGCACGCGCAAGTTCCGTTACGAAAAAGAAATAAAAAAAACACCAGTTATGGCTAGGAAAAAAAAATACAGCCGACATTATAATGATATGTAAATGTTTGTACAATATATAATACGTCCTTTCGACGTTGTGCAAACTTAAGACTTATAACTAGTAGTATCCTTTTATTCATATCGAAACTTACATGTTTAGTAACGACTCACACATGCTATGTTTCGTATGGTAATGATTTAGATCCGTTTCATCGGAACCCGTTTCCCCAAATAATGAAATGGTAAACATGTGTTTATAAAAATTTATCGATTTCTAATTTTCGTTGAAAAATAATTATAATGAAAAAAATTGTTACTTGTTTAGGAAAAAAAATAACATTCGTCAGTCAAATGAAAAGGATATTATTAATAATTAATATGACTAAATATTTGAACTTAGATTAGTCATATTAAATTTTAAAAATTATTGTTGCTGAAACAATGCAACATATCTAAACAGTGAATATTGTCTGGTGAAGATGATTACAAACTGAGTGTGATGCAGACATAAAGAACGCATTGTAATTTTAACTATTTTGTACATTGTAGATAAATACAATAGGACTTTCTTGTTTACTATAAGATTATAGAACAATAGTTGTGTAATATATTTGATATGTACAAAATAATTTTCAAAGCCCGACTGAACTTCAGCCGTGTCAACAGACAACTGTACAGCGACAAGAGTAGTGTATCGCAACAGTCGCCGGTGACTTTTTCATGGGTACGGGTACAGAATCAAAATGCCTAACGTATTTTCATCAGAAAATGATGAAATTTTAATTGAAGAAGGTCGTCAAAAAATACGGTTTTTAAATAGTAATTTATTAAAATATATCAAAAGCACATTCACCTCATGAAATGAATAAATATTGAGTACTGGCTACGGATTTCCTTTTACTGAAGACTTGAAAAGTAAATAATTTTATTAAAGTTCTTCCTCTTCCTTCTTTAGAAGCTTTTAAAGTTTAAAACGATTAGTCTTCGTGGCCAGCCGTGTCTTGAAATCCGTACCTTTAGCGATGTAACTTTGATAACTATACGATTTATTTGTCGACAAAATAGTTTTCGGTGAAATGGGATTCAGTTAACTAGGATGATACGGTGGGAACTTATCTCGCTACCGAAAACACAGGCGCTGGAGCAACATAGATATTATTAACACTAATCCTTAAATCAACCTATCTAGAATCAGGAGCTTAAAAATAGTTTACTAATGCCTACATTAATTTTGAAATTAATTTGAAAAAGTTTTAGATTTTAGAGGGAAATTATGAAAAACTCTTACGCTATTTTTTAGTAATCAATTATAACTCAAAAACACATATTATCATATTGTAAGAATAACTTTGTGGGTGTTGTGGCTGTATATGACAAGATAGGTTGCATAATTGTAGTTATGTGGATAAATCATATATACATACTTTGTAGCAAGGCACGATGTGAATTATAAAAACAATTAAAACAATTAACAATAATTATTGAGTTGACCAAGTTTCAAATTAAACATAATTGTATTTTTAACAATTGTAAGACAATGTAATATTAAAATGTTTATATATAATGTAAAATAACTTTTTTACTATAAAAAACTTAAAAAGTTATTTTTTCACCAACAAAGTATTGTTATAGTAATCTCTTTTCCTTTTCAATTTATTATTTTATTACTTTCACTTAGAACAGTTGTAAATATTATTTTTTATTGTACTCTCAGGTAGCACAAAACATATTGACATTAACGAATTAGAAGGAGTGTTAAATCTAAAACTGTTGATTCGCGATCAACAACACATGCTCAAGTAAGATTGTGATACATCATAATACTATATGGTTTATTATGTAGACATTGTTCACTAATAGTCATAATTAATAATATAACAATATATATATATTTGCTGGTTTTTCCATCATATTACATTATTTAGATTTCTTTTAAGATAAAATACTTCCATTTTATCATCGGGTGCCCAGATCAAAATAATACTCTATTTTAGGTTTCTTTATTTCCATTACTGCCATGATAATTATAATAAGAAAGAAAAAACCAGAATCATGTTATGCCGGTTTCATTGTAATAAAATAAGATCATTATTATTATGTCTCCAGGCATTCTTTACGACCTATACGTAAATTGTATTAAAATTGTATACTTTTAAAATTTAAAGAATCTTTAAAATAAATTCACATTGCACATTTTAAAACATTTAACCAGTTTAACCTCGTGTCATAATTCAGATCAGTGTGACTAAAAAAAAGACGAGTAGTTATTTAGATATAAGATACACGTATTAAAATTAATAGAACATAATATAGTATGTTCTGATTACTACCTCTTATTTACTATATGTAATTAATTGTGAATGTGGTTTCAGAAAAATTAGAGAAATACTTGAAATATTTGAACCAGTGACATTCGTTCAGCTAGCTGCTCAATCAATGTTAATAATATTTCAATCTTATATGATTTTCATAGTAAATATACTTAGTTTCAAGCTTAAAAAAATAATATTAAATGAATTGTAATATACTTTTTAGAATTATTATAATGGTTTACCTTTAGTATCAGTTCCAATTATAAAACTTTTTCTCACTGTAACGCCGAATATAATACATTTGTTCATTACTTGCTATCTATTTGGTCATATAAATTATGAAGTAAGTATAAAATTTCACTTACTATTTTAAACTATGATTAGGACATTAGGCATATTACGAAAAAAAATTAGTGCGTATATAAAATTTGAATTACAGTGAAATATTTTTTTTTTTAAATAAGAAAGTTTAAGGAATATTTGTTATGATTATATTAATATATAACTGACAAAAATTGTGATATATATATATATGTGTGTGCGTGTGTTTATAGAGTATAATATTTTTTATGGTTCATTTATTTTTTTCTTAAAAGGTAATGTAATTTATTAATAATAATTTACCGAAATTACTTTTAATAAGATACATACAATTGTATCTTACATATTTACTTATTTTATTCCAAAAACGCAATACTATTTATTAAGAGTTTATCGACACTGATTTTAATAAGTTGATTGTTATTATTTTTTTTTTTTTTTTGTTACTTTCCGTTTATTGTTCTATTACATACTTATTTTATTTAAAAACTGAAATAGAATACAAAATTAAAAAAATAAAATAACATTACAATTGAACTAAATGTTTAAATTATTTATTTTAGAAAGAATCAATGAATTTTGCACTTTATTGTAGTGATTGGACCAAAATGAATATAAAATATAAAAAGTTGTTATTGTTAACCATGCAAATGAATAATGCTGAAAAACTAAAATTGAAAATATCTTTGAACAGAATTGTCAACTTAGAAATGTTTGCTAATGTACGTATTATTTTATTATAATATATTTGTAGTTCCATTCTGCTACCTAATGAGTGACTTTATGGCTTATTAAATGATTCAATTAAAAATATAATTCAAAAACAAGTTGAGTAACAAGTACCTAGTAGTTTTAATAAGATGTATAATTTATTGTCAACTTATATAATAAAAATTGATAAAATATTATTAAACTGTGGATATCGTTCCCACATTTAACCATTTCCTTGGATACCTTATGATTCTAATAATTTAATAGTTTATATTAAACGTTGACACTGAATTTATTTGATTTTAATTCAATATTATGTTATAATTAATATTAAAATAATATCACAATAAAATATGTAACTAAATAATTATACGCAAACAATTTTATTAATATCGCAATATTATTCATGGAACTACATAATTATCCACAAGCAATTTTAACTTTTTTAGTATTTTATAACATTATTTATTTGTTTATTTTTTAGGTTATGCACACAACGTACAGTATAATATCTGTGTTGGCAAAAAGTTACGGAAATACTACCTAAAACAACATAAAAATTATATATTAGATTTGGATAATGCAGTATTCATACATTGTCGTGAAAATTTGGAATCCAGAGTTTTATCGTACTTCAACTATCAAAAATCACCAATTATTTTATGAATAAATTGTGAAATAACATAAAAATAAATAAAATAAATTCGGGTCACATTTAAAAAGTTTTATTTATCTCATGCGCAATCTGGTACACATGTTTTTATTTATTTATAATATATCTAAATTCTAGCTTTCGTCACACAGTGTTTTTCGGAGTATGCCAGTAATACGAATCTTATATATATATATATATATTCAAGATATGCATATATATATAGACGGATTAACAATATATATATATATTTATATATATATATATTAAAACTTCAGTAGTTCCGGCCAGTTAATTTTTTCTATTTATTCCTTTTTAGTATAATCTCGTTAGATATCGAATTATAAAATTTTTATCTTAAAGGGTTAGACACCATAAATACCGATTAAATTTAATGTCTTACTACTTTAAGCGGTTCAGGCAAGGTTATATTTTTTAATTTTACCCCATATGAGATCTTTAATATCTAAATCACAGAAAATATATTATTAATTTCCGTTACTATATTTTATAATTTATGTTAATTATTATTTACAGTAAAGAGCAAATTGTTATTATTAAGTCAATATTATATCCAAAAAATAAAATAAAAGTGTGAATTAAAGACCAATACACCATCGATATTAATTATTTGATAGTAATTTAGGTTGTCATTGTAACTCGCATTTCTTAGCATTTACTGGATATTTTATAATACCCATTATCATATTATCAAAACCAAATCAACATAAATTATTAAATTGATAACCAGTAAGTGAAAAAAAAACGTGTGGGCCTCGCTTTGCTATACAGTTGGGGGTGGAGTGCATCTTGTTTATAAGATAGGTCATTATTACATTGGATTTGTTAAATTTGAATGCAATAATAGATATCATTGTATACGAATAACGATTCTGAACGGAGTTAATATGTTTGTCTTAAATGTGTATATAATAATATAGTATTTTATATTTAAATTGAAATATAATGCTATTTCGTAAAAATTTAAGTTTGAAACAGTCATAAAATTTTTTCTTTTTAGTCCAGTAGAAATTTTTTTATAAATTTTTGAAGATTAACTTATGGATAACCTAGTGTTATAATTTTGAATCTTAAACATGAAGAGAATAAATTTTATGAATTTTTACCTACAAAATAAATTGTAAATTATCGTGATTATGCCACATTTTATACAAATTTGAATTTTATGGGCTTATTAAAAGAAATTGAGTGAAACCATCTCCGATATTTTTTAGTTACAATTATTATAACATATATTTAATCTTTGATACATTTTCAAGAGTTTTCAAACAGCAAAAAAAAATCCAATACATATTTAAAAAAAAAAAAACTTACAAAAATCGAAAATTTAAATAGTCTATAAATAAGTCAAAATATGACAAAACACATTGAAAACTTAACCATGTATAGAGAACGCCAATTTAAAGATTTGGTGAAAATTTCAAGTTTTTACAGTTTTTCGTTTTTGAGTTAGAGCATTTTAAAAAAAACGATATGATTTCTCAGTCTAGAATTTTATACATTATATTATATTTTACATGTAATTTTATGTCAATATTCGCTGTTCAAACGTTTATAAAAAAAAATTTTGCCTATGAATTTTGATGATTTTTGAATGACAATAATAACTACTTCTATGGAATCTTCTATTAAATTTTCAAGTATATTGTGTAAGTCAATTTTTTTTTATCACCGATTATAAAAAAAAAAATGTAATAAATTCGAATATTTTAAATGCCTATAAATGGCTTAGAAATAAATATAATATTTTGAAAAAAATATAACATAGAGCAAATGCCTATCTTAATAACTGGTAAAACTTTCAAGTTTCTGTGAATTATACTTTTTAAATTATAGCAAATATTTAAAATAGTTTGACCACAAATCGCTATTATATGTAATTTTGTAAAAATTTAAATTTCAAACGGTCATAAAATTTTTTCCTTTTAGTCCAGTAGAAATATTTTTAAAGATTTTTGAAGAGTAACGTATGGATAACCTAGTGTTATAATTTTGAACGTTAAACATGAACAGAATAAATTTTATGAATTTTTATCTATAAAATAACTTGCAAATTATCGTGATTTTGACACATTTTATACAAATTTGAGTTTTATGCACTTATAAAAAAAATTTGAGTGAAATGATCTCTGACAGTTTTTAGTGAAAATAATCTACACTTATTATTAACATTGTATCAAATTTTCAAGAGTTTTTGGTTAGTCAATTAAATTTTGTAGATGTTTAAAAAAAATATAAGATGTCAAAAATAGCAATATCATATTACAAATGATATAAATTTACAACAATTGGGCATAAACAAACCATAGTAGGTAACAGATTATTCTACTGTGATAAAATATATCACTTATATATGAATAATTTTTCTTTAAAATAATGTGTTCGCATAGCAGTTATGTAAAAAGAATGTTCGAAATGTATCTTTAATTGATGGAATAAATAATAAAAAACCGTTTAAAGTGTAAAATTAAAAACTGCCTTATTGATTGAATATAAAATTACCTATATAATAGTAGTCAATTAATGAAATGTAAATTATGGCATAAAAAATTTAATTATTCTTTACGAGACAAATGATAGTTTAGTAGATTCAGTTTTAATATTCAATGGAAATTGATCCATTTATTAAAGAATGAACTTAACAACCACAATACAACTATTAAAAGACACATAATCATTCTTAGATGGTGGTTTTGTGTGTTGTTTATTTTTATGTTTTTATATGTCTATGTAAAGATTTCGAAGATAACTCCTCCGATCAACTGACACGAAATTTTATGAAGTTGGTAATTTAGAATTGAAATTCACGAATCTCGATTATATTCCTTAATAATTGCTTAAACTAAATACAAAATACAAAAATGCTGCTACATTCAATACTAAACGGCGGTGATCCATAAAATAATTTCATATTTTTTTAATGGTAATTCGACAAATAATATTCACAGGAATTTGTGGTCTTGAGGGGATATCTTTTAAATGTCAATTTTTTTCGTAAATATAAATAAATTTTATTTAAGTTTGACAAAAAGTCAAGAATCGAATTTTCTTTCAAAAAGACTCTATTGCTGTTATTTTGTCATTTAACAAATCAAAAATATTTAAGAGGGTCCACAATAATACAAAATAATTGATGGGGAACGGATTGTCAATTGCCGGAATAAGACTAGAAATATACATTATTTAAAATATAGTACTTACATTTTTAGGAAACAATATCATTTAACTATTATTATTATAAACATTATTATTATTACTATTCTCTAATCGAATTGTTATTATTCTATTAGACTATAATATTCTTAATACAATTAATACATTGTTTTTTTCCTTGTCTTACGATTATTTCCGATGATTTAGATCACGCCAACACGAACAAGGCAATTATGGACAACGACCAAAATCATCACAAATACATTATCAATATGAAACTGATGAAGATGACCGGATTCTATCAGCTGATCAACCCCAACACGCCCAGGTACTTCGGGTACAATCCGTTTAAGGTCATGGCCACGATCGAGATCATTTTTGGAGTTTCCGCGATATCGGTGCTGATCGTGAGCACGTTCTATTTTCTGCACAACACTAACGAGCTGATGAAGCACATAATGTTGGCCGCGTCCTTAATCTTCTCCACATTTAAAGTGTTCTGCGTGTCCAGGAACTCGAAGCTGATCTGGAACTGCATGGATGTGACGTCTGTGGACTTCTTGTCGTACAACGGCCACCGAAGGGATAAACCACTCCAGTCCGCCCGGTCAAAGTCTATCTCGATTTCCGTACTGTTCCTGCTGCTCTATGGATCCGCCGTGGTAGCCTGGAGCCTATCGCCACTCTTCCTCAAAAACGTATACCTGAGTATCGAGGTCGACCACGAGGTGCGCCATTACCGGTACAACACGATGAACGTGTACCCTGTCGCCGACCAGTTCTACAACAATAATTTCGTCCCGTTCTTTGTCATGGAAACATTACAATGTGTCATGTGGTTCCACGGTAGCATCATGTACGACACATTTGTCATATCCATGTGCATTTCCATCGGATTCCAACTGAAAACCATTGCCACTTCGTACAGCGCGTTGTGTTTCGACCTTACAGGAGATCACTCAAATGGTGGTGGCGAGGAATTGTCGAACACGGATGAAAGTAAGTTCTTAAATCTCAAATTTTACAAAAAAGCGAATTTATACGCGTTAAAATCACCTATCGCAGATGTGCACATGACAGAACCACAACAAAAAGAAATACACACCGGATTATGTTGGATAAGTTCGGATTAGTAAAAAAAAAACCGTCTACATTATAACGTCACGTAAATGGTTACACGAATTAAATGTGTTATAAATACAAATAACGTTTCAACATTATTCAGTAATAGAACTTGGTCACTTATGGTATGTTTTTTTTGCGTTAGAGCTCACATGCTATTTTTTGTATGGAAACCAATGTGGCACGCTCCAGCGAAATCCATTTTGCCCAATGATGAAATGATTAAAATAATAATTATAATAAAAATAATAATAACAATTATTATATTAATAATAACTGAAATAACAAAAAAATAGAATTTCCTCTTCACTTTCTAATAACCTTGAACTAAAGTACACAAGTTACGAATAATCTTCGTCGTGGTCCCAATAGTTCACGTATTTGAAACTGAATATTTAGTAATGCAACTTAGAGTAATACCATATGATTTTTTTCGGTGAAATGAAATTCGTTTAAAGTAGATTTTTTACTTAATCCGTATAATATTAATTCATTTTTCGGTAAATAGTAAATGATATTCAGTGAACTGAGAAAACACAGCAGGAACTTACAAAGCTATGGAAAACCCGAGTGAGTGCGTAAGCTATATTTTATTCCCATTATTCCTTATGTTAACTGGTCTAAAATTAGGGACTTAAAAATTATTAACCTAATACATTAATTTTGTTAAATAAATTTGACACGACTTTAGATCGGAATGAAATGAAAAAAAAAATTATGTCAGAATTACAGAATTTATTAGTTATGAATTAATAATACAAATCTTCAAATATATATATTGAGTTAGCACACCTTTTAAGAAGTATGTAACAAGATTCATTCCTTAATGTTAAGCATAAATAATGCACTTATGTAATCAAAACAACACATAATGTTGCAAGATCAAATGCAATTTATAAGAAATTTAAAACAATTATTAATTGTTAGTGTTTGTATTTCAGATCAAAATAATAATCAACAATTATAAGTATCAATCTAGAAAATGTTTAAATATTATATATTATTGAACAACTTTTTTATATTAAGA
>JAIPRK010000324.1:0-242577 GCA_025469195.1 Chaitophorus viminalis
AATTTAAATTTTTACGAAATTGCATTATAATTCAATTTAAATATAAAATACTATATTATTATATACACATTTTAGACAAACATATTAACTCCGTTCAGAATCGTTATTCGTATACAATGATATCATTGCATTCAAATTTAACAAATCCATTGTAATAATGACCTATCCTATAAACGAGGTACACTCCACCCCCAACTGTACAGCAAAGCGAGGCCCACCCGTTTTTTATTTTAACAATAATGGCGCAACTAGATAACATACTATATAGCATATACCCAAATACATTTTTAAATGAAAATTTTTAAATTGTATTATTATTTACATAACTTATAAATACTCGCACTCAAATTAGATGTATTATAAATTATTTATATCTTATGTTAATATTACTTTGATAAATTTTAGACTGCGTTAAGAATCCAGAAGAGTGTAAAAATAAAATGTGGAAGAAATGCAATTTAACTGATTCAACAGATCATTCTCCACATCCTTCGTGGGACAATGTATGTGTTGATCAACTTATATGGACATTTAATATACATTCATATGGATTTGCTTGCCTTTTTTTCATTTTATCATTTTATGCTGTTTTTTCCATACTCAATATCAGGTAACATTTTATTAAACTGTAACAATATATCTAATAATTAGATTTTCCTTAATGTATACAAAATAATAATAAGTAATAATAATATTAATATAACACATAATCATAATTAAATAACGAATTGGTAGATAACAAAAATTAATTTGAAGAATGTTGGTCCATAATATTTCTTTCAAGTATTATTATAATACTACCATATTTTAAATTCTGTAGAAACATATATAACTTTGCAATTAATTATAAAATAAAGTCAATTTACAAATTAAAATAGTTTCGTAATACAAAGAACAAAAGTATTAACGATAAAAAATAGTTTTTCCACCTCTTGGCTGGATTTATTCATAACACAAATATTTCACGTCATAAAAGCCAATCCACTTTATTTTTAAATTTAAAATCAATAAATTTGTTTATATCTAAATTTTTCAACAAAATTTAATTATTTTCGAGGTAAAATAATATTTTTTTAATTTTTTTTTTTTTTTTACACGCTAATTTACACACTAAATTTATAACACTAATTTATACACACTTAGTAGTGTGTCTGACTCTTTAATTTCTGATTCTGTAAATACGCACGTGCGTGTAGGTATATCGTATATTATGTATCAATGTGTAATGTGTATTTCTTAAATTCTTTTTAATTGTATTAATTTTAATTGTAGGTCGCAAACATCTAATAAAAAACCATACATGGCTGCAATCAATGCATTATTACTAGCTACAGGTATTTGTAGAGCATTTGTGTTATTTGTCGATCCATATAATACAAAACGAGTAAGTCGTTGTCACTTTAATGTGTGAAAATATACTAATACCATTATTTTTCAGAATATTTCATCCGTTGTCATACATTTGACATGGGACCTGGGCTTATGCAGCTTAGTGACAGCTCTATCCTTATTACAATTAGCCTATTTACAGTTAACTCAAGTCAGTATAATTCAAATTCTAATATTAAAATAAAAATCACATTTTCAATCTACATTTTTAATATAGCTTCAAGTTGGACCTTCAAATATGAGACGCAAATCAGTTGTAGTGACAGCTACTGTATTAATTGTTGGAGTTCTAGTCCCAGCAGATATAGTTGCATCAATTGATTATAAATTATGGGTAAATTCTAAGATTGTTATAAATTTACAATTTGGTATAAAAATTACAACATTAAAATTATTAACAAAACAGGTTTTAGGGAACGCAGTACGTATTCTTTTACACATTTGGGGTATCTGGCTGTGTTGTTTCTTTCTTTACTTAGGAGTCAAAGTAATGACACTTGTTAAGCGCATGCCGAAATCGGTTTTACAGAATTTTGATTCACGCCACAAAGGTAAGTGTATCATTGTATTATAAGTTAGTATAAACAATTTGGGTTACAAAAAGACTCGTCTCGCTCCGTTCGCTTCTCAGTTCAAGATAATGATTAATGGTATATTGGTATAGTATGTAATACATTGTATAATACAAGTCCAAATGTTGAAAAATTAATTATTGCGAAACAATCATACAAAAAAAGAACCGGATGGACCTCGCTCTGCTATACAGTAGGGGGTGGAGTGGACCTCATTCATAGGATAGGTCATAACAATGGATTTGTTAAATTTGAATGCAATGATAGGTAATTGATATGTTAGTCCAGAATAGGTTTATTACATAATTATATATTATGCTATATTTAATATGAAATATTATGTAAATATTTGCTTTTCAAACACTTATAAAAATAATTATGCCAATGGAATTCAATAATTTTTAAATGACACTAACAAGAACTTCTGTGGAATCTTCTATTAAATTTTCAAGTTGTTTGTACAAATTTGTACAAACACAAAAACGAAAAACCGCAACTATTTAAAATTTTCACCAAATATTTTTATTGGCGTTTTCTATACATAATTAAGTTTTCAAAGTATTTTGACATTTTTGACCTATTTATAGACAATTTAAATTTTCGATTTTTCTAAATTTTTCATTTAAAATATCTATAAAAAAAATTTGGCTGGTATAAAAAAATGTAATACAAGATGCAATATAAGTTATGATTTATAAACTCTCTGATTTGCAACTCAAAAAAATTGAAAATTGTTTTAATCAAATTATTTTCAAATTTGTATGAAATGTCCCAAAATTGCGATAATTTGCAAGTTATTTTGTAGTAAAAAATTCATAAATTTTTTTCTTTTTATACTTAGGGTTCAAAATGTTGAACTTACCTTGTTAAAATACTAGGTTATCCATAAGTTACTCTTCAAAAAACTATTAAAAAACTTCTAACGAACTTTAAGAAAAAAATGTTATGATCATTAGAAATTTATATTTTTACGAAATTGCATAAAACAATGATATATCCTCAAACGATTATAAATATTTGTTATAATTCAAAAAGTATAAGTCACAGAAACTTGAAATTTTTACTAGCTATTAAGATTGGCATTTCCTTTATGTCTTGTTTTTTTTCAAAATATTATACTGGTTTTATTATATTGTTGATATAAAAATTTGACTAGTACAAAATACTAGAAAATTTAATAGAAGATTCCACAGAAGTTGTTTCTACTGTAATTTCAAAATTATTCAAATCCATAGGCCTAATTATTTTTTATAAACGTTTTGAAAATCAAATATTGATAATTATTGAATATTAATATTTCAATTTAAATATAACGTAATATATTATATAATATACCTATTCTCGACTAACATATCATCTTTTTTCAGAATCGTTATTTGTATACAATGATGCATATCATTGCATTCAAATTTACCAAATCCATTGTGATGATCTATCCTATGAACGAAGTTCACTTCACCCCGTATTGTACAAAACCCATCCGGTTCTTTTATTTATGATTTTCTTTAAAATGATTGAGAACTTTGAAATTCCGAAACACCCTATTGACTGTATTTCGGTATTCGTATTCCGAATATTCCGATCATCCAATCTATACGAAAAATTCCCAATATAGGTTTTATCTCTACTTTCCAAAATCATTGTTAGTAGAAAAAATTATAAATATAAGTAGGTATACACCCATATAGAACCAAAGCTTATATACTTCATTAAGAGGCAAAAATTTATTTGGAGATGTTATATTTTATTCTATTTGATCAAATATATATTGATTGTATTTAAAAAGTTAATAATTATTTTATACAGGTATAATGCAATTAGGAATATTAGCTCCATATAACAACTTAGCTACTTCAATGGCAGCGGCATTGGTACCGGCACTTTTAGTTCCGCACCAATCAAAGTCGGATTCCAAAGATAAACCAAGTAAATAGTTTTGATAAAAATAATTATAGTAATAATTTATTGAAAATAATTATTATTGTCATTTAGCTGTCAAGATAACGGCACCATCAGAAGTAGCTAATAGTTTTAATAGAATGAACCGAAGAGCCAGTAGTTTTGTGCAAAGGCAAAAAAGATCTGGGTCATTGTTAAGTCCAACTACGCCTTCCAGAAGATCGAGTGAAGTTCAAAGTATCATACAAAGTAATGTTATATTGTATAATATAAAATACTAAACCCTTAACTACAAAGAATAATATTATATACTGTTTATAACAGAGCGACTGAGTTGTGTAGAAGGTAGTAAACAATTTTTGGCATTAAGTCCGAATAATAATACTGGTGACAATTCAGAGCCAGAAGAAAGTTCATGGCGTAAGAGTTTCGCTAAATCAATATCGTGGCAATTCCCAAAAACGGGAGAATCGAGTATGACAAATGATACTTCACCAACAACTTCGTCATCGTTACTTACACCATTACAAGTATGATAAATATATTACTATATGAGTTTCCGTCTTTGAAACTGTTTGTTAATGATTACAATTTATTTCAGCCTCAAAGAAGTTTTAGACTCAAGTCTACCGGACAAGTTGATCAGGAAACGAGACCTACAACCAGACATTCGAGTAGTTTTTCAGATTTAGTTAGTATTAATGCATAAACCTACTTGAAACTAATTAACTGAAAAAATTTCAATAAAACATTCAATTACATTGTTATTATTTTAGAGTTCTGAAATGAATTTAAGTACGATATTAAATCACATAGCATTTGTGAATCGAGGAAATGGAACGGGGGATGCCAAAATGGAAAATGTTAGAAGACGTGCTTCAAAAGTCGCTGTTACCAAATCAGAAATCGTGTATGTGATAAAAACTGTTCATATCTGTTCAGGATTGGCAATGTTATTATGTTTTTTTAACTTCGCAACGGATATAAATTTAATTGGTGAGTATTAATAATCAAAATATTCATAAATCTTTTAAGCCTATTAAAATATTATATTCATTATATTTCTGGTTCAATAACAACACCTACATTTTAGAAACCCGCTAGATATTATTGAAACCCAATATTTTTTTTATTTATTCGCACTGCATACACAAGATTACGAGTGAGGAATAAATAATATAATTCGAACCTGGAAAAAATTTTGGAATTCTAAGAAATAACGGTCTTATTACATAATTACGTATTTTATTGGAATAAATTCGAAAGAGAAAAAAATTTCCATTGTTTCAAAATTGATATCGGTGGATATTAGTTCTATCTAAATGAATTATTATGTGATAATATTATTCAATACACAATTGTATTGTTAACTTTTTTACAAATTTAAAAAAAATCGTAGAAAATTAACAGATAAACCTTCATTATAAAGTTTGAAGCATCAACATTTTTTTTAAATATGTAAAATATTATTTTCATCATCACAAAATGGCTATTTTGAATTTTATTTTCTCAGTTAAACAAAATTTGAAATTTGAAAATTTGAGTTTCGAAAGTAAAAGAATTGCTTAATACATGTTTAATGTAACACAGTACAATATAATTCATCGGAAAAAAAAGTCAAAATTATTGAATAGATCTAAAGTGCATTTATCAAATCATCTGAATCACCTTGTATATATTATACTATGGGAATATTTAATTACTAAAATCTCCATGAATTTTTGAGAGTTATTTCTTAAAATACAATACTTAATCATGAATGTACAATATAACTATAACCGGGAACTCGCTCTACTGTACAGTAGAGGTAGAGTGAATCATTGTACACAAAAAAATAATTCTGTACGGAGATGATTAGTCAGTCTAGGATATATATTCTATTATTTTTAAATTGTTATATTTAAGTGTTTATTTTGTCCCAGCAACATTTTTTCTATCAACAATTATAAAAATAAAAAAAAAATATAGATTCGAATATTTCAAATGCCTAAAAATAGCTTAAATATTAGTAAAAAATGTAATTTGTTTAACAGTAATATATGATTATTTTTTAAGGAGTTTACTCATATGACAGACCCTGGTGCTGGCTTATAATGCAAAGTTTGATACGAGTTTTAGAATTGTCATTAGCATGCATGTTGGCGAATTTGACAAAACAACCAGTGAATGTTATACACCACACTCAATATACACATCCACTAAGAGCCAAACTTCGAGGATCGTTTTTCATTTAAGCCCTATAAATTAATAATTAAAAGGGTATATTTCATGACTAAAAAATAATACAATCACTGTTAATTTTAAGTCTGATGAGAGTGCTACGCAAATGAGAATGGGACCATTATTTCAAACGTGCAATAACAGATTTTTGCAATAACGGATTTTCCATTAATATAAATATATATTTATATATTTATACTATTATAAATTATTATTTATATAAATGTGTGGTATAAATATAATATATAAAATATATATTTATTTCTATGTAAGTCTCCCAATGGCCACTGTTACCGAGGGTATCCTTAAATGAAAATAATACATATACTATATACCTAAAGGTACAGTGATTTTTTTTAACTTTAAACACTTATAATGTAATGTCATTGGCAAGTATCTTATACTCTTACATAATATAAATCACACTATGTATATACAGTATATTTTATATATAATATATATATCCTATATAGATATCTACTTGTAGATAATATTTTAATTTTTTTTTCTCATTTACTTGAATTTTTTTACATTTGCGTAGTATTCTTGAAGAAATATGCAATCGATTTTTTCTTAATTTCCCACTCTCTTTTCCTATAGGTATCTACATTATATAATAAGAATACTAAGATAAATATATAAGATTCATGAATGGTTTAAATATATTTTTTAGAAGTTTGATTATGACAATACATCTCTCGAAAATCTATAACTGCTTTATTTTACACTATTATTTTAAAGATTAAATTATTTAAGTTTAAAGATCGCATTCGGGAAAGAAATCTGAGTTACCAAAAATATTTTATGTCAATAATGTTTATATATACAAATATATATATATATATATATATATATGTATGTATGTATATATATATATTTGTGTGTGTGTGTGTGTGTGTGTGTGTGTGTGTGTGTAAGGATGTATGTGTCAAAAATGATTAGATTCACTAAGTAGGTATTAGGTACTATATATCCCTACATATACCTACAATTTTACTGTATAAAAAATGTTTAATCACTTTGTTTCTGATTAGTATGGAAGTATTAATAAATTCATTAAATTTGAGGATTTTAATATTGTATAAAACACAAGATATTATATATGACACTTTGTAAAAAGAAATAAAGAGAAATTACTCCAATTAACTCCTATTCTCAAAACTTCCACTGCGAATTAGTAAATATGTATGTTTAATTAACTAGTTAACTAGTTACCAATCAAGTATAAACATTATTTCTTCTAAAATATTTGTATTATAATATTTTATAGGTGACAGGTACATATTTTATCCTATATTAGAATAATAAAACGTACCAAATATTTTAAAAACGTCAATTATATTTTGTAGTTGTACATAGTCCAATACTTTAGAATATGATAAGACCATGACAAATATAAAAATAAAGACTTACACATTAAATACATTTTAATGTGAGTTAGGTACGTAAACGGGAATATATTTTTTAGTTATTTACTATTTATACATTATAATGTATGTAGAATAATAAAATTTTCTTATAGGTATATCCTTAATTTTTAACAATAATTATAATATGCAATAAAAATAAAATATATTTCAAATACTACCATGTGTAATACATACTTACATACATAGGTACTTAATAATTATGTATTTAGAAATATACTTATAAAATGTAGATGTTTTCAATCGTAATACTTAAATTGCAATAATTACATTATCAATATATTTAATTATTAAATATTATTTTTCGTAAATGTTATGTTTGAGGTAATAATAGGTATATTATAAATATTTATAGAGTTTAGTATATTTTGTCATTTACTATTAAGCAAAAATATATATGTATAACATTAAGTATCAAAATGTGTAACGCTTAATATTTAATAATATATACATTCATATAGGTATATAATAATTACAGCTAAAATGTATGTAGAAACTAGATAGTATTCATATTTTATCATTATCATATTTTTTTTAAACAATTACCTACATATTTAGTTAGTTACAAATTACAATAATTATTAGTTTTAATGGGTAGTAATTTACCTAACATGAAATATTATATTTATTACCTAGTTTTAAATTATTGTGAAGTCTCAGATGTTTCAGAAGTCTAATCTATTAATAAATTGCAAATAGGTAATAACTTACACAAATAATTAACTTATATACATATGCTCGCCAGTTACCTATAAAACATTTGAAAATTGTGAAGTTAATTAAGTACTTAATATAACTTTATAAAGTACCTATAACATATTTAGGTACTAATGTAAATGTAAGAACTAGTTACCTATTTACATATAATTTATGTTTTTAGGTATTTTACTCATACATACATCCGTAACTAATATTTATCAATTAATTTTTTATCAATATTATAATTTCACTTAATGAATTATCCAAAGTTTCTAAAGAAATCTTTAACACCACAGTTATCATATTATATTTTATATAGTGTAAGGGTAAAAATAATTTAAAAATTTAAATTATTTATTTTTTATTACATTACATTATAAAATGTAAATATAATGTCTATACTAACAGTATCAATGTTCATTTTTAATATCCTTTTAATAAGATGTAGTAAAATAAGGTAAGTAACAATAAATTTATATGACATTTGACATAGTATGTAAAATTAATCAATATTTAATGTTAAGTATACACATAATGACCGATAATATGATCATAGAAATAGAATTAATATCTTCTATTTATTGCAAAAAAATAAAATAAATAATATGTACTTAGTTCAATATCAATAAAAAATAATCATTTACTTATGTATCTATTATTTATATCTAGTATTTAAACAATCAATTAACACTTAATATTTTTATGACCTGCAAAATGTAAATACTTATTAAGTATAGTATATAAGTAGTAAGCACTGTGCATTGTAAATTTCTAGAAATGAGCAGCAAGCTTTATATTTGTTATTTTAATAAAATATTCTTGTGATAGGTTTAACTAGAGATTTAAACATTTAGAACACAAATGGAAGCTTATGTATTTACTCATGCATAACTCAACAGCTGAGTAGTATATTCTGAGGTAAAAATGTTAATTATCAGTTTTTCAGTTATCAAAGAAGCCAATAGTGTAAAATAAAGCAATGGATACCAGGGCAGATTTAAACTAAGTCTATAATCCAAAGGTGACAGATAATGTTATCATTAATATAAAAGAAGATAATATAAATAAAGTTTTTTCCACTGATTAATAATTTAAAAAATTTGGACTAAGCTTCACCTTTTGGAACTTTAGATTCAGTTATAATTTACTTTGTCAGCACACAAATACATTTTAATTTTATATCATGTTTAAAAATACAATATTTTTAAATTACAATAAAATATTTGTTTATTTACATTATTTTGTGTGACTTAATCTTTGACGTTTTAAAATCTTATTCACTTTTAAATTTAACAATTCATTTGAATGAAAAAATTATTCGGGAATTTAGTGATATATTGCCATATTGTTATTGAATATTACTGTTTCCAGATCTTATAACATCATATGATAAATTATACATTTGAAAAACCATCATCATAAAATTATTAAAGATATTAAGGATTAAAAGTAAAATAAAGAATCATCAATACTTGATAAATCAATACATTTTGTCTTACTTCAAACTTCATTACATCTAAATATTTGATTTGAATGAAGATTGAAATACAGTTTCACTGTAAGAATTATTGAAATTATAATTATAAAGTAGTTAACTAAATTTATTAAATAGGTACAAAAAAAAATATAATAATGTATTAATATTTTTATTGGAAAAAATAAAAATAAATCAAAACATTACATAATTCAATAAAAAAATTTAAAATATTTAGTATTCCCTGAAATGATCACTGTACAAATGCATAATATTGCTTACACTATTGAGAATAAAATACAATTCAATAGAAAACAAATTCAATAATGTACAAAAAATTTGTTAATTTACATCACGGTATATTATAAAAAACAGATATGTAATAAAAACTACTTTAATATTATTTATCTTTAAAAAACAGATTTATAGTATTTTTATATATTTGATTTCCTAAAAATACAGGATCTTCTTTTTTCAATGAAGCTAATACTTCTAAGACTTGTCTGAAAACATGAATTTTTGTAATTATTTCTGGTTAAAGAATATTATTAGAAGGAACTTAAAAATATTAAATTCATAGTTATGAACTTTTATTTTTTGTTTAATTGATGACCAGACAGCTTGCACAATGCTTCTACCCGGTAATAGTTATTATTTATTAACTTACATAATAGTAGATGGTTCATTTCTCCCTTTCACCATAAATCCATCAACAAATTTTTCTTTTTTTACAGAATTAAATTTGGTTTGTACAAATGGATAAGATGAATGGGTTTGTTTGATTTCACACCATGGACAATCTGTTTCTAACATGATACGATTTATAGGTAATTCCGATACAGTTTTTAAACTATCTTCTGTTCGTAATGAACTATAAAATATGAAATATCAACAGTTAAGCATTTTTAAAAAATCAATGACACAAGAAAAAAAACATGATTCAACAACTTCCAACATTCATAAATTAATAAATTAATACTTAGGTCAGTATAATATTAAATGAAAAAAAATGAACATTAACAATATAATAATAACTATTGATGAGACATATTTCAATAAAATAAATTACATACATATACTTTAATCTAGAAGTTGTATTAGTTTTGTTAATAACTAATGAATTAAAATTTTTTTGTTTATATTTTCAATATAAGGTCTTATCAAAATGCTGATCAGAGTTAAAATGTGTTAAACAATGTTGACCAAATCAAATTTATGAAATTTCAAAACAAAACTAGTTAGTACTTTAACCAGAGATATAGGTCATCTTTACAAAATATATAGTTATCAAAAATAAAATAAATAATCTTTAAAAATAATTGTGTTTAGATTTTTAAAAGAAAATACAAATTTTCATACAGCAAAATTATTGTACTAAATGTACAACTGACAATTCCAAGGTAAGAATAACTAAAACCATATTATCTGGCTAAATTACATAAAAATATAGTATAGTACTATAGTGTATAAGTTTAATCTAAATATTTTAAAAATGTTTACTAAAAGTATTGTCAAAATAAGTAGCAACAAAGCATGTAAGTTTGAATTAAATATTGAATAAGAAAATAATCAAATAAATGGTAAAAAATTATAACAATAATTCAAATTTTAAGATGTTCTTTTAATATATAAATTTATATTAATAAGATTAATATCAATACTCGAAATTCTTAACAACCTTCATGTCTATTGATCATAAAATAAATGAATAGTTTTTAATATAAACTGAAACCCTGCATTATTTTAGAAGTCTTATATTTTTAATAATGATTAAATAGACTAAAATATTTACTTTTAATTTTAATTTTAAATAAAACCATATTATAATAAGTAATATTAATTTGTGCTAAAATTTAATAAGTTACAATATAAATTATAAACAAATTTATTTTTTCTAAAATGTATGCTTTTAGGAATACAAAAAAAAAAACAAAACATAAAATGCTTAAAAATGTATGTAATATAATATGTTACTCTTACCATCCATTGATCCCAATATAAAATCCTAATTTAATTAAGTCTTCCGCTTCTTTTAAACTACCATCAAACGAATGTACAACGCCACCTGATTTTATTAAATTAGAATTTCTTTTTAGTATATCTATAAATGAAGGAGCTGCATCACGACAATGTAAAAATAATGGCAGGTTAAAATGTTCACTTAATATCAACTGCATTTCAAAATACCTAAAAAAATATTTCACAAATCATTTTCATACAAATTGTACTCATAATTATTCATAATACATACTTTTCTTGTACCTCTTTAGAACAAAAATGTAATCTTTGATTATCAAGCCCACATTCTCCTATTGCTACTACTTTTGATCTGTTATTTTTTATGACATCAGTTAAACTGTTTAAATAAGCTTCAGGACTTATAGCTTCATTAAATTCATCACAACGAGTGGGATGACAACCAACCGTGCAGAAAAGTTTATCTATAAACAATATATTTTAATTTTAAAACTAATGGAATTGTAATGTAATCAAATCATATTGCATAATATATTAAATATTTATAAAATATTATATTGCATTGGGCATATATTAAATAATAATTGAACAACTAATTAATATTATAATTAATCTACCACTTAATGATGTTATCTTCAAAACTTCAATGGAATCATTTAAACTGCTACTAGTTATGATTATTTTTTTAAGATTATTATCCCAAGAACGCTTTAAAACATTTTCTAAATCTTCTTTATGTTTTTTATTCCCATTATATATTCCTTTGTACATAGGGTCTGTTAAATTTGCTCCAATATCTAAAATACATATTTACAGCTATTATTTAGTATTTAAATATAATATTTAATAATAATAATGAAATAGTAAACACTATAAGAATTTAGGTAGCTACCAATAAATGGGATAGAAGACATTTTTGAAATCCGCCGCAGTATATTAGACTTAATATTCATTCACAAATTGATGGTAATGATAGATTTTTTAGCTTAGTGTCACTGAAATATAGCTAATATGTTTAGCTAAGTATTAATAATTACTTTTAAGAATACAATACTCTTAAATTTTTAATTACACGTTCACGGTCCCGAGTCTACATCGTGCGAAACATCGTGAATCAGGATTGAATATTTGAACGTTTAGAACGATTGCTCGATTGATGAAATGATGGTTCAAAGCACGATTTAAGATATCTTAAATCGTGGTTCAAAGATTGTCACTTATCGCTTTAACGCTTGATAATGATAATGAATATAATGATAATGATTATAGACTCAGCTGTTCTATGGTAGTAATATCGGGATGTAGGCA
This sequence comes from Chaitophorus viminalis, assembly GCA_025469195.1. NCBI lineage: Eukaryota > Metazoa > Arthropoda > Insecta > Hemiptera > Aphididae > Chaitophorus > Chaitophorus viminalis. The sequence goes on from JAIPRK010000324.1 coordinate 12,966, forward strand.
GGGGCAGTGGCAGTGAATCACGGCTGTAAATAGTCAAGAAATTCGCCTAACCGGTGTAGATTTCCCCTTAAAAAGTAAACCGGTGCAGTATTAAAAAATTCACTGGATTAAACCGGTTAAAAATCGAGACACACCGATTTACTTTTTTTCGACCGCTATAAAGAGGTGGTCGAAAAATACCGATCCCGATCCGTCCCCATCCAAAACCTGAATTTCCCCTTATTATCTGTTATCAGTGTTATCACATCAATCACTATCAATTTTTTGACAACCAAATTAAAAATATGGCGAGTGTTTCACGCTAATGAATGCGATTGGCATCCGCGTTAATGCGCATGCGCTGGGACTTAACCGTGACTCGGATCGCGCACAATAATATTTATCACATTATTTTATTATTCAAATTTAATTCAAATAGTGTTTAAATAATAAACATTATTTTATTATCAAGTGGTTATTATGGATAATAATTTAAAGTGTAAGGAATGTAATAAATCATTTAATTTAGCTTATATTATATTATAGCCAGCGTTGGGTAGTAACGTAACGAAAGTAACGCATTACGTAATTGCATTACAATTATTTTCAAATAACGAAAATGTAATGAAAATCACTTTTGAAAAGTAATTTACACGGAATAACGCGTTACAGTTTTAAATTATTTAGTACCTATTGCGAATTTAAAAAAAAAAACTTAAAAATATATACCCACGTTTTAACAAACTCTCCACAATATTCTGTTTTCAATGGTTTTGACGAGTCTAATATTAAGCCGTAAATTTTTAGAATAGTGAACTACATTTATTATTTAATTAAATTCTTCTAAATACTAAATAGTTAGGTACATGGAAACGAAACGTATAAATACATAATTATGTATTTATGTTATTAACTAAACTTACTAAACATCTTTTTCAAACTATACTATATTTTCTGTAGGTAGTATATTTTTAGTTCCATTGCTTATTGAATGACAATTGCTTAACAATAAAAAAAAATTTGTAACGAGAAAGTAACATAGTTACTTTTATATTGGAAAAGTAAAGTAATTACATTACAATTTCATTTAAGTAACGAGTAAAGTAACTTCATTACTTGTGTCTCTAAGTAACGAGTAAAGGAACTTTATTACTTTTTAAAAATAACTAACTCAACACTGATTATAGCATACATTTTTATATTCTAAATGGAGTGATGGAATCTATTAATTTTACAATGATGTGTGTTTTTTTTTTTTTTTGTGTCTGACGACAACTTTTTTTGCAGTAAAAATGCTTCGATTTGCTTATACAGCAACTTTTCCTCTCAAAGGAGAGTAAATGTAGATGGTACTTGGGTAAGTCAAAAATCCAACTTTTATAATACTTTTCGCAAAAATCGAAAAAAACGTTAAAAAAATTACGATAAATCAGGAAATTTTACGCAAAATCACGTTTTTACAAACTACATTTTTTTAAAATGCTCTAACTCAAAAACGAAAAACCGCAACAACTTGAAATTTTCACCAAATCTTTATATTGGTGTTTTCTATACATGGTTAAGTTTTCAAAGTATTTTGACATATTTTGACTTATTTATAGACAATTTAAATTTTCGATTTTTGTAAGTTTTTTTTTTTAAACACCTATAAAATTTAATTGGCTGGCCAAAAACTCTCGAAAATTTAATACAATATTTATAATAAGCTTAACTTATCTTCAATAGAAAATAACGGTGATTGTTTCGCTCAAATTTTTTTTATAAGCTCATAATGCTCAAATTTGTATATAATATGTCAAAATCACTATAATTTGCAAGTTATTTTGTAGATAAAAATTCATAAAATTTTTTCTGTTTATACTTAAGGTTCAAAATTTTGACACTAGTTTGTCCATAAGCTAATATTCAAAAATATATAAAAAAATGTCTACCGGATCAAAAGGAAAAAATTTTATGACTGTTTTAAATTTAAATTTTTACGAAATTGCATTATAATTCAATTTAAATATAAAATACTATATTATTATATACACATTTTAGACAAACATATTAACTCCGTTCAGAATCGTTATTCGTATACAATGATATTTATCATTGCATTCAAATTTAACAAATCCATTGTAATAATGACTTATCCTATAAACGAGGTACACTCCACCACCAACTGTATAGCAAAGCGAGGCCCACCTGTTCTTTTTTTAATTATAATTCTGATGGAAACAAAAATACACTTCTTCTTTTTTGGTTTCGGCCAATTAAGATCATATGCAATTTCATAATGTGTAATAACAAAATAAGATAATAATTCATAAATAGTAAATAGTTAATTAGTTTAAAAATAAGTAAAGAAAAAAATAAGTGCGTACAGTTAGAAAAAAAAATCAATTAAATTGAATTTTACTTAGCTCTTGTTTAGTCAATTTTGGGTTTAGGCCACAAGTAGATACATCAAAATTGCTTGAAAAAAATCGATGAACCCGAATATGATATTCAGATTACGGGTGGCCATTTTAAAAAATGTATAAGTTTTATTGCGCATGCGCAAGATACATGAGTTAAAAAAATTGTAATTCATAGAAATTTATGATCCCTTAGTCTAGTTAAATGTCCCGCAAACAGAATTGAAAAATATTTACATGGTAATGAGTGGTAAAGTGGCCCCTGTTTTTTGGGGCACACAGTATAAACTTGAACTCGACTAGTCCATTTTTATTTTATCTTTTAGACGTGGTGGTGACGTTTTGCAACTACCATTTTGTCATTTGCATTATAAATTGGGTTCAATATTGTAAGCAATTGTAACTTACAACTAAGTCCGAAGTCGATATTGTTCAAGTCGGTTTTAGAAATTACAAAAGTATCATCTATATATAGATACGATTCCTGTTTTGCTCAATATAATATATGCATAGTTTAATTATTTAACAGTCTAGGTACCACGTATTACTTGAATTGTTTGGAAATTCAGTTCTGACTTTGTACAGTGTTGTAGCCAGATGCGGATTCAAGGAACAATTGTAAATCAATTAATATTATAGTCACTTCTAAAAATAGGACTGTATTACAGTTAACTCTTTGAAGTTTTTTACGAATCGAACTTATGTTGCAACAAAGTTATTCTATAAAACAAAGTAAATGTTTTATTCTCGCCAAAGCGCTAAAAAAGCTCCTTAAACAAATTCTTTCAAGTTTACCGAGGTCATCTTATACAAGAAACTTATTTCAAAAGTCAATTCAATATTTGACAAAATTGTTTTACAAGTATAATCACGATAAAAAAAAAAAAAAAACAAAGTTGCTGGTAAAATTATTAAATTACCTTGAACTCGTGTAAAAAATAGAAATATGATTTCAAAACTAATACTTGTTCTTTGGTAAGACAAAATTAATTTTTAGTATAGTTAAATCTTCAAATACTAAGTATATATTATACAATTTGTCCTAAGTAGCAAAATAACGAAAAACTACTTCTTAATCTTTATAAATTCGAAGAATTATTTTGAAAATTTTATAATCACAATTGTGTGCAGTTGAAAATGTTTACATTTTAATGTCTTTTATTTGTAAACCAACCAATTTTATTGTAACAATAAACTGAGTTCTATGTATACATTTCTATACACATTTTTTTGTTTACCATTTTCGTAATGTGCTTTCATATTGCATATTATATAGTTAAAATGCTGCTTATTTGTTTGAAAAGTCCAAGAACAATAACGATAACTTACAATACCAGTACAATATTATTAGTTAATATTTTTACTATATACAAAATTAATTCAAACGTATTAACACATTATTTGATTTCTTGGACTTAAATATAAGAAAAGATTTTTGAAAATTCAATAAAAATAGAAATCATTAAATTTCCTAGGTAGCCGGAACTGATAAAGCTATGAATATGAAATTAATTTGTAGTATCCGTTTCATGATGTAGACACCTACTAAGATAGGATTTTTAAAGTTCAAAAAAAAATCCCCTTCCCCCCGAAATATTTTTCTGCGTTCGTCCCTGTTAAGAAGTAACACATAATTCGGGCGATCCGGTGTTCAAATTCTCATTGAAACTGTTTAAATTGTTAGCTACCAAAGAGCCAGTCTTTCTTGTACAACAACTTTACATAGGAGTCCAAGAAGTTGATTTTAAATTGCTAAAGATGTACAATAATAATCACTAAACTGAATGATTGGAAAATCGAATAAATTTGTTTACTGTTTGCATCAATACAATTTAATATTTATCATTGCAATTGCAGTAGGCAAAATATTCTAATCGTTATTTTGTATTTCAATATATTTGACATCATTACAGTAGAAATGCAGTGATCATGACGTGTTGTATCTCCGTAAACACAGAAATTCGACAGAAAGATAAATAAAGTGGTACGAATCGACCAGGATGAAAGGTGTAATAATCAATACAGTGACTATAAGCACAAGAGACTATTTTACACAACTGCAGTAAGGTTTTATCGTTACGTTGTACACAGTTTAATGTTATTGTTATGACGTGATGTGCAATGGCTTTAACTTTTTTTTACTAAACACATTTTAAAAGTTTTAATCGTTTTCGCAACGTCTTTATTTTACTTACTATAAAACCGTATACTTATATCGTTAGTGGACTTGTTTAAATTTGTTTTTACTCTACAGTATAATTGTAATGGCTTTGGTCTTTTTCTTTTTGTACTGTCGTGGTACGAACTTTGTTGGCTGTATAGAGTCACATATTGTGATTTACAAGTGATCGAGTTTAAGTATCAAAACAGTATACGGATATAATAAAGCTAATTACTTCCATTAAATAATTATGAGTTATTATAAGGAACACATGTAAATGTTTGTATCAAAAATAATAAAACACACGTGCTACAATATTACATGAATATCTTGCAAAATATAAAGTATTATCATTTACTTAGTGTACATAGTAATTCAATTTAGGTCTACGAGTTGTAATACGAATTTAATGGCACTATATATACGTTAATTTATATCGAGACCATATATAAATTAAATTATACTTTGTTGTTTTTTTTTTTAAACCACGTGGTAGTTTGGTACTATATAAAAGATTGTCTTGCAGACGACTAAAATGGTTTTTTTTCCTATCATTAATATCGAATATGTTGTATTATTATTACAATATATACTATACATATATTTCAACGGGATGTCGGTGCTCTTGAATTATTTATAGTTTATAATTTTATAATAATTGGCTATTATAGACAACGGATAATGGAAATATTATGTAGTGAGCCTACTATACGAGTATAATGTACCATTATCACGTAATATAATAGCGTGTAAATTATTTGTCGTCGTATAGTGTTATAAAACATGTTATACGCGCTTATAATTTATGACTATAGCTCAATGTACATAGATTCACTTTCTGTGCCATTCCGAAGTTATTTTAAATACTTTTCGCGATCATTTTGACCGATTTTCGATTAACAATATAAAACAAACACGTTTTTGATTGATATTCGAGTGGAGTACAAAATAATTATGTTTTTATTTTAATTACATATAGGTAGTAAATATGCGTAAATTGATCATGTGTGAAACATTAATTTTGCGTATGTGACGTATAATTTTAATACATGTAATTATGCGACACAATTGCGTTTCACGTTTATAATTGTTACCATTAATGTAATGTACTTATTCATTTTGTTTTACTCGTATTTATGTAATAATATGTTTTTGGTAATAATTCTTCTAGATTTGGCTTGTTTCTAGAACAGAATTATTATTGTTCATCGACGTCATATCCTTTAATTATATATATATACATATGAGTATAGTGTCATAATATTATGTTTTGTCAACAATATCACTCTCGTATTATTCCATCAATTTTTTTTTTCATCTTAAAAATCTATTCGTAATATAATAACTACAACAGACTAAATATAACTGTAAATCTGTATACGGGTCTTAGTGTTTGGCCTTGTGGCATAAGTAAAATTCAATTTATGTTCAAACCTATGGCATTTTGGCTTTATGCCTGTTGACTATAAAAGTATACATGCAATATTTTAAATGTACAAAAGGGCAGTAATGTATGTGTGTGTGTGTGTGTGTGTGTGTGTACAAATGTATACAATTAAAATGGGAATGTTTATTATAGTCTGTTTTTTTTAATTATCTACAATACTTTTTATGTTTATGTTGAGATTTTGTATAAAAAATAATTTTTAATATTATAATTTTAAAATCTAACTGAAACTTTAAGTATCCAGTATACTTTTGTAATACATGTTCTAATCTATTCATATTTTGGTAATTATGTTGCAATATTTAGAACTTTTGTAATCAGTACTAATCGTGCAAAATTTAACTCACGAGAGGCTCTGATTAAAAATAATGTAGGTTATACAAATCAATTCATGAAAAATTAAAACCATGTAGTCTCCAGCAACTTAATTAATCTAAAAATAAACTATAAAACTACATTTCGACGGTTATTTTTCGTGCTTTTGTGTATTTATTTTCTCCGTTTTACTTTCAGCGTGGGATTTAATTTATGTTTAAAATTATGAAAAAGTGGGTTTGTAATGTCATACATGAGATACATGACAAATAAACACTTTGAAAATTGTTGACTTTTTAAATATTTTGTTAAAATCTGAAGCACTCAAGGAGACAGAGAAATCTCTCTGTAACTCATTAGCACATCAGTTGATCTCTCTGTATTTTGGGCAAAGATTGTATTCGATCTGTAATTCACTTTATTTTTTTAACAGTTGTGGGCAAATCAATCTTATGATTATTGTATTTATTAATTAAAAAAATTAGTTTTATTATTATGTATGTAATAGTATGTACCATCAATTGTTTAAGAGCATCATTTTTCTCATCACGCAATGTCTGTATTTCTATTTAAATTGTTTACCGCACGAGATTTTTCTACCATCGGTGAACTACACTCCGTGAAAACATCAATACGTTTCGTGTTTGACATGTTATATTCCCTGCAGTGCGACGTAATAATGATCTTGTAAACGCATTCAATATGATGTTCCTTCGAGACCACATTACGCGATGAACAAAGGTCGTGTTTGTGTAAAGACCAACCCTCCTCCCCGTCACTGAAATTGTGCCACATAACGCGAAGTATTTTACCATTGGTTTTGATTTATGCACAGGAAACATTAACTGAGACTGCTATTATTACAACGGAAAGTTCTGATTTCAAGATGTTTTGTGCACTAAAATATTAATTCACTACGCAAATATTAATATCAATTAATATACACACACACACACATATATATATATATGTATATAATATTTGTCTTATTCGATTTAAGAGAGGTTGCGATACAAAGGAAATTAATTATGTCAGAAACGGAAATTTACCATCGGAAACAAGTACACAATACGTTTGAATGGGGTGGGGGCAGATATTGATTATAAATCATAATGAATACTATACTATCGAAAGATATTATCGAACAGCAATAGAAACTACATTATAATATCTAAGACTGTGACGTGGGATTTAGCAAAATAAAAACGTGTTTCGTTGTTAAAAATATAAATTAAATATATATTTTTCTATATGATTCAAAATATTTGAATATTTTTTTTTCTTAATTAAAATCATCAAACAACAACAAAAAGAAAATGGTATGTTTTGATTACAGTGGAATAATAATAAAATAATAATAGAACCTTGAAAAGAATAATATTGTTTTTACACAAACTTGTATCTACATCGAGATTAGGATAAAAATGCATGATTGATAATATAAATAAATATATATATCATGGAGATATTTTGAACTAATTTACTAAAACTATGATATATCTATATAAGGGATGAATATTTCGTTGGCTATACTGCAATCATTATTTGTGTTCATTCAAGTAAAATAAATGCACCAAAGATTTTCTTTTAATTTGTTCAAATCACTCGAGTGAATATAAATATTTGTTATTAAAAGTCAATAAAGACTTAACTGTGGATAACTTGAGCAATGAAGTAGAAGTTTTTAAATTAATTATTCATAATAAAATGAACGACTAAGCAAAATTAAAGTTTGGTTAGCAAATTTGTGTTATACAGTATTTAGTTTAAGATATTTATTTAAACTTTTATGGTTCGTAATATTACCAATTATCTACTGAAAAAACAATACAATTCAGCATTTATATTTTTATAAAAGGGTCGAAATAATAATACACACTGATATAATCATATGATTCTTAATGGATGTTTTTTAAATAAATAGGAAATTAATAATTTTGATTACATATGTGAAAAATAAATTGGTTTTCGAGAAATGAGCGATATAATATAATATAATATTATACATTCTCCAGGTATAAAATATTAAAATAATAAGACAGTTATAAAAAAAATTGAGTCTCGTAACACTAAATAATTAAATTAGTATTGATCGAAAATAATTACCGGGCATACATGAGTAAAGTCGACATCATTTTTGGAAAGTTGTTTTATGTCAGTGAGCATATGTTTTTAGATAATTTTGAATAAAAAAAAAATAAAAATTGAAGAGATTAATAATTTGTAATTTTTAACTATAATAGTACGATTATAGTTATAGTTCCACTGTGCTTATATTTATTTTGATATAGAATAGTTATGAAAGCACAAACCAGTGGCAAATAGCTGTGACGAATTTATATTTTATTGATTAGATTTTATATTTTTATGTGAAAGATTATAAACCTATAGTAATTACAATAATTTTACGAATCTATATTTCGAACGACAGTTAAAAAATAACTACGACACAAACACCACAATCGTATAAATTGCCGATTAGCGTATTAGCCAGAAGCGACTGCCATAAGAACAAACTCAGCGGAACACACGCACAAAAAAAAAAAAAAAATGTAAGAAAAAATAATGTTATATGCATGAGTTATTTTCGGTGGTATTGAATTGAGTCCGTGCTACTTTTATGTGTTTGAATTAAGTCCAGCTTATTATCTTAATATCTTTGAATTTAGTCCATAATAAAGAGGTTAGGTCTGTCTAAAGAATACAAGTCTGATTCGGAAAAAAGCAAATATCTAAAGTATTTTTTTGGATTACCATTTTTAAACGAAACTGACGTAATTCAATGTTTAACGGAAGATTTGATGGCAATAAAACCGCGTGATGACGAAAAAATTGATAATTTCACTGATTACATTTCAAATAATTATATTGACAATGATGTTGCATAGTTTCCCCCCAATGTTTGGAGTGATTTTTCAGCGACAACAAATCGAACTACTAATAGTTGTGAATGTTTTCACTCAAAATTAAATACTTTTTTTCATTCGGGGCATCCAAATATTTTTATTTTTGTTGACACTCTTTTGGGAATACAATCTGATACATATATTAAATTAAGAAGTAAAGCAAAAAGGCTATGCAAATCAACATAAGAAAAAGAACAATTTTTACGGGAGCAGACAAATAAATACATAAATAAACAAACTTGTAGATTTGATTTTTTTAAATCTGTATCATTTAAATGTTTACCAGCCAGTATATAATTATTAACATTATTTTATTATACATAACTATTATTATTTAAAAAAAAAATTAGTTTAAACAAACAGATATTTTTGGGAGACTACACAGCCAACCTCCACGTGGTGTCTCCTGAGTAATACTAATAGGTTGAAGGGACTCAACTCGAATAACTTAACAATATCGGTCGGACTCAACTCCGATGACCCAAAAAATATTTGCGGGACTCAATTCAACGTCAGCCGTTATTTTTATCTTGTTATACACTATTGACTATATATAACATAGAAAGTTATTACAATGTTTATTTGAACAAATAATACCTAACACGAGAAAAGATAAAATTACGGTTTATGGAATATCGTTAATACTGCAGTAATCCTATATCCTCGAATCCGGGATCCAGCAATGTTTATTATTGCTAACGTTAATAGCTTTTACCTATAAAGTAACCCACCCCTTCACTGTAATTAATGCATCAAGACAATTATTTTCAAATGCATTATATTGCACAAATTATATAGTTTTACAGTCAAACTAATAAGGGTTGAAGTAATCGAATCCTTTGTACAGTCGCGTTTGAAGTCTTGCAGTTCAGCAGTTTCCATAAAACTATTTTTCGTGCCTTCGATCAATATCATAGAAAGGCTGAACATATTATCATTATCATTTAAAGCATCACGCACGCGCTTTTGTTGTTTTAATTTATTAAGATGAAAAATCATTAGTAAAACATATTTGATATAAGATGCAATTTATACCGTTTTGTGGGGGAATTTGTTGAGCTGCAAATGAAAATAAACTACCTGCTGTTATCATCCTTTGTGTAATCGTGATACTCACCTATATCGCGCGGGGTAGTGTGTCAAAAGCTTTTCGCGGAGGATACATTTGCTTAAAAATGGACTGCGGCGGCTTTAATCGATCAATCCGTTTGCATAGGATGAATGTCCTTTGTCCAGATTACTCCACGACGCACATTCATTTTACCAACACGATCCATCAATCCCCGTTCATTGTTTGCCAGCCATGACGCGGATGACTGGAGTAAAAGGACTCATTACCTTTTTGTTGTCACGTCTAATAATACTGTCATTGTTTGTGCACCGATCCCTTCCAGGGTCATCGAGTGCACTCAGCAAAATGCACACAGACTAACCATGTTTTCTGCGTGAGACTCGTAAATAAAATCATTTACGTTTCCACAATATTGTCGGCACTCGAGCAAAATATTTATTTATTTTTTTTATTTAGGACACCTTAGAATACGAGGATTCGCTACTTTTAAGCGGAAGAGTAATGGTGTCTGCATCATTATCCATAATTCTCACTACTTAAAATCGGTTAATCTTTATTGGATACCGTTCAAAAATCGATCTACGCGGTATAATACGGACATACGGTAATATAGGCTCGTTTGCACTTGAAGTCGAAAGAACCGTACGGTTCACCGTATGTGCGTAGGTGATTTTTCCATGGTATAAACTATAAGTATAATTATTTTAGTCGCTCAAACTCCAAAGAAATAGTATAAATTATCTAATTCCACGGCTACTCTTTGGTTGTTTCTATAGATATACTTGTTGGTTCATGTTAAAAAAAAATAATAGTCGAGTTGGAAGTTGAATTTCTGTAGGTTAGGTAACTTAAAAAGTTGAATAAAACTGGACCACATAAGGTGAATTAAAACGTGAAGTTTTTTTTCCATGTACGTATGTATATTATATAGTATCATGATACGTAGAACGACAAACTTTGCACTCATTTGGTTTAGGAGAAGTTTCATTTCAGATTAACAGATTTGCGAATGCAGATAAAAGCAGCGGAAGAAAAAATAACTAAGAATGTCAGTCATGGAAAGAACTTAATAGATTGAGTTCAAAGTAGACAAAGAAAATAGTGGTTAAATTAGGATTCAGTAAGTTAAATGGGGATCGATTATTTGGGTCTATACACGAATTAACTTTCGTTATAGCGAACAGATTGGTTTATAGCGTGACATACATTTCGAGCAAGTGTATATGAACTAGATTTTTATTTGAAATCAGCGTTCTATAAGTTCCTTGTCAAATGTTTTTTCGAGTACCATATATAAATTAATATTGAAAATGCGAAAATTCTTATAAATGTAGCAAAATTGAACACCGATTAAAAATATAATATATGAAAAATTGAAAAGGTCTTCCGTATGTCAACAAAAAGTGATGAATTTAAATATTTTTATGGTGCGGTTGGAATAGAAAACCTACCTGTTTTTAGTAATAAAATAGAGGATAGTAATATTATATATTACCATATATTACCATATTTGTATATTTATATTTATAATTATTACCTACAACCAGTGATGGCTCTAAGGGGGGCCTAGGGGGCCATGTCCTCCAAACTAAAAAAAAAAAACGGGAATTTAAAATAATTTTATACTGTATTATTGACTTGTGTACTATTTTGTATAATATTTTGTACTGATGTAGGTAATATGTGGCACTGATGTTGAAGCATTTAAATAAATATATCATATAATATTGAAAAAAAAATATATTTGAAGTTTATGGCCTCCCCCTCAGAATCAAAACCTAGAGCCGCTAGTGCCTATAACCATTATTATATTGTTTACGATAATGCAAAGAGAAGAAACATTGTTTACACATCACGCGCATAAGTGCGAGAATTACACATCATTCGCACTGTAAAAGTCATTTACTATACACATTACACACAAATAGGTATACGCTGTGCATTTAAAAGCATATTATTTTAAGTTCGGGATGCTTATGTATTTTTTTCTCATTTGTCCAATTTTGTACTCTACTCTAGAATTATTAATTCGAGTATCGTGACACCACAAAGAAAGTATCATAATTTTAATTTCAAAAACATAAGTGCATACTTATTCCAGGTTTCAATGAATATTTGGAATTTTACTAGTGTTTTTTTTTTTTTTATAAATTATGTTTGCATATATTTTCCGTAAGATAAGTTAACTACAGAGTTTTTATTGATATAAACATTTTTGTTAAATAATGGCCATCAGACATTTTCTGAATTATTTTACATAAATCTTTTGTATCAATTAAAATATTATTCGACTGCTTAAAAATATATAAAAATGTACAATTTTTTACTTATTTATAAGTTATAATGAAAAACTTTAAAATAATGTTATCATTATTGAACAAAACCTCAGGGAGATTGTGTTAACCTTTTCAAATTAAAACCGGATTGTGGATCATCGAGTTTAATAATATTATGATTATGTTTGTTATTTCGAGAGTTTATGCTATGTATTTGCTATTATAGTCATATAGTTGTGTTTAATCTATATTATGTGTTTGATTTTAGTATATTATATAGTAAACAACGTTGAACTTTGAACGTGCATATACGACTTATACGTGTTCGATAAAATAATAGATATGCGTGTAAAATTATATAATAAATTATCTATAGTTTAAAATTCCTACTTGTATTTATTAAATTATATTTGGTAAATATATGTATAAATATTATCTAGAACATATCAAGATAATATTTTACTTCGTCATTTAAGATTATTTTTGGAAATGCTTTGTCACCTGGCAGTACTGATATAAGAATCGGCGTTATTTATTTTATTGATGATTAAATATTCAAATGTACCTAAGAATACCTCAATAAATAAAGGACCCGTATTAAAACTTTAAATGATCTTTCTTCGGGTAACTCAAACTTTTATAGCAAAATTATTTTAGTAGCATAAGTGAATAAACAAGAATAAAACAGCATTTTTTTTTATCATTTTATCGTTGATAAAATTGAACATCTACATTCTACATAAGGATCAGCAAAAGTTTGCACTAAGCGCTTTAACCAATTTTATTTTAAAAATATAAAATTTATAACTGTTAATAATAATTTTTGATTTTAAGATGTAAAGTTCTTACTCAGAGAATTACGTTATATAGTTATTATAAGTGAATACTAGTAAAAACTTGTACGCTAAACCGCAGTTATCTTTATTTTTGTTTCTTTTTTTTCTTATTGGTTTGTAGAGCAAAATTCAAATTTATTAAAACGGGTTATGTGTAATAGTTGTAAATAAGTCTTGACCGTTTTTTGATAATAAACAGAAATTCAGTTACTACGTGTGTCAAAATGTCAAATTATGGACATATAAAATGTAATAAATTCAAAATAAATAAGTCGTGAAAAAAATATAACATGAAATATTATACTATAGTTATACAGTTATTTATTAATGGAAAAAAGGGATTATAACTAATTATAAGTAGTCAGCCAAACAATACGATGTCTATTTCTCGTATAGTAATAATATTAACATTTAAAATTCATTAAAACACATAATCATTGTACAAATTTACATAATTAGTATGTCATATAAATATCTATAAATTGTTATAAAAAAATGTAAAAGAATAAATACTTAAATCGCATTAAAATATGCATGGATAATTCATGCATCAAAAATTAATGATTAAAATAAAAATTCATTAAACTACGATGTTCTTTACTTGATATTATAATAAGCATGCCTAAAGGAGCTTAGATGCGTTATAAAATATCTAAAATTTTATTAATTCTATTAAAAAAATGCGTTAATTTGTACTTGTATTTGGTTAATTTTTCAACTTTATGAACTTATAAAAATTGATGATAGGATGAACTTGAATTAATAATAATATTTAATAAATATGTACAATTATGTACAGTTATGTATTATGTTTTATGTAGACTTACTATAAATACTTAATAAAAATGCTTTAAAAGTTTTCATTGTATATAAATATTCATATACAAGTATATAATATAAACTATATATTATACATTTGTCGGATTTGTCATTATATACATCGTGTATTTACAGTGTAAGTTATGTATCTTGAGTTTTAATTTGAATTGCTTGAAATTTCTGATTACATTTTTAGCTTGAGAATGTATTTGGAATTTTTATTAAAAAATGTAAGCACCGGTATGAACATAACTGTGCTTAGAACTATTCATGTTTAAATGTTTTTTTTTAAATAACATAAAAGCTTGCTTATGAAATTGTTGTATTTTTGTTTGTAATACTAATAAAAATCAACATCTAGAATAAAATAAGTTACCAACTCATAAAGATGTTATTACAAATGAAGATAAATAAGTTTAACAAAAATAAAATTTTTTCCTAGTAAAGTCTCAAACTCAATTAGAGATTAGGAATGACGCCCACACGTCCACTCATTAAAGAGATAAACATTTGAGAACATCACACAACTGTGTCTATGTATTATATTGATGCTAGAGAATGGTGTGTCAAGGGAGACTTTGATACAGGGTCTCACCCAATAATATTATTAAATTGAAAATGTAAATACCTAGTTTAAATTATCTGTGTAATCTACGTGTAAATCTATTTTTGTCAATTTGTATTATCTACTACTGGTTGGCACCAGGCGCGGATCCAGAGGGTGGGCCGGGTGGGCCTGGGCCCACCCAAAATTTTCAAGAACAATAATTTTAATTTTCAATATTGGCATTCAAGTTGCTATTTTAGAATTTTGACTATAAGTTTTAAAATTGATTTTGTCATATATATATATTATATATGTATTAATCGTACATGGGGAGTATAAAACAAAACAACATTATATCTAGGTACCATTTATAATAAGTTATTATTAATAACATGTAATTGCCCGTGTGATTAACCTGATTTTATCTAAATATCGATCGTCGTCGTTCGAATGCAGATGGAACTCCGATAAGATACAATAAGTGCACGTGCACCACCCGACCACCAATTGTTAATTGACACACGTCATGGTCACACATGTACTCGTAATATTATTCTGTCTGCTGTGAACTTCCAATACGCGATACATGAATCCGCATTTTAATTAAATTATTTAAATATTAAAATTTTTTGGAAATCCATCTACGAATTGTGCTGAGCATATACATCAAATAGGTAAGTTTTATTTTGTTTTTTAGCTATTTATTAAGGCATAACCATTTAATTTATATTTACAAATTGTTTGCGCAATTATTGAATACTTACACGAAAACAAATAAATACCTAATACCTATATGTACAGTATATACACGTTGATTGTCATATTATTATAGTAAATAGTTATTCACACATAAAAACAAATTGCCATTCTTTATATATTATGATATTCTAAAATTCTGTTTTATTTTATTTATAAATACTTTTTTTAGGCCATGAAACGTTTTTTTGCCTTCCTTTCAAAATCGGATGAATCTGATGAATCTGTTCCTTTTAAAAAAATTCGTAAATCTTCTACTACAATAAGTGTCAATGATCGCGATATTCAAAACAATATTTTTGATATTAGTCAAAATGTTGAAAACGGGCCAAATCAACCCAAAATTACATTCCCAAGGCGAAACATCGGTGGAAAATAGAGAGCATTTAATGTTTTGTGATATTCAAAATACGAATGGTCAAAATACTCGAAAATAAGAGATTCGATATTTTGTTTTTACTGTTGCCATTTCACTAGTGATAATAGTGATAATTCCGGTTACAGAGATGAAGTTTTAATTGTTAATGGTGATTCTGATTGGAAGCATATTGGAAACATGTTAGAAAAACACAATTCTTCAAATATTCATAAACTGTCTCTTGAAAAATAGAAATCGTGGATATCCGTTAAAAAAACTAGTTCTGTAGCAACAAAATTAAATACACAATTAAAAGAAGATATTTTAAAAAATCGGGAAATTATGAGATGGTTGATCAGATGCGTGTTATATTGCGGGAGACAAGATATTGGTTTACGTGGTCACAGAGAAACTAATAATTATATTGATGATAGCGACGATGATAATTTAAAAACTCATTTGACCCCTTTCAAAATAACGGTAATTTTAACGAGTTGGTAAAATTGCTTGGACTTGAAAATGACAATTTTAAAACAAAATTAAATACATTACCAAAAAATGTTAAATACACTTCAAAAACAATTCAAAATGAAATTCTTAATGTGTCATGTAAAATGATTTTAAAAATTATTGTGAAAGAAATTCAAAATGGAAATAATTTTTACAGTATTATTGTTGATGAAGCTAAAGACGAATCATATATAGAAAAAATGAGTATTTGTGTACGCTACATAAGTGACAATCGTATTAACGAAAGATTTCTTGGATTTTTTGAGCTTAAAGAATTGCATGCAAAAACACTTGCCGATAGTATTCAACTTTTTTTGTATTCTATTAATTTGGATATAAAAAATTGTATTGGCCAATCATACGACGGAGTTTCTGTTATGTGGGGACTATCAATGATGTTCAGCAATATATCCGAGAAATGTCTAATAACCCATGCCCATATGTGTATTGCTATGTGCACAGGCTCAATCTTGTTTTAGTAGATGCATCAAAACATGTTTCAGCTATTCATAATAAAATTGGTATATTAAAAGCAATTTATTCATTTCAGTCGTGTTCTTCACTAAGGAACAGTTTATTTTTGGAATCACAAGAAGACAGTGATAAAAAATTAAAAATACCACAGCACTGCGAAACAAGATGTGTTTCAAAGTACAAAGGGATACATTTCTTTAAAATACGTTTCAAAAGTGTTATTAAAGCTTTAAAAGAGTGTACTTTAAGTAAAAAATCAAAATAACTGCAGAAACTAAAGGTTTATTAAACCAATTTGCAACTTTTGATAATTTATTGATAATTTTTTGTTTAGATGAACTTCTATTGTGCATAAAATCGTTGTCCAATCGTTGTTCCAATTTCAAGTGCTACAGCTGAAAGAAGTTTTTCTACAATGAGGAGAATTAAAACATATAATAGATCGACCATGACCGGAAAACGTTTACAAAACCTAGCTCTGCTATCGATTGAACGAGAAAAAAGTGAAGAGTTAATACAAAATCCAGACGAAATTTTAAATGAATTTGCTAGTAATAAGTTAAGAAGGTTAAATTTTTCCATATAACTGTATTTCAATATATATATTTTTTTTAACTATTATTATATTTTAACTAAATGGAAATTATTCTTTATTAAATCTTAATTTTACTGCATTATCTTATGTGGTTAAATTTACGGACCCGCCCAAAAAAATATTCCTGGATCCGCGCCTGGTTGGCACATTATTCGTTTAAGGGCGTCTATAAGGGAACCACCCATGATTGCCAAGTGCTCTGACTGATAAAAAAAATAAAATAAAAATGTTTGAAGTTCATCAGTTACAAGAAAATACTTGTATTGTCACTCATAGACATAGACGATAAATCGTGAGAGCAATACTAAAAACCGACCGTGTATGGGCACTATAACCTCCTCAGATTTGTGTATTGCATCTTAAACTTGCCGTGACTTTGAATTAAAATTATGGAATTAAAACATTGCACAATAGATGAATGTGATGAACATAATTTTCATTCATTTATGTATGATGAACAATGTAAATAAAAAACCTATATATTCCATCACTCCGTTCAGAATCTAAAATAAAAATTCTACTGTATATTTTTCGATTAAGTATTATAAAGACGGAAGATGTGCCCGTACATTTCAAAATAGTTGGTATGTAAAATGCAGTATTATATTAAATACAAGAGACTATGAATCATAAAAACCGTTGTTGTAGTTTAAATCAATAACTTATAATCAAGTTGAATAATCAATAATAATGATCTACCATTAATATAATTAACTATAATCGGTATTATTTAACTATAAGTTAATCGGATCCATCATTAAATAAATAATAATTCTGATATAATAGTCACAAAATGTATACAAATAACCAATATAGTTACGTAAAAGTCAAGTCTCACCATGCATTTTATTATTTTTATCCACGCACCGCTAATATATTAAATAATTTATTTGAGTACGGGAGCGAGTTTTCAGCAAGATGATAAAGAATATTACATATTACCATCGATGACCGGACGGTAGTGGTATTAAAGGGTGTGAGACACCCTGTGGTGGCATATTTTATATGACACGTACGACGTAAAAGATGAAAATTTATTTTTCTTTTGTTGTTGTTGATGCGAATCGTCGAGTCGTGCTTGTCGGATGACCATATTTCACATTAGGGCTACAACAGTACAACATGAATCACGGTAGCACAGATAATTGTTTCCAAAGCATAAAATATAATATATTTCATTATACGTAAACTTAATAAAATATTGTAGACGTTTTGAATTGTGCGCAAGACTTGTCGCAGTAGACCGAATAGGATTTGCTGGAATAGACACGATTACAATTATTAAAATACAATGGTTGTAACAGTTACGACTAGTATTATTTACAAAACATTTTTAAAGTATTGATAAAAAATATTTGGCTCGTACAGAATACTTGAAAATTTAATAAAAGATTCCACAGAAATTTTTACTACTGTCATTTTAAAATTATTCAAATCCATACGCTCAATTATCTTTTATAAACGTTTGAAAAGCAAATATTGACATAATATTTATATTGTTAAGATTATTATAATATATTATATTATTATATAATATACCTATTCTTTATTAACATATCATCTTCATTAAGAATTGTTATTCGTATACAATGATACCTATCATTGCATTCAAATTTAACAAATTCATTGTAATGACCTATCCTATGAACGAGGTGCATTTCACCTCTTACCATACAGCAGAGCGATGCCCATCCGGTTCTTTTTTAGATTGTTAACCCTTTTATTTTTATGCAGTTTCTGTAACTAATGCTTTTTTTTTATAAATTTTAAAGTTTTTGGATTATTCCAAACACCTATCTGAAGGAGATAACCTGGGTTTCACGAGACTTATTAATGTCTACCGTTTCTGATCAATTCAGAGTTTAGTGTCTGTGATACTAATAAATTAATTTGCACATAAAAAATGACAAACTCGATAATGATTACATAGTACAAAACAATGATTAAATAAATTTGCATACACATAGTTCCTTTATATTATTATTATTTTTTATTTCCCAAATATCGTAACGAGATGTTGCAAAAAATGTTATGACTAATAATATTTAAGTAATCAATTCTTCTTTATTAAATTTCTTATTATTTCAATTAGTGTTCAATAGTAAGTAATTACATTTTTTTTAGTAATATAAATTTAATTGTAATTATTATAAATTAATATTTTTAATAATATTATTGAAAACGACTTTAGTTCAAAATGAAATGAAATTGTCTTCATTAAATCACTTTATGAACATAAAATCAACGTCGGAATAATTTTAATAAATTTTTTACTCGTAGGTTTTGATATTGAGAACGATAATTAAAAAAATACGATATAACTATATCTTATCGAACCATTGATATTTTTGGAGAAACTTATACTTTGAAAATGCATACATCAATTAGTATTGTTATAATCAAATTAATTAAATCCCAATGTAGGAAACATAGCCAGAATAAAATATAAAATAATAATATTATAATTTCTTATCAAATAAATACCTTTATATAATAATATAATAATATACCATGGACTAGCTGGGTCTCCATACGTATCCACGCATGGTATTTCGGATGTTTAAAAAATAATATAACACATAGGTAAAATACTCGTCAAGGGAGGAATCACTGAAGACATGCAAAGTATTTTTGCCGTTAATATCGGTCCCATTGGCAAAAATGTCTGCCTATAGGCGCCAAATATCTTAATCCAGCTTTGGCACGCAGTAAGTTATTTACATTAAATTACGTGTTCGTTATTTTGCTTGAATTCAACGAACTACGTACACTTTTCCCGAAGTGAAACTGCTTTACTGTTTCAAATAAAAATACAATGTACTAAAAATGTTTCTCGAATACATTTTTAGGTACACAAAGGTACGAAAAGTAATTATTATTATTTATAATTATTGAAAGTTGATTAATGAGGACTTTTTCCTTAGAATTAAATGTTCCTTATATTGAAGAGCTATTATAAATTTGATGAGCTTTTTGCTGTAATTAAATACTCCCGCAGTATAATGATCTCATTCGATATCATTATTATATACGTTGAATTTTGGAAACGAACAATTTAAAATGTATACTTAATGAATATTATTTAAATTACAAGCCAAGCTTATAAACAATTTATTTTATTATGTTAGTTGATAAAACGATATAAAAATTGCAAAATTGAAAAATCTTTCACTGATGGAATATTGAAGAAAAAGGTATATTAGAATATTATTTACTTTTTTCTCAGTATTTGTTCTTAAGTTCAAAACCGGATAGAAAAACGTAATTTGTTTTGATAAAATAGGTAGTATTTCTTCTTAATATTTGACATTTTAATATGAGATAATTCCTAATATATTCTAATTAGAGTCTACCATTTTTATCGCAACAAATAATCATTTTATGATCACTGTAATGTTTTACTAAATTCCAAGTCAGGTTTCGCTCAGAATCTTATTTTGAATGGCATACCATTACTTTCAATTTGAAATACCTTTATTGACCACGGCTCACCTAATTTATAATATAAATTAACTAAACAAACTTTTTAATTTGATAAACATATTTTATCAAAACAACGTTTTCTCTTGATAGGATATATATATAATATAATTTCTAAAGAACGATTAAAGTAACGAGTATTATTATCATTACTGGGCCTACTACAGTTAATGCAACTTTTAAAAGTTATTTCTTCTCAATATTACAATATGCGTTGATTATAATTAAAAAATTATTTTTATCGCACACTAAACATTTAAAGTTGAAATAATCAAATTTCACTCGTTTTGGGATTATGATCATGATTTTATTTGATCAAAGAACGCCGTTCCTCTAAATATAATAAATATTGTTCGATTAATGGCCTTTTGAATTATTATTACTATTATTATTTATGTTAAATATAGAATCTATACAAAATGAAGCATAATAAGTATATGTACTTTGAAACATGAAAATTGAGGTCCATGAGTAAGGAGTCACTCATTAGTGACGCTTAACTTGTATTAAAAAGAGAGAAGAATAAAGGAAACTATATATTTAGTTGTTTAAATCAACACCAATTGACACAATTTTCTTTTGAGTCGCTGGATGTAGGGCATTTATTAGTGGATTTTGGTGATTTTCAAGTTTGGAAAAGAATCTTTTATAAAACATTTTGAATTTAAAAATATGTTCTAAATTAATACATTTATAAATAAATTAAAATTATTAATGAAAATTAGTAATTATGTATACGTAATTGAAGAGTATTTATCAAATGAAATAAAATCAATTAAACCGCATTAACATGTTGTTGGGAAGGTATAATATAACATATATTATTATAATAGTTATTGTGTATTTTTGTAATTTTGTTATTTTTTATTACTTTTTTAAAATGTATGAATTGGTTTTAGCATTAAATATAATGGCGAACTATTAAATGCAGTAGAACTGTGTTGAATAATGAAACCAATATTATGTAATAAATTAAAATGCGATATTAATATTATACATAGCATACCAACTAATATCTGCGCGGGTATCTCTCGAGGTAGGTAAACATATTATTATCCTTTTATGTGCACAGGGTTTAGATAGCATGGATTATTTTACCCATCAATTTAAAATACACAATAATAGCCTATACTTTTCAACAACACTCCGACCATGTACAATGTTATAATATGTGGCGTATAATTCCTTAATTTATTTGACTATATTTATAAAATTATATAACCCGTTTGTACTTACGACTATTATACTTACGAATCACAATTATAAATGAAGTATCATGGAGACGGCTTCGCGTTGTTATTGTAGTTTTATGCAAAAAAAATATTTTACACATGATTTATTACTAAAAAATATTATAAACGTTAATGTTAATGAAATGTATAGCAAAATATACTTACCGTTTGAGGTCAGGACAGAGGGATAAATTATTATTTGAGATGTGTATTTTATTGATTGTTATTTTACACACAATATACCAACACGTTTACTTCAATAGTGATCCTATTAACTATATTAAGTAACAACCGATAGGTAGGTATAGCCATTGACTACTGCAGGCCACCGCGTATAAAATGTATATTATAAATGTCGTATCGATTTGTCAATGATGTCAAATTAATAGTTATAATATAGAAAGTCTGCGCAAAAGCTGCAAAGGTTTGTCAGATATTTGAAATTACTATTTGGACTATACCTGTGTGCAATAGAATGCGAGACCTTTGTAATCCTTTCTATGGTGAATTTATTTTACGAATTCAAATTATTTTATACAGCTCGTGATTGCACGACGCGTATTATCCCATCATATTTTGGTTATAATAATTTATAGTCGTACAAAAATATTGATTAATGAATAATACGCATAATGCTATGACGGTAAACTTAAATAACATTACTGTTTTCTAATAAAATGTACACAGTCATTATAGAGAGTTAGATTTTCAGATAAAGTACAATGATATTATATTATAAATAAATTATCAGGAAATATATTTTGTTAAGTTGTAGCAAATGAGTATAATACAACAGGGAAATGGAAAGTCATATTATATTAAACATAATATAGTTTTAATAATTTTTAGTAACAAGAAGAAATAGGTAAAACTACGAAATCATCGTAAATAACTATTTAGATTAAAGATGGCGATTCATTGGTATTTTTAAAATTATTGAAATTTATTGTATTAATTTGATCGAAAATTATATTAAATTCACCAGGCATTTATGTCCTATATCCGACGGCTTATAATATGTTAATATTCACTGCATGCCGGTGAGATTAAAATGGTATCGAAGAAAGTATATTTATACTTAATAAAAATGTATCTATAGTAAAATGTCATTGACGTATTCATTTTTTCCCTTAACACCTACAGAATGAACAAGATAATTTAGTTTTAGCGATTTTTTTTCCTTCAGGGGTTAAAACTGCTTTTAAATCATTGTTATACTTTCAGAGATGATATTATGAAAAAGTTTCTTTGTATTCATTTTAATCATAACCTTCAGTTTCTTTGTGAAAAAAAAACCTCGATATATAATAATGCGATGTCAAGGAAAGATAAATTGAGCTTGACATTAGTTAATCACTTGCCGAATATTTCTTAAGCGTTTTCTGTAACTCACTGACCTAAATTATTTTGAATGACACTTTAAAAAGACTCTTGCATTTAATCAGTTTTGGTGACATAATATTAATTTTAACGTCATGTCCTCCGTTAAACACCGTTCAATATTGATATAATATGATATGGGCACAAAAACTGAAATCATTACAGCAATAGATCATAAGATCTGTTATTGTAAGAAAAAAAATTGATTTTTTATACTTCAAAAAATTCTTGATTCAATGTATATGTAGTACTCGACTCGTTTTGTTTTACTTATATATTTTAAAAGTTATGATCAAATTTTTATCCGATATATGTAGTAACAATCAAATATGCTCACGAACCATAGTGATTAATGATTATCGTAAAATATGATGGTTTGTAATTAATATTAGTAATTGGGTACATTTATATATGAATCGCTTTTATATACCTATCAAAATTATAATCGTTTGATATGCAAATTTTTCGTCATTATAATTTTAGATTCTAAACAAAATGAGACGTGTTAATTTTGTAATAATGTTTTTTCTCATTTTCTATAATCTGTGTTTATACATAAAATATAAAAGAAAAGTATTGCGTAACATTTTAAAGATAGATATATCTCCCAATTTTCTCAATTGATTTAAATACGCAGAAAAGACATGAAAATAAGTTTTCCTATTTCATCGTGTTATTATTTTTTTATCATAGAGAAAAAATATTAACAGATTTACTAAAAAAAGCAGTTATTTTTAAGTTATATACTTATTATCAATCTAATAAATGTTCGAGATATTGGTATCCTGCAAAAGATGAAATATCCTAGTAATAAATATTTAAACAAAATATACTCTAGGCCAGTGGTTCCCAATATTTTTTATTCTATGTTACCCATAGAAATTTACAAAATCCCACGCTCTCTCCATAAATTAGAAATAATCGACCTTTTTTTTTTTTGGTATTCCACCGATCTTCGGAAAAAAGCAATAAGTATAAAAATCAATATGTGGTACATATTAATTATTATTATTATTGGTATACATAATAATTCATATGGAAATACATCGTATGATGCATTGTCTCATAGGTACAATATTAAAATATAAATAAATACATAAATATAATGAAAAAAAGTTCACCATCACTGGAACATATCATATAGATTCGCGTTATCAATAATAATTACTATACTTACTAAGGGAAAAGCAGGAAAATATTTTTTTTTTTGTGGGGAGGGAGGGGGGTGGAGTTGACATTTTTTTTTGAAACTATTACAAGGACCAGATTGCAGTGCATTAGTACGTCTTTTACGATCTCGGCTATTCAGAGGTCTCTCGTATATTATTTGACTTCATTATGATAATACGTCAATACTATTATCAATAGTGGTAACTAAAATCGAATACAAATACGTTGATTCAGGTGGTTGATCTGGTATACCACAAACGATGACTACTAAACTCAACCAACAATAATATATTATGTTAAATTTAAATTGAAATATTATGTCAATATTTGCTTTTCAAACACTTATAAAAAATAATATGGTTTAATAATTAAATTTCAATAATTTTGAAGTGACAGTAATAATATATAATAAAATAGTAATCTTATTTGTATCATTATTTTCCTTTTTATTATTTTGTTTCAACCACGAATTTACAAAATAAATCAAGATGGTACATGGTACATTTCAATTCTATATATAATAAATATAAATTAAAACTAATTACACACCTATTTTTTTTCTTTCTTTCTTTTTTTAAAATTATAGGTATACTACCTAATTTATAACAATAGAAAAGGTATTTCTCATTCAAAACTTAAGGGATAAAATGTACAAATCAGAAAGAGTTAAATTATAAAAGTGTATAGTTAAAGGACAAAAATTAATATCAACTTATCAAGAAATTATTATGTCATCAGATAAATAAATTAGTAACACGATTTGAATTGTAGATCACTAATTTACTTAAAAACACATGTAAGTGAACGTCAAAAACATACACATGAAATTAATTATTCTTGATTTTCATAAAGCTATCAAGTTGTGCATCTCATTCATCTTTATTTGGCAGCTCTTTTTCATTGCTTCTGCCATCTCTGCCACCACCGTCCTCTAGAGCCCCCACGAGTAGTCTCTCGATTACCTCGGTTACCTCTTGCTCCCCCACGGATACCTCGTACTGGTAATGATGCTGGTCTCCTGAGACGAGTAGCAAGGTTGGTAACAGTTGACAGGTCAGTTGCAAGTTCAATTTTCATACGGCGTCCATCCAGGGGTACATTGTTATATAGGCGTACTGCTTTTAATGCAGCGTTTTTACTGTCAAACACAACATCAGCTGTTCCCAAAGATCTGCCGGACCTATTATAATGAACGGTTGCAGTTTTCAACGGACCAAGCTCTTCAAATAACACCTGTATATCTGTAGATGTAACGCCAGAGTCCAAGTTTGATATTATAATTTTATGAATATTAGTAGTTGCGAGACCAGCTCTGATTTGCTGCCCTTCAGGTCCTTCATACATATCACGAGCCCATGACATATTTACATCACCCTCAGAATAAGGTGTGAGTCCATAAGAGCGCCTAGCCAAATATCTGCCCCTGCGCATAGGACCACCTCCAACACCACCGCTGCCGGAAGCTCCGTTAGAACGGAAATTCGATGTTCCACCACCGTTGCCAAAGTCTCTGGAGCCGCTTTGTCGTCCGCCACCACGACGTCCTCCGCGGGATGACAACCTTCTGATCTTGATTATCTCATCTAAACTCAAGTCCATTGTGAATATATCAATTGGTATACAACGTTTGAATATATAGAATAAGGATAATACAAGCAGATTCTGAAACGCAAATGTCAAAACGACCAACACCACTTTTATGAATACGTTTGACACAAAAATGATCGGCACACAAACAAAAACATTATACTATTATATAATGCATGTAGATAAACGTATAGATGAATTTTTTCAGCTTACGCGTAGTTATAGAAACGTTTTGTTATTAATAATATCACGTAGGAAAATAGATTTAGCTTAGCAGTTTGACCTCAAATTAAATGTCAAGTTATAAAACAAAAATATTTTAATCGTTCTACCGATTAAAAAAAAAATATATAATTTATTATTTATTAATTTTACTTTTATTATATATGTATTATGACGGAGGTATAAATGTTTACTGGACTAAAAATTTTAAATTTTTCACTGAAAGTTTTTCATCAGTGTACTGCTGCATGGATATGAAATATATTAATTGAGAAAATCAAAAAAGAACATTTCCGGTGTATAACATTACAATCCATGTACTGCATTGTCCGATCTCATGAATGAAGACTATTTGTGTGTAAAATTACCTATACTTAGCTTAAAAATTTATATAATGGAAATATACATATAATAGGAAATGTCAATTTTAACAGCTGGTATAAATTTCATGTTCCTGCGACTTATACTTTTTGAATAATGACAAATATTAAGAATCGTTTGAGGATAAATTGTTATTTTATGCAATTTCATGAAAATTTAAATTTCAAACGGTTCGAATTGTTGACATTTAAAAGTGAGTAAATTTGAAACAACAATACATTTAATTTATTCAAACACGAGTATATGTATCAACTAGTAAACGTCTAATACAGTTGAAATTTTGCAAGCCACATAATTTAACTATCCAAAATTATTCTACATAGTTAATAACTAATCTGCACTTGTAGAAATGTATACAAAAAATATAGATAAGTGTCAAACCTTCAATTGCATACAATTTCCACCTTACATTTTTCTTCTATTGGTTTTTCGTCCAAAATAATATATCTTCTATATAATTTGTATTAGTTTCATTTTTATTATGATGATATTTTAATTAGTTTTACATGAATACTTTTACGATAACTGTACAAA
Organism: Chaitophorus viminalis; assembly: GCA_025469195.1. NCBI lineage: Eukaryota > Metazoa > Arthropoda > Insecta > Hemiptera > Aphididae > Chaitophorus > Chaitophorus viminalis. The sequence continues at coordinate 40,402 of JAIPRK010000324.1, forward strand.
TGATGGTTACCAACATCCAACTGGTCTTGGAAAAATTTCGGAAACTCTTCCTATGTGTATAAAAGCCATTGTTTATTATCAAAAGTAAGTATAAAAATTACATTATATTATAGAAAAGTTAAAAAAGAACCATTTGCTCTGGGGGGTGAAGTGCGCCTCGTTCATAGGGTAGGTAATTAAAATAAATTCTAAAAGAGAATCCTTTAAAGAAAATGGCAATCTAAACTACTGGTAAATATTTCACGTTTCTATGAATTATACTTTTTAAATATTAAAAAATATTTAAATTCGTTTGAAGATAAATCATTATTTTAATGAGTTTAAAGTACACATTATTGTAAAATCAATAAATTCATCACTGCATTCAGAATCTAAAATATTACTGTGACTACACACGTTTAACGAATATTTTATTCATCGGATATTTTTATGTTTCAAAAACAGTTATTGATTAATGCTTATAGGCCGTTAATTAATTTTTTTCAGAATATATTAAACAAATTTTCCGAATTGAGCAAATATTTTATTTAAAATATGCGCACTATATTTTTGTATAATTTCATAGTTTATAAGTATAATTTAATAAGAAGGGTTTTGGTATACAGTAAATGTTATTTTTTTTCTCAAATCCTTTCAGTGATTTTAAATTTTATTTTCCTATGTGTTTTTATTTCTAAATCATATTATTCATTTTCTTTAGCTGTTTTATTACTCAGGCACTAGCCATAAAGTATTCTTGGTTTTCACATAAGAAATCAAGTTTAACGTTACTTTTATTCGATTTCTTTTTCGAGTAGTTTCCATTTCTTTAGATTATCCTTATTGCGTCTGACTACTGTTCTTACACAGGAGTTACTCGAAGAAACACTTACAACGTGTGAATGTGAGATGGAACAGACAATGAAACATACTATGCTATGCCCAATTTTTCATTATTCCTGCACACAAGAGGATGTTATAAATGAAAATGACAACACCAAAGACGTGACTCATTAACGAGCTTAAACTAGAGAATTTAAAGGTTCAACAATGTGTTGAAAATTTAAGAATTTTCTATTTAATATGTTTTTTATTTGTTTCTTTATATCTTAAATAAATATTATAAACTTATAACTCTAGTTCTTCTCTATAGCAGTTCGTTTTATTTATACAAGTTTCTTATCAAAAAATTATGCCTATATATGATTATGGCCTGAAACGAGAGAAACATAATAATAACTCGATTCCTTGAAATTTAGATCTGGTACGGAACAGATATTTGTAAAGTGAATTAATATTCACATGACGTCTTATTGCTATTTTTTACTCCATAGAAGAGCGTTTCTCAAACTGTGGGTTGCGAACAATTTTTTGATTTATATAAATTCCAAGAAATGTATGTCAAATTATGATATACTTAAAATACAACAGTAATATAGTATCAAAACCTACAACTGGTTTTAAAATTATAATTCATAATAGATCGTAATAAGTCGTATGTTTATTTTACTTAACTATTTAACTATACTAACTACTTTTCGAAAGTGAAACCATGTGAGTTGCGAAAGATTTTTCGGAGGAAAATTGGGTCGTGGTCCTAAAAGATTGAACTTATTAACCGTCATAGAGTAAATTAAAAATACATTTAAAAATTATGAAAACCTTTTATCATTTATTCGAACAGAACTATTCAAATCCCTGACCACCGACCGGCGTTCATTTAATATCTTTATAAAAACATCTTAAACTTAACTCAATTGTTGAAAGTGAACACTCTTTGATTAGTGTAAATAGCAGTTCGTCATAAATAGGTACGTATGTTTAATATAATTGCTAATATCGTGTGTTGTGTATAAAATATTTCATACTTTTTCAAGGTTTTGGCAGTTCTGGTATGAGACGTCCAACAAAGGAATGAATGTTTATTGTTATCGTGTAATAATATATATATATATACAGTGTGTTTCACTCAAATGGTAACACGAAATATTTCCGTCCAGTGACCTTAAATTGAAATGGGGTTTTTTCAGGGAGCTAGGGAATTTTAAAATACACATTCTGTGATATTTTTCAAATTTTTAATCCTTTTATTGTAAGCATGCGCAATAAAGTTGAATTTTTTTTAAATAACAACACTTATTTTTAATACCAAATTCCGATACAAAAATTTTTTTTTAAGCAACTTAGATTTATAAACTTTTTTTCCTATCTCAAAAATTGACTGACTTACAGCAATTTCTTTTTATCATAGGAACTATTTCCAACCAAAAATAAAATTAAAATGATAAAATACAGAAAATTGAAAAATGTATCAAAAATCTATTTTATTTAAATTTGAAATTGCTGTTTGTCAGTCAATTTTTGAGATAGGAAAAAAATGCAACTACGTATATAATTATATGCTGTTCCGGGAGTTGATTTCGCGAGAAATGAAATGAATAATATTTGTAGTTTATTGAGCACATAAATGACAGATAGATACCTAAGAAGTATGATAGCAGTGTAGAGGTGCCTATATTATCGAGTCGTTTGAAACGTATTTTTAAGCACTCAACGACCGACATTGATGGTTTCAAGTGAGTTGTGGCGCGTTCATACGTTATGGTACGAGAGTTCATGTAAAATTCTATACGGCTATATGTGCGCGGCGCAATGTTATAGTTATGTAAAACTAACTCACGAGTGACTATAGTAAGGTCACAACAATATTCAATCGTCATATTGTTTGTACTTATACTGGATGTATGGAATTCAATTACGAGATTACGAGAAATAGCGATAAATAAATTGAGAAATTACAACATTTCAATAAAATATCAATTATATATTAATTACTTAACGTTTTTTATATCCAACTTGAATAATCTCGAATCCCGAAACGTTACATAAAAAATCCAAGAAAATTAATTGAATAATTATTTACAAAAAAATATGGTACCACTATCTGAAAATCCAAAGTTGATATTGCCACAGAATACTGATATTGAGTAATCATACTCAATGGTACAAAAAATCTAAATATTGGAAATATGATCACGTAGTATAGTGTACATATATTTTCCAAAGTTCAGAATTTGAAAAAACGTAAAATATAAGAATACACATAGAGTATGTATCCTTAATGGATCACTCTGTATACATATAACAACTCGTATATATATTAATTCACTTGGTTTTATAATGGCTGTACGCCCGTATTGTCTGTCAATTTAATCGACGGTTAATATAATATATGAAAATCATCGCTCGTGAATGTTGGAAAGATATTGAGATTGCTCGTTAACCGTTTAGATTAGGGTCAAGAAGTGCCAATTTTTTCTACAACGTTACGTGCCAAAAATTATCTGATTTTTCTTTTATTTCCGCGTGCCATAATATTGTAAAAAGTATGATGTACCATGATGTACCTACATTTTATATTTATAAATCTATAAATTTATTTAGTTTATATATATATATATATATACGAGGAAAAATGTATTAATTTAAATTGTATCGATTGTATTTATTCAGTAAACAAATGAATGAAAGTTTAGTGCATCGTTGTATTATTATTTAATATCAAAACAATAAAATAAAATATAGGCTGGAAATACATCTTTTAATATCTTGCAGACCTTCGACGTTTTTCCACGTGCCATGGACAATTGCCATTGTCATCTCTGGTCTAGAACTAGTAAATAATATCGAAGTACAACTTTTTCGATACAACATACAATGGCATTTAAATGACAGACATGGCTAAATATTTTGTGCGTTTATTCGAATCAACGGTGTTGAATAGAAATTAACACAAAAAAATTAGTTTTAAGACGAAAGGAAAATCCAACGGCCCGTACAAATTATCATATCCGGCATCCTGTTGTGGTAAAACTTAATTTAGTAGGGAAATTATTTTAATAACCACACCGGCGGCGGGCCACTCGCAAACTATATACACCGACGTCATCGAAACGTAAAAAAGCCAAATGCAGAGAACCCGCAAAGTAGTCTATACTGCCGAAATATTGATATTCCATAGCGTCTTATGCAGTACTCATACATTTTACACTATAATATTTATTTTCAAAGGTTTTTTTTTTTTATTTCGATTACCGTATTCTGTACGCTAAATTGTTTTGTAAAATTTCAACTGTATACATATACTAATTTCCGAACAATTGGTTTGAATGTAATTCGTATAAAATATGAATATAGTAATGTGCACAAGTAATTATTAAAATACTCTAATTAAATATTTAAGTAAATGGAAATCATGAAATTCTGAATTATCCTAATCATCTGCGGATTTTCAAATATAAATCCAAATATTTGAATAACTTATTCGGCATAAATTTCCATTATTCATCAAATCAATGTATAATTATTAGATATACTGTTAACAATTAAAATTCTTGTATAAAATTATTGATGTCCGATTTTTCTACTCCCGATTCCGATTCCCGTTAGGACCGGAAGGATTTAGAATGATTAACATATTTCAATTATAGGACATAACTGATTACAATAAAACGTTTACTAAAAATTCAAAGCTTAATTTGTTCAACGGTTTTGTTTTCATTCTACAATCAACCATTATTAGAGCATAGAGGTGTATAACATTTAGCACGTGATAGAAATATTTAATTTAAATATAGCTAACAATCGTATTTGTGCAATGCATGTATATCTAATTTAAATTTCAAACATTAAAGATTGCTACATCGATTTTTGATACGTTTAAAACCATTGTAGTACATTACTAATCTGCAGGTTTTATGTTCAGTTCAAGTTATTTCAGGTTTATATACGTACTTTCCCATAATGTTGGTTGTATAAGTACGTTGTATAGTTCATGGTTTCATTGGGCATAGCGTATGCATTTTATGTTGAGTACACACTATCTAGCTTGCCATTTAAATGTTGTCTAAACAATAAAACCAAAACTCAATAAAAGCGAACATATGAGTACCGCCGCCGCCGCGCCGCCACTCTTAACGAGGTTTATGACATATTATTTTGTTTTATAGTACCTATATGTATATATTATATGTAAACATTAGTTTAAATATCATAATGGAACTCGTAAAATAATAAAACTCGTGCAGAGAAAATAGGTCTACACTATATACTACGTTGCCGTCTGCAGAACAATGCATATTGCATTCCTATATAAAACTATACGAAATGATACATATTTGTAATGAGTTCAAAAACTCGTCAACGTAATTTTCCAAGAGTGAGACTTGGCGCAGATTTAATGCTCCAAAATAAATGTAAATCTTTATCAATGTGTGTATTATTACGTATAGTAACGTTGATAGTAATTATTAAGGGAATAAATATTGCCAATCACCAGTCATCGTGACCATTGATTATACATATTTCTATAATAATAATATTGACATAAAAAATTAATAACCAGTCATAAGTACCATAAAATAAGACGACTGTGCGGATCGGAGGACTGAATGCTCTTGTGGGATCACTTGTAAGCATTAGCCGAACGCGTACGTTAATGCGGTACGCCTATTCCGAAATAAGCTAGGTACTGGTATTAACATTGATTATAAAAATCGTTATTATTAATAATCAATGGCATTATATCGTTATTAGAGTTTAGGTTTTAATGCAAATAGTACTTTGGAAAAATGTTTAACACGGTTCTTTTCAATCCTTGAATATGTTTTGGGATTAAACTGTTCCAATAAAAACAAGCGTTTTAAAAGAATATTTAAGAGTTTGGTAAAAAAAATAAAATCATCCCTCTAGTCTAAAAAATCATATAATTTTGTTTTGCTTTAAAAGACTTCAAATCTATGTGTTTAGACGTCACGTTCTAACGTCACCTAGTTTTTCAATCAGTCGAGTACCTACTCGTATAATCTTTAAGACCGCACCGGCTGTCAACTGCCATCAATGTGTCTTATTATCTCTTATAAGGCATTTAAGCTTGGGCACACATCAACTATTTGAATACAGTTAATGTTCTTTTACACATTTAAAAGTCAAATTATTGGTTGGAGTAAGGAATTTATTCAAATGTTATTCAGATTTAAGTGTTATACTTGAGCTTTGTTTTTTCTTCTCCGAGTCCAGATTATAATATTGTTCTATTCCTAATTGTGTTATTATTTTTGCGACTACCTGCGACTCGGTGTTCTTTGACTGTGATAACTGGAGATAATGCAACGATATTTTACAAAACTATTTGGAATACATGAAACAAAAGTATGAAGGAGTTTGTACACAAATCAAAATTATATATTGAAAACATATTTTGTGATTTTGAAATATTATCAAGAAATAAATGTAAGTGTTAGGTAGTATTTACGGTTTTAATATTGTTCTTTATTAGTCTTTGTTTACTTTAATTTAGAACACAGGATAATGTGATTGAAATAATTTATAAAAACAAAACATTTTATCAGATGTCCTATCCATAGTAAAATTATATAATCCCCAAAAAAACTTAAGTACAACATAAACATTTCCGACCACTGGTTGTTGAACGCAAATATATTCGTCTCTGTATGGCTTAAATTTTAATTTATTTTTCAATCTACTTCGTGATCGTTATCGTGGACACCTAGAAAATAGGTAGATATACGTTTTTTTGTGTGTTCTCAAATTTTAGTTTATTTTACTTAAAAGTACTTTATAATTTACTCGTTTCGTTGACGCATCAGTTTGAAAGTTAAAAGTAATCGAATTTATAGTAGGTATATTTTGCTTTGTGTCAAAATTACAACGCATCTAATTATAATGATTGAATAAAGCACGCATAATTCAAGTTTAAATTCAGTTTTGAATTTTGATTAGAATATTATAGGTACGTTATATACAAATGAGATATTCTGATTTATGATTACTTGGTTACTGGTACGGTGGTTGGGTTTTGCTAGTGTATCCATATGCGTCGAAACTTAAATACACTTTATGGCGGGTACGTTACTATGAACAAAAATTGAACAGCAGCTTTTGTTAAAATACAAAATAAATAACGGACACAGTTCATTTGTTTGAATTTTATAAGTTTATAAGTTTGTAATTACGTGCTGTTAAAATGACAAAAAATGCAGCTCAATATAGTTAGCTCAGGCAATCGGAAATGATTGGAAACAATGGATTTGTTAAATTTGAATGCAATGATAGGTACCATTGTATACGAATAACGATTATGAACGGAGATGATATGTTGGTCTAAAATAGGTATATTATAATATATTATGTTATATTTAAATGAAAAATAATGTTAATATTTGCTTTTCAAACGCTTATAAAAAATAATTAGGCCTATGGATTTGAATAATTTTTAAATGACAGTAAAAACAACTAATGTAGAATCTTCTATTAAATTTTCAAGTATTTTGTACCAGCCAAATTTTATACCTACCTAGTGATACCTATCATTGCATTCAAATTTAACAAATCCATTGTAATGACCTATCCTATTAATGAGGTGCACTCCACCCCCTACTGCACAGCAGAGCGAGGCTCATCCGGTTCTTTATTTTCTGTGTCTATTGACAGTTAAATGCATTTATATCTATACATTTTATGTATTTATTTATATTTATGCGTCTATATCAAACCAATAATATATTAAGTTATATTCAAGTGTGTATGTATCAAAAAAATAGTGATCACGTGATATCACGGTAGGTTTATAAATAAAATATATTAATAATATTTAAATAATGAATATAAATTTTTAATATAAAAATATAATACTATCGATATACTTAATATTTACCATGCCTAAATATTTTCCATACTTAAGTGAATAATAAACACTAGTTTACAAAAATAAGTATTGGAAAACACTTACTCACGCTGAAACAAATAATAATACGAGTATGTTAAATAATTTACACAAAACACCATTTGTAGAAGTTTTAAATTTTTTTTTTTTTTTTTTGTACATATTTATACATTAGCTAGTTTTTTTTAAGCAAAATGAAAAAGCGTTTATTTTTTCTTTATTTTTCTTTCGTTCATATAACTAAGCTACGGTAAGCTTAAACATTATGTTTATTTATGGTAGTGGTAGTATGGTACATATTTTTTTTTTGCGTACAAATTCATAAAAGTATACATACAGTCACCCCTTGCTAAGTTAACTACCTAAATGTTTGTCTACGTACACGGCGTTTATACTTGATTTATGATTTACCAATACGATACAGATATGCCGATGTGTTTTATGAAATTATTTGAAATTGTATCATACCTATAACTCACGACTGTAAATATATTAATATATTTATATATATTATATAAGTCAAATTTTTCAATCATACAAATTTCATCTGCAACTAAATTAATACAACGTGAATAAAATGGATACAACATGCGTTTTATAATGGTAAACGTTGCTCATTTGTGCGGTCAGTATGTCTTGAAAAAAAAATATTATTACTAGGTACGTCCTAGCTAGCTATTATATTATACATCCTTGCAGTCATTATATTTTTTACTATATTTATTGTAATATTTTTTTTTTTTTAGGTATTTTAATTTTTTAACAATGGGACACAATTTTAATTTTACTTCTCAATCAATTTTTGTAATGTGTAAATGTGTTGGTACATAAAAATCAAATATCAAACAAAAAATCATTTATTTATTTATTTGATCGGTATTTTAAGTTATGATAAGTGGATAGTGGAGTGGCAACTGGCAGGGGATATTGTGCAACATGTTGGTTCACTACCTACTACTCCGCTCATTCTAAATACTTATAAATATTTAACGACTGGTTCAAAATTTTTTTTATATACTAAGCAACTACACTAATATCTTGTAATATTTATTATTTACCAGAATATAAAATTAAAAATATTATGTTGCAGCTAAACAATTGTGAAACGTTAAAATACAAGAATGTAGTGCACAATATGCTTATATACCTATTTGTTGAGCGGCAGTATTGTGATGATAAAAGCTCCCACTCAGTCATCGGTTCAAATATGGAAAATCACCTATTATGTAAAGACTTTAAAATTTTAAACCATTATAAGTGTAAAAACTATATTCGGTCGCAATGTACACAGAATATAATATGGTAATGGATGATCGGCTAACTTTAAGATTATCAGAGTCCATACAATACTGATGTGATCATCTACAAAATCTTATAGTTAGTAAATTTACTATTTTTGAGATATCCCATTGTCTCATTTGTCTTGTAACCCATACAGTAATAACTTATATTTATAGATATTAATATTGATCCGCTAGCTTTACTACCCATTGAACACCGGTAAATCTCTTCACCCTCCAGAGACATTAATCGGAAATAGAAGTGTAATATTTTGTTTAAAAATGAATTGCTCTTACAGTTATAACAAATATAGTCGTGTTTACGAAATACTTCAATAATATACTTGTGAACTTGCGCGGAATAATAATGATTAAAAATTCGTGTAAAAATACTAAATAGATCAATAGATCATGTATAGATTTTACGTAAAAATCCATCAGTAATGTAAGCGGTTGCGCCGAGTCTACTCAGTTTTACGTAAAACCATTAGACGTTTAAATTGTACGTAAACTCACGTTAGGGCGTAGTACTTGCCTACATAATGTCTACTAAAAATATTCGCAGTGCAGCGGGGTAAACCTTGAGAAATTATTTTCTCAAAACTCGATGAAATCTATCAAAGAAATATGTGGTCACGAGCATACGACACTATAGTATTGGGATATATAATATAGTGTGATAATAATACTAGTAGACAATAATAAGCGTGCGTGTGAATCCGGGTTATTAATAATTGTAAATTCAGTAAATCGTGCGAGATCGATAAACGATTATCCATTATTAATTTCGTATGATTGTACCTACCGATTTGTGTTAATAATTTACGTAATGTTATAGGAAACACGCGGACGTGCAATTTTTCGCACAGGCGCACTAACTACTGTTATATTATAATATGTACCGGCACACCCCGCAGTTCCGCCAACGAACGTACTTATACCTTTATAGTATCATACACGAGTGCCACACTATTTATTGCGTAAGCCTACGAGTATATTATTATAATATTATTAAATTGGAAAACGGATTAAGTAGCATATTATAATATGTGTTGCACAAATGCACATGTGTAAGATTTGTCAAGCCGTTGCTTTATATTGCTCGGATAAGAATAACAAACCTAAAAACGCCAGTCCGCCGTCGCATCGTTGCCGTAACCTGACAGGTTATTAATTTTTCATTTTATTTTTAATATGTTAATCATTTGGTTATCCAATAAACTGGTCGATCAAGAACGAATAAATAAATTAAACACAAACAAGCTTTTATATATATGTATATATAATATATTATATTTAATGTTAAGAAAGATTAAATTAATTATACGAGTCGTGCGTTCTAAGTCCGTCGTCAGTTTCGCAGGCGATAATAATAATATTATTCATCAGATACGAATTTAATTTAATTGCACAAAGAATCTGCGTTATTCAACGAACGCGTATGCACGATAATAATATAACACAACAACGTAGTGACACGACTGGATTTCGGGATACGAGAGGGGTGATTAAAAATGTAGTGAAAAAAATCGAATAAAATGTGTAAAATGTGTATAGTTTTAAATTCTGAATGAAACGAAGAACGCGTAATGGTTTATTTTTTTACCATTATCTGTGTGTTTTTCGTGTACACAATTTCGACTTTAAGAATTGCCTGAAGGTTTTCAATAGGGAATTGTGTACCATAATGTCAATAGTTGGTACTTTGAGAGTATCATTTTTTTTTTAATAACTCAACACTTTTCTGAATAATAAATTGAGACAGACATTGATAAAATTACAATTAGCTTTTAACTGAGATCGAGTTTCGAACTCTGTACCGTTTAGTACTTTTTCACGCACTATCCCATTGTACTAAGTTATTTATAGTCTATGGATATTGTTTAATGGCAAGTATATGTTTCATGGATACAAGCTTTTTATAAGATTTTTTTGTAGCCAATGAACGCTTTTTTTTTTTACCGGGTTGTCACATAATGTTTTATAAGCGTTTGAAAATGAAATTTTGATGAAATCGTGTATTTTGACGAACTTCGATTATACCATTTTAGTTCTTCTATAAAATATTAATCATAGTGACTCGAAACATTTGAAGTTCAAACTAATTCATCAAGAAATTTGTATCTTCTGCTAAATCGACCATTTTTACATTTTAGAATTAGGAATACTGATGCAATCGACCTCTTTCACCCAAAACATTTTTTCGAGAGCAACAGTAGGTACCTACATTGGGTTCAAGTTTACAACACCATTATTGTCTAGTAATATCATTCACCCGTCCCTGTAAGTCACCCGGCCCAGGAGTCTGGCCGGTTTTTATTTTTACGTTCCAGTGGTCTGTCACATTGATAATAATATTATAGTTGTCGATAGCGGACTTTCGAAATTTGCAATGATTTCACCACTCCTATACATCGATGATATTGTACAATATTATATTCTATAGCATCATATGTGTCGAAAAAAGAAACCGATATCGGCGGGAAAATATCGTGAAACGACGCGTGTGGAATAATATTCAAATATGTAAATAAATATCAATGCATAACGTTACAATATACAACGGGTAATGCAGCATAACGTAAAAATAAACCCACGTGAGTGCGAAAAAAAAAAGAGGAAAATAAGCTTTTCGGATAATATATATATATATATATATATACCTATACATCTATTAGTATAAAAGCGTACATTTATAAGGAGCGGGAACGAATAGCGGCGGAAAGCAACGACCCATCAATTTCTATTACACGCACAATCGGCCGATACATTGTCGGATGTTTCGTCGACGATCCCTTTTGTCTTCTCACGCCCGTTGTAATATATACGTATATAAATATATATATGTATATTATTCGTATGCGTTCGTCGGGGGATTCACACCACTATATACGTATTATATTATATAGTAATGTAGTCCATACGTTGATCTAAAAACACCCACACCCGGGCAACTACGTAGGTACTATGATTTATTTCCATTTCACGCTCATTCCGCTGTGCATTATAATACGGCAGGGTCCTTCGGCAAAAATCGAAAATTTGAAATGATAAGTAACATTTCTTTTACCTTTTTACAGGTTTTTTTTTTTTTATTGAAAACTGAATTTCATTATGCATTATATTATATGTATGCCGTTACGGATCAAAAGGTTTAAAAACCATCGTAATATTAATTAACCCTAAAATGGAAGTATTCCTCAGTAGTATGATGTTAATGTGTGTTCTGGACGTTCTGGTATACATTTTGTTTTATAAATATATTGGAAGGCAAACCTGTGAGGTAGAAATCACTACTTGAAGCTCCCTGTTTATTCCTCTATAATTAAAAAATGACCATTTTTTTGAGCATGCGTGTATATACATTTATATTGTATCGATCTCAAACTAAAATGTGTTTTCACGGAGTCTTGAGTTAAACACGGTTTAGTTTCTTGTACGGACCTTAAACCAGAATAAATATTTTTACGGGGTCTTGAACTAAACCTTTAAACCCTCTGAGAACGGTTCGGTCTTTTTCACGGAACTTAAACCAAAATACGATTTCAGTCAGTTAATAATTTACCCCTGAATGTTGCAAGCACGGTGAAGTCAATATTCAATGAGCCAGACATCAAACAATGTTCAAAAACAGTTCAAAATTGAAGTGGCCCTCTTTTTGCGTCCATCGGTCTACCCATACCAAGAAATTGTTATACTCGTGAAATTTATCAAAGATAGTTAAAATTTGATAAAACCATTATTTTCGGAAAAAGTCCAATATAAAAAAGAACGGGTGGGCCTCGCTTTGCTGTACAGTAGGGGGTGGAGTGCACCTCGTTTATAGGATAGGTCATTATTACAATGGATTTGTTAAATTTGAATGCAATGATAGATATCATTATATACGAATAACGATTCTGAACGGAGTTTATATGGTTGTCTAAAATGTGTATAAAATAATATAGTATTTTATATTTAAATTAAATTATAACGCAATTTCGTAAAAATTTAAATTTCAAACGGTCATAAAATTTTTTCCTTTTGGTCCGGTAGAAATTTTTTTATATATTTTTGAAGATTAGCTTAGGGACAAACTAGTGTTCAAATTTTGAACCTTAAGTAAAAACAGAAAACATTTTATAAATTTTTATCTACAAAATAACTTGCAAATTATCGTGATTTTGACTCATTTTATACAAATTTGAGCTTTATAGGATTATAAAAAAAGTTTGAGTGAAACGATCTCCGATATTTTCTAGTGAAGATAAGTTAAGCTTATTATAAACCTTGTATTAAATTTTCAAGAGTTTTCGGACAGCCAATTAAATTTTATAGGTGTTTAAAAAAAAAAAATTACAAAAATCGAAAATTTAAATTGTCTATAAATAAATCAAAATATGTCAAAATACTTTGAAAACTTAACCTTGTATAGAGAACACCAATATAAAGATTTGGTGAAAATTTCAAGCTGTTGCGGTTTTTCGTTTTTGAGTTAGAGCATTTTAAAAAAATGTAGTTTTTAAAAATGTGATTTTGCATAAAATTTCCTGTTTTTTCGTAATTTCTTTATCGTTTTTTTCGATTTTTGCAAAAAGTATAAAAAAGTTGGATTTTGACTTGCCCATATACCATCTTAATTCTCTTTCCTTTCAGAAAAGTTGCTGTTTAAGAAAATTGAAGCATTTTTATTACCAAAAATCATGTCCTCAGACACAAAAAAAAAAAAAAAATAAAATAATAAATAAATAAAAAAAAAACACACATCATTGTAAAACCAATAGATTCCATCACTCCGTTCAGAATCTAAAAAAAATTTAATCCAAACCTTACCTTAATCATATATGACCTGGTGTGGTTGAAAATTACAGAGGCTAGACATAGGACAAGGGACTCCGGTAGTGTATTTTATTAACGTATCAGTAGAGCATGTTCGAGTTAGGTTAAGTGTGATTTAATAATATAAATATACTAGACATTTTGCCGAAAATGGTGGTTGAACCCATGTTTTTAGCCATTTCTTCAATAAATTCAATATACGTATTTACTGCAGCTTGTAAAGTTGCAACCACGGTGCTCTGAAAAATGGTAATTTTTGAATTGCCGAGAAAAAACAGAGTGCCTTAAGGGGTGATTTTTATCTCTGACGAATATGACTCTGTGATAAAAAAAAACCAAAATACTTATTCATATTATTTCCGAAATTAACAAGAAGTTAACAAAACACTAGGTGTCGTCGTATATTTGTCTTTTCCATCGTTTGTCTAGGTACCAAACTGCAGTAACCACAGTCAGTATTCCGATGCGGCTTTTTTCGTGAATTGTTTGGATTTTGGAGGAGTTGGAAAGATGCATAATTATGTCAATCATTGATAACATTCGATTTAAGGAATGCATACGTACAAACAGACACCATATTAGTTTTAAATCCTATATATACACGTGTATCGTGTATGCATGTACGCGCACGCGCGTGTTTGTATTTGTGTGTGTGTGTGTGTGTGTGTGTGTGTGCGCGCGCGCGCGTGTGTGTGTGTATGTGTGTGTGTGTGTGTCTGTGTGTCTGTGTGTGTGTGTGTGTGTGTGTGTCTGTGTGTGCTTGTAATATACGTTTTGCTTCTCATAAATCTGAAAATACGCACACACTATTCGACGACACCGGAACTGGGGGAACTATCATCGCGCTATGCTGGAGAGGGGGCTGCAAGCTATAAAGGAGAGAGTCACTCTGCGCGTCCCCCTTCAAATCGCCAAGGGCTAAAAGTGTAAACGCACTTTGTCGCCCAACTCCCCCCCCCCTATCTACAAAACGTGCGTATGGGTACGGGTGTCACGCAGCAGCGGTGGTCGTATTTTATTTGCTTTGCGCATCGTATATACAATATACGCGGGCATGGTATTCGTTTCGTTCGCTATTTGTGTACAGTATAGAATTGAAGACAATACGAAAACAAATAAATTAGTGAAGAGAAAAAATTTCGTGCAATACATTAGTCCGCGATACTTCTGCAGCGAGCGTTCCGCATTCGGGTGAAACAGATTATTGTTTGCAATCAAAATAATCATTACGGATTTACATACAATACACCTTTTAAACGAGACTTAAAATGCGGCGATTACGAGTATTTCACTGCAGTGCACCGATGCACCTACAGGCTACAGTATAGATTCTGCATAATATACACAGGTTGAAGATTATTATTGTTGTTATGACGTATTGTTATACAATATGAGTAACTAAAAACTGAAAGGGTTGTGCATTGAAAATTGGAAGTGTATGTTCTATATGGCAAAGAAGAAAAATTATTCAGCTGACAGTATGGGTTATTGTTTATCTCGAATCGGCGGAAACAGTCGATGTAATAGTAGAAAATATTAATTCAATTCTAGAAGTAGGTAATTAAAATTTATCTTTTATCCCAATAATAACTCTGTTAGCAGCCCAGATTTTTTACTGATCAGAAGAAATCTAACACACATCTTAATGTTTTCGTAAGGGCTTATAATAATAAATTGTATTTTATGTGGTTGGAGTACTATTTTTTTTTATTAATACGGACATACGGTTGTGCCTTGTGTAGCAATAACAAAAACTAAAATAATATAATATACAGTGTTCATTATTATATTATTTTAGGCTGAAGAAAAATATGTGATTATATCAAATTTTCTACATGACATATGACGTATTGTCGATCAAATTTTTACAATTTGAAACTTAAACGACTTAATTGTACAACTGAAGTTTTAAAATTTTGTTTCCTAATAGCCTAAATGTGATTTAGGGTTAAAAGATTTTGTCATATTAAATTACTGGAATTTCAAAGTAAATTTTCAGATTCCAATTTCAGATGTGACTTGAAGTATACCATATGGTTCCAATCGCTGCGGTGCAAAAATAGATTTATCGATCAATCATGGGACGAAACAGAGATTGATAGCTAACAATTATCGGCTCATTAAAAGTAAGTACGAGAATTTATAAGAACCGTGTTAACCGATAGACTTCAAATAAGATTCCCGTCTTCTTCAACACATTAAAATAGCACTTGTCACTTGTCAGTCTTCGTAGATGTCGTTGGTTCAGTCAATATTAGTATTTAACTAGAAATAGTTGGAAAACATTGGAAAATGAAAAAACTTTCATTCGTACACTCTGAATAATGTCTAAAACATAAAGATGAACGAAAATTATACTTAATACATATTTAAACATTATAATTGGTAGGTTATTTAAATGTCAATAATATCACGTGATTTTATGTAGGTTTTTTACCCGGACATTAGACTAAACCATGGCCTAGTTGGCTTGAGCTGTATTGTCCTGCTGTTAGCTATCCGTGAGTTTTTGGAATGTTTTGAAATTGTGTTACAAAGATGTGAATAATTTAAAGTTTGCGTTCATAAAATTAAAGCAGTCATATGCATGAAGAAGTCGCATAATGAAGCAAATCGAATTATTAATCTTGCAATTGACATGACGTTACATTATTTCGCATGTTTCCATCGTAATATTATAATAACTATTACTGGAATGGTAAAACGATAATCTTTCCCCCAGTTACATAATAATCTTGCGATGCAACAACCTCCTTTGCTCTTCCTTTATCACATTGACGGTATGAAAGCTACTGCAGATTACTGGGTGACATTATTTTATGACGTATAAAAAAGTCAAATTTTTGTCACATATTTTGTCAACATTAAAATAACACGGAGTATATTAGGAAAGTTGCGTTTAAATCTCAGTAATGTTCATTCAAACATGTTCTAATCATAATTTATTTACATTATCGAAATTTCCGGTTATTAACCTTTGAGATAGCGTATAATGCTATATTGAGCATTGCAGAAACGTTAATGTATATTGTTGTATAGGAATTTATACTATTTGTATTTGAATAATTTACGCTTTACGTGAAGTTATGCATTAAGGAAAATAATTCGTTTCAAAAATTACGTTCATTTGGTCCAACTATCCTGGTTGCCGTTAACTTTTGCTATAACATCGTCGGAGAAACCCCGTGCGGACAATATCCATCATGGCTAATTGCTGTGAAAATATAATATTATTAAATATGTTATTATTATATGAGTATTACGAGCTAACCATTAATATTATTAAAATTATTGCGATTTTTTTTATAACAATTTGAAATTTAGGCATTTATAAAAAAAATTTGTGATCGACGATTTTCGATTTTTTTTTAATTCCAATAAGTACAACTTATAATAAACCTCGTATTTAAAGTTTCAAAGAAAACCAAATTTGTTGTACAGATATTTCAAAATAAATTCTAGAATTCTAAGAATTAAAAATTTCAATTGTCTATAAATTGGTCAAAAAAATTTAAAATATTTCGAAAACTTAACCATGTAAATATAATTCTAGTATTATAAACATTTGGTGAAAGTTTCAAGTTTTTGCGATCTTTCATTTTTGCCCGTTTTCCCATCATTTTTGTATATATTTCCCTGACGCTTTTGAAAACTATTAAAATTTTTTAACTTTTGACATACCAACTAGTACAAACTAGATTCAACTTCCTTTCTGAAAAGTTGTCATATAAGGGTATCGAAGTATTTTTACTGCTCCAAAACGTGGCGTCAGACACACAAAAAAAAACACATCATTGTAAAATCATCACTCCGTTTGGAATTTAAAATAAACTGCATAAGCTTATGCAGAAAACAAATACCACTATATGTATATTGAATAGGAGAGGGGTAGAGGGATATTTAAAATAGGTATTCAAACTAAATGGGTTTTTCGATGGTATTTCATAGTTTCGTGCATTTCCATAGTTCTCGGATATCGGATATTAGTTTTATATCTTGGAAAATGTATATGGGTTGATCGGGAGATTTTCATATCAGCTCATCATTATAATACACACATATTATATATTAATGAAATAACTTCGACATTGAAGGTCTTGTGCATGCAATTGACCCGATTCGCGTTAACGAGATAAAAAAATAAACGACAGAAAACAAAAAACACATACACACACACACACACACAATCGTATTGATCGCTGTATTATATATAAACCACTGAAATAATAGAAATTAAATCAACCGGGTGCTGTAGGCTGAGAATTTGATTTTGATCGTTAAAAAAAAAAAAAACAATGCGTAATATCGTAATTAAATCATTTATATATCGGTTTAAAACAAAATTTATACGATCACGCACAAATTAATATACAATAAGCCATGTTTTGTAATTATCACGATAATATTTGGGAACATGGGCAACTGTAAATTATAAACCCGGGTGTCAAAATATATGGCAAATAATCAAAAGGAGTGAAAATGGTTTGCAAAAAAAAAAAAACCAAAAATCTCGCTTTCAGAGTTTTGTTAAAATATACCAAACAATAGTGTGGAATTGAAATCTTTCCAAAATTACGAAATTATTTCAATAGAGCGTAGGTATTGGTATTTTTGACATAAATGAGGACATTTTAGTGGTTTTACAATATGATGATTCATCTTTACACTTGCTCTAAACTTGATTGTTGTACTTATTTTTTTTTATATTTTGTAATGCGTAAAAAGTATATTAGGAGGCATTACAATGCTCCATAATCCATATTTAGAATTATAAAATATGTTTTCCGTAACATCCTAAAAGACTATAGTTAAAATAAAATTAAAAGTTAGTCAAATCTATATCCCAGCGTGGTGATTCAAAAATAACAATCATTAAGATCGGAAGTTCAGTAGGTACCTATTATATTTTGTTTTATAAAAATCTTATGTGTTTGATAATTTTAAATCAAGATTTCGGAGTTTTTTGTAACAGTATCATGTAATAGTACAATTTTATTGTATTTATAAAAATCTACTACGAAAATGTTAATTTTCCGTGCAAATGTACGTGATTTGTCTACTAAACCACGAATAATGGTTTTTTTTTCAAATATCGTGTTATAAACATAAAGTAATAAAATGTGCTATTTACCTATTTATACACACATTTTTAAAAATATTTTATTATTTTAATTTTAAATAAATAATAGATATAGCATAATTCTTTGATATATTAATAGCAGCCTGAAAGTTAAGATTGTATGTATTTTATACACGATAAGAAATATGTTCGATTTGAAGCATTTACTTTTATTTTTTCCTGTTAAATAATTTTACCGTAATAATTAAAAAATTATTATTTATAATGATTGCCATTGTTTACGTTATTTTTATTGTTGGTACGTGTAAAGAGTCCTCGGTAAGAGAAAAATATCATGAAATTTAAAATCTAAAATGATTGTTTCTATTGACCGAACGTCTATAACTATGATAATATCATAGATGCAGTTAAGTATGGGTAGGTACTTACTTAGTTTTATTTTTATTGATAACGTGACCAGTATTTCGACTAGGATCTATAAATTAATCCTTCCAGCTTCACGTATTATTTCACTGTAGTCTTTGTAATATGTACCATTGAGTCATCAACTGAAGACTATAAGCGAGCATAATCAAATTTTCATTAAATTTTATATCGGATATTAATCTGTATATTAAAAAAAGAAAACTATTGAAAGCATAAATTCTTTGTTAAATTTGTGCCGATCGTTCATTATTTATTTTTAATGAATACATTAATTTTAATAAATTCATGCTTGTTAAAATTAAGTATCTATAATGTATATGATTTGTAATCCTTATAATCCTTGTGTTTAATGGTATATATATACATAAATGCCGAGAGGTTTAGGAAATTCAATTAATAGGACCATTAAAACGGTCTACAGAGATAGTGTCGTTTGGTATTTATATGTTTCAATGTTTGGCAACAAACCTGAATAGGTACCTATAGCCTAAACAATAAAAATATACATTTATAATGTTAATGAAACTTATATTTACTGAAATATCAAATCATCCAACGACAAAAACTATAATTGTATAAACCTTGTAAAAAAACTTTACAATAGGTAAATAGATAATAGGCATTTCTCACTTGTTACTACAACCATTACATATCTGTACAATTTCATTACACCTTACCGTACATGGTGCATTATGTTATTAGCATAAGTTTTATGAAGATAATTTGTAAAAAAAAACATATTCATCATACACCTAAATCCATATCATAATGTACAATATAAAATCCAACACTTTATTATTATTTTAACATAAGTTGTACTTAATTAATATATAAAACTATTTTTCTGTTTTTTTGTGATTATTAGAAAATCATTGGTACAAACTTATATCACTGTTTTAGGGTTGCCTACACGTGTGTCCTAAATAAAAATAATATATGTGCCGGTATATCGTCCTTTGACCCGAGGCCTTGGGTTGCCTTCAAGAGTTGACCGCCTGAAAGGGACAATGGTATGTCGTCATACTAGTGGTGGTTTGACAATTTTAGTTGACCAGGGCGAGTCTAAAATATTCCACCCACCCGCGTATTTTGCAAATGAGGCTACATTCAGAACCGCTTTCCTACCATTGGTCTATTTGAATTCGCGCCTTTTTTTTCCGCATATTTTCTTATAATTTGCCTCCTTAGCAGCCAGAAAGATTGTTTGTTTATGGTTATATAGCCACATTAAACAAAATGTGAACATCATATGTTCTGGCCGATTGGTACGAAATTCGTCAGACAGAGATCGATTCTATTTTTCCCAAAAATAATTTTTGCACTTTTATGTTTATTATTATCAAAACTTGTGATTACGTATTATAAAGAAGGGTTACATGATTTCTTTTATCATAGTTATAGGTAGAAAATAGTGCATGTCCGGCACTGATTGCGGTACTGATTGCGTGCGGACGCCGTGTTACCTATCCGATGTGGTTTTTCATAACAAATCCGGGGATTTTTTTGATTTAAGTTTCGCAGTGAGCTCGCGCAGCGAGCGAGCGAGGAGGCCGAAGTCCCATTCCCGTAGTTTTTTACTCTGCCCTGTTATCTATCCGACATTCCGACGTGGTTTTTTACAACAAATCAGGGAATTTTTTTGATTTAAGTTCCGCAGTGAGCTCGCGTGGCTGCCATGGAGGCCATTGATAAGAAATTATGTGGAGAGAAAAAAGGCGCGAATTCAAATAGACCAATGGTAGGAAGGCGATTCTGAATGTACCCTCATTTGCAAAATAAGCCACCCACCCATCTACCACTACATAAATTTGATATTTTACCAAAATAAAATCAGTTATCATTAATAATTATCTATAACTTCGAAAAAAGTGAACGGGTCTGGGCTACGTGCCTGCGTACCTACCTATTTACATCACAAAAACTTTTATAAACAAACATGAACTTTTCAACAATACTTTAACTTATTAACTAGTTAATGGTCACATTTATATCAAAATAAACATGACGTGTAGGTATTGTGTACTTTTTATTTACATTTATTGTATGATAACTATTAAAAGTGTATTTGAAATTTCGTCCACTGATCCAATTCTGAAGTTTTCCTTAACACAATAAAGTATATAATCATAAAAGGAGGTGGTAAGTAGTAAGTACTAGGTAGTTAAATAGGTACCTATCAAACAGTTTTGGCCATATTACGCAACTGTACGTTTTAGAAACTCACAAGTTTAATATTACGATTCGAGTTCGGAGTCGTAACAGTAAGAAGTAATAAATAAAAATAAATTGATAAATATTAAATTAAGATCCTGAATAATAATAATAACTACTCGTATAATAATATCCATTTTTTAATATTTTTTGTTTTGTCTAAAATGGCAAGCATTTTACAATTGTCCCCACTGAGCCTCCATAGCTCAGTGGTTAGAGCACTGGTCTTGTAAACCAGGGGTCGAGAGTTCAATTCTCTCTGGAGGCAATTAATTTTTGTGTTTTTTTATTTATTTTTTTTTTCAGCAAGGTTAATCAAGTTAAATTGTTACATTTCAAGTTGTTTGTCATATTTTAAACAAATTGAAATTCTATTTCACAATGAATGTAAAAATTTCAGAATTTCATAACTTATAATCGGAATATCGGAACTGAGATTAAAATTTGACCAACGTCCACATCGGAACCTGTGACCGTAATTTATTGTTAGGTGCATCAAAAATAATGATTCGAAATTTGACCGCAATTAATATGTTATATTTGTGTCCGTAATTCGTAATTTAGCCGTTTTCTATAAATCATTCCATTATTTTGACTTACGGATATTCGGTCTCGTAAAGACGTTTAATATAAGTTGTCACACATATGCTAAATTTTTGGGTAAAAACAATTTATTACGGAAAATAATATTGGTACTTAACCGGGATTACAACTCTAGAAAAATGTCCCTATAAAGTACGAATTCGTTTGTATATATGTATAATCATTATAAAATATGAACTGTGTTGAAATATTTTTTATTATTATACATGCGATCATCATTTTGTATAGATGCAAATGAAGTCTATAGTGTTTTGCGTCTACTAAAAGTGGTATGTATTCCGCCACATATCAATATAGTCAATACAGATAGTAGATTTATACTTCAATTAGATTTAAATACTTTATAAGATTGGTGCATGAACAATAATTTCACTAGATATTAGTAAATGCTAGATAATGACATTTTCTGGAACTCGAGTAGTTTCAACATTTGATTACAACCTTAATGCTCCATCGGACTATTGGGCCTATTAAAGAATTTTGAGTATTTTTTGATACTGAAATGAAATTTGTCTGTCATATTAACGACATTGTGATCAGATAAAACAAAATCCTGGACTTTATCCGTCGAAACTGTCCTAATTTTAATGATGATAACTAGTTTTAAAATCCATATTTTATTGCCTTATATTCCATTTGTGAATATCGCTCAGTAGTATGGCCTCCATACACATCTGTTAATAAATATAAAATTGAGAATATTCAACATATTAAGTTTTTACGTTTTCGATTATTTAAATAATGCCCAGGAATCCGTATTCCTTGTACACTCCACTTTTAACGTATCTCTCCATGAAATACTTGAGCAGCGTCGTTTACTATAAGATTTTTAGGTACTTTTTGTATAAAATCTTCACACTTAATATTGACTGTCCTGATTTTTTTAAGTAGTTTCTCCTTTCATTTGTTTCCATCCTGAACATCTTGGTCTATAAATTCCTTTTTTTAAACACTGAAATAACGAATTTTGCAAGTGACTATTTTACATTCCACACAACAGAATTATGAAAACCATAAATAAGTTAAAAATCGGTATGTTCATATCACCAAACCTAAATCAATTTAACAATTATTATTGTAAATCTATACTTATATATATATATATATATATATATATTATTGTATATCGTATTCATTATTTTTCTTTAAACTATTATTAACAAACGACTGTTACTGTTATATAATTGGGCCGTCTAAAATAAAAATAAATAAATTATTGGTATTTGGTCCTTAATTAGCCGTTAAGTTTTCACATTATAAACATTACCTAAAAATCTAGTTGTTTGAATAATCGTCATAGTAAATCACACTCAAACTTTAATTTTGAAAATCATTAATGTTTAGACAAAATAATAAATACCATTTAATTAAAATACTTACAGATCTTTTATACAAATTAGGTCAAAACTAACGTTAAAGAACTCTTTTTCTTTCTTATTTCTTTGTTTCTTATAATTTATTAACAAAGTCGGTATTACCATTATCCAAACGAATGGTTTTCGTTGCATTATACAATTAATTATTATTAAACGTTTTCAAAACATTAAATCCATTGATTGATTTAATGTTTTATGTATTGTTGACTGCTTTATAAGAATAGTTCAAACTAAATGTATTAACTGTTCATGAATCATGAATAAGCCCATTCAATATTGTACTATACAAATTCGTATGTGAATTGTGGAAAATATACATGGTTTCCGTATTTTGTGTACCTACTATATAACATATACATCATAAAATTCAAATTATTATTAGAAAAAATCATATTCCTCGTGGTTTTGTTTTAGATTTACAAAATTGATGAATCATTATTTCTATGTAATTTTATGGAACAGTTATGGTATCATGCCACAACAGCACATAATACAATCTCGAGTCTCGAGTTACCTTCTTTCGTTTTATAATTTAACATTCAAAAGAAACTGTTGTACAGCTAGTGCTATAAGTCAAAATGTCAATGTCATTTACAGAGTATCTAATTCTCAAATTTTCATACCCCAAAGAATATAAGTACTAATTTATAATATACATTTTGAATGAATGCGATTAGTTTGTGTATATGGACGTGGTAGCTTTTAATTAACTTTGAAAGAATAATACGATTTTAGAGTAACATGAAAGTGAAAATATGTTCATAAATAAATTATAAAAAATTGTTTTTTTATTAGGTATATTATAATATTGAGTCTGTTCAATATTATAAGCTGATCAACGTGAGCTATTGCTGAGTATCGGAGTATCCTATTTTAATGTATGGCTGTGAATACGCTGCACATTATATTGTGTTTAGATTTTAAAGTTGTCATAGAGTAGTCATGAAACTTTACATAGAGTTTTCCTTTTTAATTTTTATTAGATTCATATTTTCTAAAATTAAAATTTTAAATAGATTTATTATACTCGTTGTTAAATTTAGAATAGTACGTCAAAACTTATATTTAAATCTGAAGGGATATAGCATGAATTTGATTAATGATTTCCAATACAATAACTGACATAGATAATTTATTTGTTCTTATATAGGTACCTAATTAATGACATTATCTAATACTAATAATATTATGTTATCATTGAATTTGTTATTTGTTCTATAAAATAATCAATTATCATTATTCTTTTAGTGGATGAGGTAGATGAGTAATATCATTTATTCGATGTTAATATTATCATTGTCAGCTATTGTAAGGGAAATAGTTAAAGTTGTCAGTGACAAGTGACAATGTTGTTAGGTATGTTTGTTATAGATTGTGTTACAGCTATGTTTGCCAATTTTATAAATGATGACTAAATAATATTTGAATTCCAGTTAGATGTTTATTAAAAAGTTAATCATCATATTCAGACTTAATTATTTTCTGCACTTTCATATATTTAACCCCATCTAAAAACAAAATGAAGAAACTGGACGAGAACTTGCTTTGCTGTACAGTAGGAGTTGGACTGGATGGAGTGCACCTCGTTCATATGATAGGTCATTATAATGGATTTGTTAAATCTGAATGCAATGCTAGGTATCAATTGCATACAAAATATGATTCTGAACGGAGATGATTTGTTAGAATTGTCTAGAATAGGTACTCGTAGAATATATTATGTTATATTTAAATTGAAAACATAATTTTTATTAATATCCTATAATTTAAATTTTATTAATTAATTTAAGAATTAATATTAACTTATAAATTATGTATTAATAATATCTATTAAAATGTATTAATTAATATTACTAAATTTATAATTAGTAGTAAGCATATAAAATAATATGTTAACGATATTTTTGCCGAGTGAATTGTGCAAATAATATAGATACTTGCTGTACACAGATTATTTGTAATATCGTCGAAAGTTGCACCAACATTTCAAATTCATCAATTTTAAAAATTAGAAAAACACATAAGTAGTAGTTTTGTCAAAATCAAACTCAAAATGTGAATGAAAATTAATTATAATTATAAAAACTATTATTTCTAAAATTTCATATAAGCACATTTAATGTATATATGCTGTCAAGTACCTATTTAATGTATATATTATGTTGTCAAGTATAATTACTTTATTTATGAACCTAATTTATTTTCAACTTATTCATATTTATAGTATTTCATTTTTACATGTATTGAAGAAAAAGGTAAGATTTTTTTTATTCCTTTTCTCACGCAGCAATAATGGCTGCTTCTACAGTATATTGCAGCGGACTGCGGAGGAATGTTTTATTTCCTTTCCTAGTAAAAAATTTTATTACGCCTATATAAAACCACGCGGGTTGTACAATCGGAGATATATTATTTCACTGTATACGATATATTTATTCAGCAATAGTAACCTCCTTTTTTCCGGTCTCGCTCTACCGGAATCGATAATTCGTTATCTTCTGCGCGTCCGTGACAACATACCCCATCCCTTCGCGGTGGTCAAAAACCTCCCCTTTTCCGATCCGTTAAGATATGGCACTTATCTATGTACGACGGGACAGCTGGGCGGGTTCGCTAGGTCACATTTAACGAATGATCCATCGAACGGATTATTTTGTTCTTTGATCGCTTAAGAAGTCACCGACGAGTTATTTATTGGTGTTCGCGGCAGTTCGTTAACGAGTGCGGTCTTTTCGGTCGCGTATAACTCCACCCCTGCAGCTGCACTCTACACATAACATGACAAACGTGGCCAGCTCTGTGAACCAGTGTTAATGGAAATCTACTAGTAAACAGGTCACGTATACAAGCGCAATAATGTACAGCGTGGAGTCACGGACAGCAAAAAATACAAGTACGGAAAAACTTCATATGTTAGGATATCTATTAGTGTTTCGATAAATGCGTTCGATATATTATTGGGGGGTACCTACCATACACTATACAGAAATTATAATAATTTTTTCGGTGAAAAACAAATATTGCAAAGTCCTGTTGCGATAACATGTGTTTATCTAAATAAAAAAAAAATTAACATGTTGAAAAATATTATAATTAATACAAATAATACAATACCTATTGCACAGGAACGGAAAACACCGAAAGAGTGACCAAACCTTACTTGTATAACACGACACATTGATACACTGAAAATAGTATCCATGGGTTATTAATACATTGTTCGGTGTTCTGTTGTATATTATTTAAAGTTCGCAACGCCACTCTAGACATGTGTATGTCAGGTTTTATTATGATCATATGTTCTTATGTTCATGATAACAAAGGAAATAGAGGAAAAAAATGTTAAAAATTTGAATGCCTCCAGAGAGAATTGAACTCTCGACCCCTGGTTTACAAGACCAGTGCTCTAACCACTGAGCTATGGAGGCCATGTTTCATAACTGGCTATATGTTGTGCATTTGCAAGTGAACAATATTATAATAGAAAAATTATGCATTCTAGTTTAAAAGTTGAAAAGGGTTTCTTTTATATCATGTAATTAAATAGTTTGATTTTTATTTTAAAACATACCGTTATACTCCAATTGATTAATTTTCTATGATCGAGTATATAACCTATATTGACCTATCTACTCACCTAATTGTTTTCTTCTAAATCATTTTTACTGTGTATTAATTATTCACCCTATATACTTTTCATTAAATATTGATTTATAATATTTGTTTAATACAATGTGGGTAAAATAAAAATTTGAAATAAAAAAAACTAATAATGACGTCGGTGTTATCTATAGGTGTCTAGGTACATGGTTCAGTGGTTTTCTATTAAGTAAAAGGTAAAATGTACCTATGTAAGTTTGAAAACAAAATACTATTAATTACTATTCCTTCAAAAAGACCCTGACGAAATATTTTCCTATTATGAATTCATAACGCTAATAGTTATTTTCGATACTAATAATAAGGAACACCGAACAAGTAACAGTAAAAATATAGCAAAAATAATTTCTAAAAAGTAAGTTATAGCAATGTACTAACTTATACCCATATTGTAACAATGTAATAATAATATTCATAAAATCATACTTCAGGAAATATTTTATAGAGAAATTATAGTATACAGTTCAATTTTGTGATGTTTAAAAAAAAAATAATGAGAAAATAGACTCAACGTGATAAATTATAATTTATATTGGAAAAAACAGGACAAAAATGTAACAATATAGGTACTTTGCGAGGTTTGGTAAGTTAACCACCTTTGTTTCATTATATTTATACAATTTCAGCTAATATGGAGAAATGAAAAGCAAAAGCTGTTTTTATTTTTATTGTCTTGTAAAAGCTAAAAGTTATCTAAATGTAAAACAAAAAAGTAATTTGACCAAGATAGAAATCCGTTGTACCTATACAGTAAATATCATTGTATCAGTTAATGTATTATTATTACCTATACAATAATAATATGTTAATATGCTTCATGCGTAACATACGTATAAATTGTTACCTATTGAATATATTATATTCTTTACAATATTATGTTATTTAAATACCTTATAAACTATATAGTACTGCTATATTGGTACTTCTAGTATATTATGTTTTACTCATACAACATATAAGTTGTAACAACATGAAAAATAATTAATATTTAACGTTTTGTATTTTTGTCATCATATTGTGATGCCGTTAAAGTTTATATTAAATGGATAAAAATATAACCTATACAATTTGGGAGAAAAAGATTTATTGTTTTGACATAATATAAAACTTTCTTATGCACTTGCTTCGGGGTAACGATGGATAAAATCTTTATCTTTTTTCTTTACGTTTACGAACTTTTTCTATAAGCGACATAAAAATAAGAAAACCAAAATCTCTGGTATGTAAATATTTTTTTTAAATATTCAATACATTGTTAAAAAAAAACTGGTGTTTTAAGAAAAACAAATCGTCTAAAATCCATTCACACTTTGTCCAACACAAAATATTTCATTTTTACAATATTTTTATATGCAAAATTTTTTTTTTTTTTAATATATATTTTAGTTGACTATTCAGAACAATGAAAACTAACTTCTTTTATAATCGTTATTGTGGGTTAATTTTTCCTAATTAACATAATGGTAAAACGACTTAAAGAGTTCCTAATAACTCGGAAAACTTTAAGGAAACATAGGAATTGTAGCTCTAAAATATCATGTATATAACCATATATTATATTTTGGTGCGTGGATGATTAAATGTTATATACTAAGATAATGAAAGTTCATATTAATTGTAATAAAATAAATATATAATATAGAATAGATTAATAAAATCAATTGTAAAAAGGACGATCGATTAAAACACGAGACACCTAAATTTATCTGATCTCCGTTTTTAATAATACAAGTGTAAAGATATTACACACAGTTCAAAATCCAATTCCGATTTCGTGTTCATAATTAATGCAGAATGATAATTTTTAATTGCTTATAAAAAAAATAGTGCATCAACTAAAAAAAAAATAAAAATATTTATATTATCGTAATAGGGGAAAACAAAAATTGAAAACATTAATCGAAAATTGAACAATAATAATGGCGTACTGAATGCACCCGTGCATTTTATTAGTTGGCCATAATTAAATAAATAGGTGATTTTGTATATTTTGTAGGTAGTAATGACAACCGATTAAACAAGTCGATGTAACTAGTCTGTTTAACAGACTTATTTAAATTGTTATAATAGACTCTGTAACAATTTATAATTGAAACAAACTGTTTTATTATTCGACGAGTATTATATATTCTAATTATTGTACGAATATTTTCATAGTGTACTTTCAATGTATTTTTAATAATTTAAACATTTAACGATATTAACTATTCAATTTTTATTAATATAATCCGTACACCGTATTGTTATTCGCAACCCAATGGATTCTAGAAGCATAATTTCTTGTGAACAGACTCTATCCGCCAAAGAAACAAAGAGAACGATGCTTGACTACTGCCTTAAGACAACGAGTAAACGAAATATCGATGACCAGCTCGGTGACTTATCGAAAATCTTGAAAGTGTTCAATGGAACTAAGCATTGTGTACAATACAATGGGACTGGAAGCGAGTTATAGCATAGGCTCGCTGCACTGCGGTCTTCGGCAATGATGTTAATATAAATGAATAAAATTTAAACTATGTTTAATAACGTTTATAATTTATTTATTTATCATTATTTTCATTATTACTTACTTTTTTTTTTTTGATAATCTTAGTAGTTGCAAAAAAAAAAGTAAAAATGGTTAAGACTTTAAAAGTTTATTTTTTTTATAAACAGATATAATAATTAATTGTTTGTTTGTTACATTTACTATTTGAAATTATTTTTACGTATTATTATGTTTAGGTATTATGCAATTATTAGTTTAGGTTTTATATGCGATACATAATTTAAGACAAAATTTTCATTTCGAATTTTTTTTTTATACTACATTTTTATATGCACTTAGAAACAATGAAAACAATGAAAACATTTTTCCAAAAATAATATTTTCAATTACTTTATAGTATAATTATTTATAATTTCACCAGGCTTTGAGATTTTGTCACTACGCAACTGGCTACACAGTCCTGTAAAGTAAAAAAAGAAAATGCTAAATTTTCAAGTTTTTTTGGAAAATCAAATTTTTTTATCGATATGTCAAAATGAAATAGGTACTTAGAAAAATCGAAAATTTCAATTGTCTATAAATTGGTCTAGAAAAAAAAATCAAAATATTTCGAAAATTTAATCATGTATAGTAAACGTCAATTAAAATATTTGGTGAAAGATTCATGTATTTGCGGTTATTCATTTTTGAGTTAGAGCAAAATTAATTTTTTTATTTTGTCAAAAAGTGTTTTTCCCTCGTAATTTTTTCATGGTTTTCCTCGGCGCTTTTGAAAAGTATTGAAAATGTTGAACTTTTGACTTTCTGAAGTACCAACTAGATTCACTTTTCTTTCAAAAAAATTGTTGAATAAGGAGCAATAAGAGGGCAATAAGAAGTACAATGCGTGTGATGAGTATCCTTGTGTTTTTAAATAAGAATTTATATTTGATGATAATGGCGAAAGTAAAATCCATTATTTATTATGACATCTTGCTTTCGGATAATAATAACAATATTTGTATGTATACCAGTACTATATAAATAAATTAACGCTGGGTGGATCTATACCCCCCCCCAGAAATTATTACGCGCCTGGTGACGTTATAGGACCCGTTGAGGTGCCTAGGATTCATGACTCGTGAGCTCACACTGCGTTTCTACCGAACAAACACACACACATACACACACACACACACACACACACACACACACACACACATGGGTGGACGGATTTAGCTTTGATTATGTTTAGTGAGTGTATACAACGTTGGAACTTTAAAAGAACCTCGGGTTCATATAGTAACAGACATTCTAAAGTTTAGCAGACATTTTGTCGTACACCATACTCTTGAAATGTTGGCCTTTTATTGTTCGTAAACATAATGGTGTTTAATATACTTCCCGGTAATCATAAACGGATTTAATGCATAACACAATACATAGTTCAGTTAAATTAAATACACCAGGTAACTTCTCGACTCGAGTTAAAACTTTTTTTTCATCAAACCAACTATTTTACTAACAAATATGTGACCATAATGATATTTGTCGTCTATATCAAAATTGTTTTTATTCATAAATTGATATATTATAATTATACATCGATTATAAAATAGAAAATCTAAATATGTGCCGGCTTAGAGGACGGACGAATAAGTAATACATAAAATACTAATCTAGTGTATAGTGTATGGATGGACTAGATGTGTCTATCGACACAGAATATTGTAACAAAATCGTTATAATAAAAAATGTTTTCCCCCTGTCTAATATAAATTGTTAATACTTTATTTTTAATTCCAAAATTATTCGTGACAACATTTTTAAAAGACATATAATATGACACATGGAACATTGTTTTTATTTTGAAATTTTAAGATCATTTTTTAAAATGCATTCTGTTCATACCGATGATTTCAAATACCGCATAAATGTTTATTCCCACTGCTCTGGACCTGGTGTCTGAGCCAAATCTTAAAATCCCTTACCGAGGAGGTAAGAATGTAAGATAATACTAGGGTTTTATTATACCTCGGTAATAGTTTTCTAGGATATTACTACCTATCCCCTAGGGAGGTATACAAATCCTAGGATATTTTATACCGAGAGTAATCAAATCTTAGGAATTATATACCGGAACTATGAATATAATTCATATATATTAACAGTATTTAATAAAATTAATTATATATAAGTCCTAATACAATAATATTATAATATTATGTTTTTAGCATTAGTATGAGGATGATATTTGACTGTTTTGCCGTTGTCGAACTGAAAGTTTTCGTAACGGATCATGGTCAACGGTTATAGTTCCACACCAGTAAGTTTTCAACTACGACGCCCGTGAAGTATTTTTGGGTGTGCTACGGCCTACGTTAACACATTTTATCCTTAAGTCGATGATATCCAAAAAAATTTAAATAATTATAATTAAAATTGAAATAATAATAATTTATATTAAAATTTAAATTAAGCTATTTATCTACAGAGTTATTTTATGGGAGAACAACTTTATAATAAAGTTGAAATTTTTATGAAAATTGTATAAACAAGTATAATGTCTAAATTTTAGAGTTCAAATTATTCATAATTGAAACGATATTGCGTATTGATACTGCGGGTGCAGTAATGCTAAGCAAGATGGAATCATTTTCCATTATGGTATTATATTTTTCGAGCACCCTGTCCCTGTATACATCTAGACCTACAATATGTTTACTGTGATACATATAATAAGCACGCGTGCTTACGCGTAGTTCTGTTCTGGTATAATTTATTATATAATATTATGCAGCATAAACGTGAAGTTAATAACAGAAGTAATTTAAATGTGAAAAATATCAAAAGGAAAGAGAATTTTTTTTTTTTTTTTTTTACTTCGATAAATTATTGAGAACTCTGTACTAATATATTTCTGACGCACTCCCTGTGATGACCAAGGACAAAATAATATATTGTAACTTACGTTGTAATGGCTGCGGTAAAGAATTTTTGGAAAACTTGCCCAGCAGAAACAGCGTAAAAATGTTTCAAAGTATTTTGGTAATTTTTTTGAATTATAATTGATAACTGTGCTTTGTGACGAGAATGAAAATACTGCAGAACACCTGACAAAATTAGTTTCAGAATATTATGATTTATAATAATTAAAAATGTTAATTTACTGCAATATGAAACATTTTCAGATGTTTCGGTAGAAGTTAATAATAATTGTTTGCCGTAACTTCTTCTTCAGAGTTTTATTAAAATATTTCCCCTTTTTTTGATTTAATATAGGTATTAGTTTTAATACATTTTACAACATTACGCATCATATTATGTACAAACCATTTATTAATTATAAGTGTTCATAAGTATTCATGGTGTAAGTATACATATTATTTATTAAATTATTAACTATTAAGTGATAAGTAAATATGCTTCATACATACGTGAAACTATAATATTATTAAATACGTTTATTGTTAAGTCTAATGAAATTCATTAATCAAATAAATAAATGAAAACAACGCGTATATTGATATATTTAAGGTTCAAGAACGTACTCACATTCGTAATGAACGTTTTCTATTTTTGCAAAAGAGTTAAAATGATAATAATGAAAAAATATATACTTTACATATTTGTACGAACATAAAAATACGTGTACTTTACAATATACATATTATAATCACAAAAATAAAAATATTCTATTTCGGAAATTTTAGATTTTGTATTTATACTTAAAGTTCAAAATTTTAACATAAAATTATCCATAAGTTTTTATGAATATCTGAAATTTATATGTTTACAAAATTGCGTAAAATAACGATTTATTCTCAAACAATTTAAGATATTTGTTATTATTCAAAAAGCAGTAGTTGTAGAAACTTAAAATTTTTACCAGTTGTTTAGATCATCTTTAAATCATTTTCTTTCCAAAATATTTTACTAATTTGTCAGGTATTTATGGGCACAAATGCTCAGTTATTTTTTATAAGCGTCTGAAGAACAAATATTATTGACATAATGTAACAACTTTTAAATATAATATAATATGTATTCTAGACTGACAAATCATTTCCGTTCAGAATCGTTTTTTGTATACAATAAAACCTATAATTGCATTCAAATTTAATACATCCATTATGATGACCTATCCAATGAATGAAGTTCACCCCACCCCTACTGTATGAAAGAGCGAGTCCCCGTCCGGTTCTTTTTTTATTTATTAAAGTATATAATACTTTTGTCGATACGGATTCGCATTGGGCAAAAACGATTCACATATTACGATGATGAAAATAGCTGCACGGTTTAATAAATCAGTGTTACACCCGTCGTCTTGGTACTACGACAGCATCACGGGAAGCAACCCGCATTTGTGCAGTGTGTTTGAAATAGTTTTCTACGGGTGCCACCGCCGGCGAGGGTTAAAAATATAGAGTACATATAGGTACATATTATTATTATACCTACTCGAGAACTCCCACCGGAGAAAAGCCATGCTATAATAATCTATGTGTGCGATTGTTTTCCACGAATTATCATTTTGGCAGTGCGCATTAGAAAGAACGACCTTCATCCAATATCTGCAAGACATACTATTATTAATATTATTATTATTATTATTACATTTGTCATCGATACCTCCGCTTGATTATCACTGGTAGGTCAAAGATTCACGAGATGTGGACTGCATATTTTGTACCACATTTTCGTCGAGATAGTTACTGTTGGGCAATATTCCGTTGTGCAAGTCCTCTTTCTTCATGTCCATAATATGAACTAACCTAATCCAATACCTTAATGACGTATAATACTAAAATTGTAAACAAGACAAAAAAAAAAAAGAATATTTAGACTAAATTTAAAGAGTTCTGCATACTAGAGTTACAAAATAAATGACAAAATTTATGATGTACTTTTATAACAGTTTGGTCGACGACACTCATCTAATTTTTGTTTGATTAAACTACTCATAACAATTACATTACCATAATGTTAAAAATGTTAAAATCTTGAATTGATTGTTTTGTGTTTATGTAAAAACTTTTGTTTATCTGAGAGCTGAGATTATTTTTATTTCCATTTCCATGCACACATACACCGAGAGTTATTTTTAGAATTTTTAATATAAAATTTAATTTAAAATTGGACTGAGTTCAAACAATATTAAAACGATAAATGAATTAAGGTGTTTGACGTGCTGGCGCTCATAGTTATTGCCCAATTGGTATGGCATTGTATAAGTTGAATCGCTAAAATTAAGAACGTTAAAATCGAAAATGATACAACTCTGAATGGACTAAAAAATAGAAAAAACTCAGGTAATATTATTGTTTATACAATGTTGTATTTTTTATGTTTTTTTTCCGACGCTTTTGGAGAGTATTGAAAAAGTTTGATTATTTTTGAAATGCCCAAGTACCATCTGCATTCACTTTTTTTCAGACGCACATCATTGGTCAAAACCAATAGATTCCATCACTCCGTTTAGAATCTAAAATTACCGAGGACAAGAGACTCAAAAATAGAAGTGTTCTGTTACGTGGATGTGGATCAGCATTACATTATTATTATATTCACATAATATATATTCGAGTATCTACATTCAAAGCACATATAATGCCTTTGTAATTTATATAAATTCATATTTTTCTTACAAAACATTTTTCACGTCTTTGTCAAAGGAGGATCAATAATCTAATAAATCCAAAGTGAATTTATATACGTACGGGACTATTCGATGTATTCTTCCATAGGGGTTAAAATTTGCTTATTAATACGGAAGGTAGAGCTAATAGAATTCATGCGTCAGTTTTTCTCTCGCTTTGTGCTTATGAATAACATTGGCATCATCACACGAAACTGGATTAGAAATAAATTTAATAGTGCAAAAAAAATTATCGTAAATCAATTATTGTTTGGAAATTCTATCCTAATGTATTGTCGTATACCGCTCCTATGAGGGTAACGCTTTCCACAAAAAAAAAAAAAACAAATCGCATAGAATAAAATATAATCACAATATAATAAGACAAATAAAAATAAACATAAGATTAGTGCGTCTCTCGGGTCACAGAACACGTACCTCGACTCAAGACACCAACCGCACTCCCCTAGTCACGACGTTGGCCGTCTTATATAAATTTACAAAACGCCTCCTCAGCTCATTTGCTATTATATCATATTGTTAATAATAAAAACATTTTTAGTGATATCATATACGACAGTATTCGAATGGTATTAAAATAAAACCGATAAGAATTCAGTACAAAATTGTTTTCATGTTTCTCTTTCCAAAAATAATTATACTTCCACCTCGTTTTTCCCCAGAGTTTCATCTTTGGCTAATAGTATAATGGAGCATATTGATTTTTTTGCGATGTCGCGATTTGTATTCAGACAA
Organism: Chaitophorus viminalis; assembly: GCA_025469195.1. NCBI lineage: Eukaryota > Metazoa > Arthropoda > Insecta > Hemiptera > Aphididae > Chaitophorus > Chaitophorus viminalis. Next base: position 76,446 of record JAIPRK010000324.1, read on the forward strand.
AATATTTATTTGACTTTAAATTTAAATTCTGTTGTTTAATATTATTATTATTATTTTATTCTTTGTGTGATTTTTCTACTGTTAAATAATGATTTTTATTGTACTATATATATCTATATATTTATTCTTTATTTGGTTACAAATTATTACCATTGTTACTAATAATATTTAATAATATTTACTTCTTATTGTATCCAAATTCTGTAATAAGATAAACTGAACTGTACTTATAATTGTTCTAATTGCTAAAGGGTTAATACTCGTTTATTCATACATAAATAAATAAATAAATAAAAAAGTGATTTTGATTCTTTACTGTGAACTTTTTTTTATATTTTTGGGATGAAAAATGAAAGTACGGTAACTTTTATCACGTATCTACAACGGAATCAAGAAAATATAGCCGAATCACAAACTATTGGTAAATTCACCATAAAGAAATCCAATGCTACGAGACAATATGATATGGACCATACTCCTTATAGAAACATTTCAAATCCTATAGCTGTTATAAAATAATTATATCTCTAATGGTTAGTTTATAGGTAATCGCAAAATTAGGTCATGAGGAATAATTGTATATGAGATTTCGCATTTGAAGGAATATTGTGAGTTTTCTTTTGGTGAAACACCCCGTGCGTGCATATTAATCCTACGAATAATTTAGATACCTACTGTAGTACTATTTTGTATATTGTACGGATAAAATTAATAAAAAAAATACGTATTCAAAATGAGTATGTATAAGACTTTTGAAAATATTGCGTCATTATTTGCTAACACCACTCGGCGCTTAGTATACTATGGTTATATTTACGTATTAACGTTTTGCGTACATCGTAAACAATTCCGTATAAATGTCCGTTAATTAGGTTTTACAATTTAAATATTCATGTGAAATTGTATAACATTACAATGATATTGTATGATATTATAAGACAAACGTTATCGAGGTACCGAGTTGCAGATCGGATTACTTCGTTATTAAGTACCTATACATATGTGCATAGCCTGACGAATTTATCCGTGACTCATATTAATTATTATAATAATAATATTTCCGGTACCGAATAAGCACCGTTAACTCTAAATCGACATTTTAAACTGCATTCGAAAATAAGTACTCGCACACGCTATCAGTATAAATCATGTAAAAATTGCAATTCATATAATCCTGATCTAAGCATACCTAATATAATTGTGCACAATTATTAAAAACATCGTCAAACCATTTTTTCGTCTATATCCTTATAAAACCGGCTGCCCGTCCCATTCGTTTCAAACTGTCCATTTAATGCACGATATCAATTCGATGATATATACATAGACCGTGTGTGTTAATTGACGGTTTATGCACTCAAACTACAGTAGTATACTATACATTATACAGAGAGTAAACACACACACACACACACACGCATTCGGACACACACGCTCACACGAACATTCGCTGTGACCGATTCGGAAAATAAACAACATTAGAACGGTAATCCGAGCGGTTCTCCCTCGAGTGTATATAATATACATGAATATTATACACATATATTATTATATACGAAACGCGTGATGAAATCCTCTCGTATCCGCATGATATTCGCGCGCGCACGCGTATGTACGGTAATTTGATAAATAACAATCATATTTATTTGACTCACCACCCGTTGGAAGCCGCCTCGAGCTTTCCGTGACGCTGGGCTTCGGATTGATCGGGATAAGGGGGGGGAGGTGGAGCGTAGATGAGGGGATCTATGTACAGGGTCTTCCAGAAAAACGAGGAAAATTTAAATAACTCTTTTAAGGGTGAAAAATAAATCTATTTACATTTTTAAACAGAATCTTCATTACACGCACCATTAAGTCAAAAGTATACAAATTAAATTAAACGAATATCCTAAAACTAGTGTCCATAAGACGGTTTCCTTTTATGCGTATAGTTTCCTGAAACATTCCTCAAATGGAAATGTGTCTCGTCTAACATAAACAAGTTGCCAAAATGTAGGGTAGTTCAGTAGTTGTCAAAGTCATTATATTCATAATTTTTTCACTAAGCCGCAGTATATAGCCGCGATCAGGAACAAATGCTTACATAAACCGACATCATTGTACACATAGGAACATATATTTTAAAACATATTATTTTTAATCTATTTTCAAATAGTATTTTGTCCATACGGACTTCTATAGTGTTCCGTAGATTCTGTTTCGTATACTAAAATCGTTTTTAATAAAAAAAAAAAAAAAATTATGACAACTCATCGAATGTAAATAAGTATTCTGTTTTCTTTTTTCACTTTGAAGTCATTTCAGTGATGTGTTAATGAATAATTTCACGTTTTCCCATTTTCCTACGGGAGGACCATCAATATCCGCGTGTACATGTGAATAATATCCACTCAGCCGGAGGAGGGGGGTAGGGGAGGGAGGAATGCTACTTACACCGCAAATACCACGAATATCGTTTCAACGAGATACTATCGCATAACAATATACGTGCAGACACAAATAATAATAATTATACATATTGGATATATACGTCAGACCGCACGTGCTGACTGCAGACGTACTACCGCGTCTTGGGTAGACACCGTATTATATTACGGAGGTGTATTTATGTTGGGCGAAAAAATTGTTTTATTTTCCCCAATGTAATGCGTGTATAAGTACACCTAAATGCGTAACAGAATATAATATTACGACGTATTATTATTCATTTATACTTATATTATTTATCGATACGTATAAGACCGGTGCGGATCGTGGCGGATGGTGTTCGGTGTGTCATGTAGATGTAAAAATTTGACGTTTAATGTGTCTTTGTCACGCCAATAGTAATGCAATATAATCATATTATGCGGTACGATATACGAACAAATTATTTATCAATTTACCGTCCGGCATGAAAAAGTATCAAAATATGAGTTTTCGATGTAGGTAGATGTGCCTATTGAAAAACGGTATCAAAATAAAAATACGTCTATAATACCGAGTATAGACATTTTTTTATTAATCGAGTTTCTACATACGCACGTCAAAAGCGTGACGGAATCACCAAATTCATATTAAAGCGTTTATTACAATATGGAACATATACAGTTTGTTTAAAATACATTTAAAAATCGGCGATTTGGCACGCTCGAAGCTTTTGGTTTTCCTTACTATTGTTTATTTCGAACAAATGACGTGTGCTCCCGCGTGTTACATTTTTCATTTTTACGAGTGTAATTTTTACCACCGCCTGCGATTCTCTCTCTTTTGTAGCAGTATAGGCGTTTTGTCAATATAAACCTAAAATAGGTTTTATCGTGACTATACAGACACTATAACGCACATGCGTAAACAATCCAGAATAATCATAGACCAAATTGTTCACATATATAACACATTTTCGACGACAAGTTTTCATACTAAATGTCCAGTCGCGCCGAAATTCATGTAGGTTTTGGGTAGACCGAACAAAACAATATGCCTTTTAATTATTTTCCGTTTAGACGTAAATCGACTTCTATTTGACATTTTGACAACAATAAGTTTGTAACTGTTGAACTATATTATCTTAGTTCGTAAGCTAGAAGCTTTATAATAACAAAAAAAAAAAAAAAACAGCTAAGTTTCATTTGAGAATATTATATTATCTCGTACTCAATTATACGTAGAATATGTAATGGTGAATATACATTTATCGTAAGTCCGTGTAATGTCATGCTTATAATGATATGTGCGCACGTGTTGTTCATAAAACATCGCGCACATTTGATACTGCCAAATGTCGAAGAGAAGAAGACATAATTTGTTTTCGGGATAGCATTTTTTTTTTTTTTACAATAAGAGTTAAAAAATTATGTACGGGGAAAAGTATTGTATACAAAAAAATAATTCGAGCATGAAAGTCTTTTAGCAACAGCACTTTTTGACGTCGTTTGTAATTTGTTGTGTTGTGACCAACTTCGTGGACTTCAGTCATTATAAAAGCAATATATAATTTCGTTCATTTGTACTTCACCAATGGGGGAAAAATGTGTTACTTTACTTTTGAACGCACATTTTAATTAAAAACCTTGAAGTTTTCCGTGTAGATTGGCCGTAAGCTCGTCAACAATTTATGTGTTGCTCTCTACGTTTTACAAGTTTATGTCTGAAAACGTTTTTTTAGAAGAAAAGCTGTGAGCAAAATAAAATTTTTATTCGGCTATAATTTAATAGAACATTTTTCGTGGGATTCGGTGTAGTTCATTTTACGTAAAATGTTCATTACATTGTAAAATATGACTCACTCATAGTAGGTATACAGTTTACTTACATTTTTATTTTGAATTCATGTAAAATGTTTCTAACGATGTCATTATTATTTTTATACTTATTTCGAAGAATTGTGCACAGTATAAGGACAAGTATATGGTATATAGGTTTCTGTAGTTTCTTGATTTAGAAATAATATACAAGATTAATGCGTTTTTAATAAAATAAAAGGTAATCAAGGTAATATAAATATAAATATACAATTATGAAGATAAAATCCTTTTTTTTTTAGTATAACGTTCTCAATGATTGAAATTACTTTTAACCAAGTGGGGAGATGTTAAAGATTTTGTAAACATAATCTACATCTTCCAGTAAGAATTTATAATATATATTTATGGGTGAATATTTTGTTTTATATAAATTATGCTAGTAAACCGATATCATATTAACTACAGTAAACAGATATTATAATTTAAATTTAAATTTTTTCTGGGATATACGTAATTTTGGAATGAAATTATTCAGAGATGAAAAATATAAATTGAACAAAAGTTGCGAGATAGCAACTTCGTTCCACTTCGACCACTGAATACTTATATACTTATTTACTTCGGCAAGTCGAATAACGGTTATAGCTAGAATAATTGGATTTTTATACTCGCATATTTGAACAGGTTATCCATACGCTCCAAGGTCAACATATTTACTCCAAAATTATTCATTGTTGTAGTAACAATTTACAATAATTGCAAACAAATTGTTTAAACCTATTTCGGGCCCCAAAAAGTTAATTTTTTTGGTTAATGTATGTATGTAATTATAGTTCGATGAAAAATATACAATTATAATACACATATTAAGCTGTAAATGGGTAGATTGCTCTTTATTTGAATAATATTTTAGTATAGCTACATGCATTTTTATGCATAATATACGAAGATGCACAACTTACTTTCAAACTACTTAAACTGTCGAAAATCGATCAACATACGCCTGTAATCTTTATCAAATATATTTAAATATTCTTACCGATCAAACAAGAACTATATAGCTAATTATTCATTGATAATATTCAAAATCTAATTTTTTTTATTTGTTGTTTTATACTATTACGTTTACATTTTTATCCATTTCATTACCAGACATGTATTTATTATTCTAGGAATATAGCATTATTTTTTTCATTAAAATTCTTAGACATCGTAATTTATTCAGAATTTGATCTATTTCGTACAGCTTAGCATAGTGGCGCCCCTTTGATGTTCTAATAAGGGTTTACGTCTCGTATAGGCCACGAAAACATGTAAACGAGTTCACTTTATCACTCATTATTATATGTAGCACTTTGAATCTTCTTACGTCCGTGCTATGCTAGGTTTGAAACGTTTGTTTAATGCTACGAGATGAAATATTGTCAACGTTAAGACGACGTATGGTTGTTGATGATTCGAGTTTTATTCATTTATGAAAATAAATACATGTATTAGTATAGATAGAGGTAGGTGTACAACGTTATCTACTGCGATGTATCTCAATATTTTCAATTATACTCTGGATTATATATTTGTATTTTTATATTTCATATTTTGTATATTTATATTATATATTATACAAATACGGAGATCTACGAAAACGTATAAACTTTTTTTTGTGTAAATTGTGCGTTGTTGTTGTTGACATCTTCAAAAATGTTCTAAAGTAGATAATTTTATTGTTAGTCATTATTGTTTTCACTCAATCAGATGTGAAAACTACAATAGCGTCATAATTGTCTAATATACGGTAAAAATTGAATTTATCTAACCAATTTTTTGGAATAAATATAGAAATAAAATGACAATATTTTTTATGACGTTTAATTTTTATAGTAAATTATAGGAGGTAGGTAACTATACTATAATAGTATATAGTTATGAGTTGAACGATAAATTAATAACAAATAAATAATTATAGTCTATGTGTAAAGTATAAACTAAAAAAATCAAACACATATAATATAACCAATAACACAAAGATAAAAGACAATGCAATTTTTAGGTTTAATAAAAAATATAAATTGTTTATTTTCGCAAGTGAGATTAAGTTTGATATCAATATTTGATTATAGTACGAGTACGTTTGTACATGTGATTACCAGTGTATGATTTAAACGAATGACAAAATGTTTTATGATACCTCACTTTTCGTATTATTGCCTTATGGTTTATTATTATTTAAGGTATTCAAAATCAGAGTGAGTTATCAAAACAGGTATATAATTCGGATGTCGGACCGAGTCACATTTTCTGTGCCGGCCGGATAGTCTACATTACATGCAGCTGAATTACAACAAACTAAATATCATGGAGAACTTTTATGTCGACTGATATAGCTGTATTAAACAATCAATATTTTAGCAGTCGTTACGAAAAATATAAATAAATAATATTATTTTTTAAGAATATTTATGTGGGATCGGACCTTCAAATTCAAATATCAAAAACCTTCGATGTTGATATAGGTAATTGTTGTACATTCGGATGTACATACAGTAATATGACTTTAAAAAAACTGTATATGTTTAGTTTATCCGGTTTGTATCATAATTTTTCTACAAAATAAATAATAAGACGAAGATATAATAATTAATCTACAGAGAGTAAATTATAGTTTTAAATTATTCATTTATATATAGAAGATTATCGACAAGTTTTTATATTACCTTAAAAACCAAGCTTGAGTCTAAAAATCGATGTTTTGCTGTGGAAAAAAAAAACGTTTCGGGTGAATAAAACTCATTAATTTGCTGAGTGGCAATACAAAAACGGTTTTTCGGAGAATCATCGTCGGGCGTTTTAGTAGAGATTTCCAGTAAAGACGGTTTCGATGTCATCGTATTTGTATCGTGCCATTTCGCCGAAACCCATTTCGCCGAATCCCATCTTGCCGATAACCCATTTCGCCGAATCATAAAAATACTATGTATATTAAAAAATTGATTTATTAAAAAATTAAATTAAAAATCATAATTCATAATATTTGAAGGAGCACATTAAGATTATATAAAAAAAAAATTTCAAAAAAATGAATATATCATTCTACATAATCAAATACAAAATTTAAAATTAAAATAGTTGATAAAATAAAAATACAATTAGTTGTATAGTAATTTATTGTGATTTTAATCAAGATGGAAGTGGTACATAATCGCATCTAGAGTGTTATTTGTCCATTTCCATTTCTCATTCTAAATATAAACATACGTTTTAGGCATCAATTATCAATATATTATAATTTAATGATTAATTAACTGTTATTTACCGCTCCTTTGTATTTGTTAATCTGTCTTCTAAAAGTTTTGTATTTTTTTTTTCATTTTTGGAGCTTGATTACATTTTTTTTGGGACAGAATATCAAGCTCAAAATTTTTCTGTTGGTTTTTCAATTCCTTAATCAGAATAAAAATATTTGGATGTGGTCGACATATAGCCCTGTTAAGAGACCCTGCCAACCCTCGAGATGGTTAATCGTCCTTGTATGTTCTGTTTTGTAGTGATTCCATATGTTTATATGATGATTATGATTTTTTGAAATTATTGCAGTCGTTTCTGACCTTAGTATTGCTCGTCCTCCACAGTTGTCAATACATTTATAATATTCATTATTTCTGTCACATTTATCTAACCTATGTATATAACTATCTACTACTAATTGATTTTTTTCACCACGGTTTGAATTAATTTTATACCAAGACATATTCAGTTTTAAATTGTGTATAATATAAATGCAAAGGTGACTGCAGACTAAATACTGTGACTGTGTGTACAACCCCATTATATGTGAAAATTTGTAGATTGAAGCTTTTATTATTATTGTCATTTGATAAGATAATGAAAACATGTTTTCGAGCAAGTCACTTGCTAATTAATTTTTTTCGGTAAAATGAGATTAGTAAAATAAGATTCGGCCAAATGAGATATTTTATCCGTCTATGAAAAACTGGTTTTTTTTTCGGCCAAATGGGTTTTGGCAAAATGAGTTTCGGCGAAATGGGCTTAAGTCCATCGTATTTGCTAACTTGTGCAGTTGTGCATCATTATTGACGATATCATTATAATCGTACCACATTGGTTGTATAAAAACGCAAGTTTGTCCGGTGTAAAATCAATAAAACCTTTCTAGTTTATTTCGGAATATAATAGTTTATACGAAAAAAAAAAAAAAAACGTTGAGTGCTAATTCATCAGCGCGAAACGGGTTAAAATACTGTAAAATTTTGGATTTTGTGACATTGAAGCTCAAGGTTTGCCAAATAACTTTTTAGATAATATTTGAGGCCGATAAAACTATAATGGTATAATGTTGTTCGTTAATAAAATTCGTAAAATGTTTTTAGGTGAAAAATTCCAAGAGCGAATATTTTTATCATTTAATTTTAAAGTGACCGACGACGCAAACCGATGAATTAAAATTCGTCTGATGCTGAAAATTAAGTTTCAAAAATCGTCAAATAATCTTTAAGAAACGTCCAAAATATGTTGTTAAATATGCAATATAAATGGATTTGACCATGTCTTATAAATTACGTTGTTATAAGCTCGGGTGGTCAATTTGCCATTACCTTTGGTTCGACCTTGACGTTGTAAAGTCGTAAGGTGACAGATGGACAGGTGAACTCAGAGATGAGTTAATTTGCAAACTTAGTTACACATTCACTGCGTATCAATTGTGTTTACACATAGATAGAATCCGGTGCAAAATTACATCTTTTTTATGACACCTTTTGGCGTCATTAGAGACAGGTGACAATGAATGATTTTTAGTAAGACACTATTTGACAATACTTGCCGTCGCGATTTAAATAAGAAAATAATTATAATTAACATTCAAATATTTAAATAATTAGTTTCACTGCCTATTATTTTTAACTAATTTTGTACAGCATGACAAACATTTTATTATCATACATATTATATTATCTCATGTCTTCAAGTAAATAATATTTCTAATGATAAAAAGTATGTTATCATGCTGCACATATTGAATTTTTGTATTATTTTTTTTACATTAATTATGCATAATTCATTATGTATTTTAATATAGGTACTTGTTTTATAATATAAATGTTTATAATTTATTTTACAATACATATACGTAAATATTGCTTGCGCAAGCTTAGTTTGATTTTGATATAATATTACTTTTCATTTTTATAATATATAATTGAGAAGAACACAAGTATTTTCAATCTAAATGTTTTGATGCACCCAGAAAAAATATTTCGGTACCTCAGTCCTTTTCCCCTATCGTTATAATATACTATTTTTATAAATACTATTTTATGCATAATATTACATAGGGCGTTTATATGTATTTAGTATGGAGCTGCAATATAATGCATATATTGTATAAGAAGGAATACATCAGTGTTCACCCAAAAAACGGGAAAATGTAAGTTTTAAGTATGGTAGAAATTTCAATTATGTTTATCATTCTTTATTGACAGTAAAATGTATGTAAATATTATCATCCTGTTCCTATATTTAATCGATTGCAGTGTGTAGAATAGAATAAAACACTGCAATAATTTAACTATAGGATATTTAATTAGGTTAATTTTTTTTTTTTTTATTTTACCTTATTTGCATACTAATTGTGTACACAATCGCTGAACGTTTGTAGATTTCCATTAAAGTTTAAATAATATACAATTTCTTACGACTGAAGTATGTTAAGGGTATATTGAGTACCATTTTTTTCAACATTTTCTAAAGGCTTTTTTTCCGTATTCTGAAACTTAAATATGAAAAGTAGTTTGTCTAACTATAAAGTTCTACCTTTATAGCTGTAATCTCAGATCTAAAAAGTTGTCGCAGGAAACTTTTAAACACTATCATATTACCAAAAGAAAAATACTATACCATCACAACTAATTTTAAAACCAATATGGTAAAAGCCCGCTGTACCAGAATACAATTAATTAATAATTTTAAAAAGGTTCTTAATTAAAAACGTGGACACGTATAATATAAACTCATATAATATCAACGTGGGAATAATAAAACTACGATAAGTTGAACCAAACAAATAAATTCGGTCGACATAATATCAATACCTACGGGCTTATCACGAATATATTTCAATTTAATGTAATAAATACAATGTCTCCTACGAGAAAAACAATAATAAGAATTTATTATGCATAATAAGCATTATATCGATGTCCAAGTGTACGAGTGTAGTATAGTATAACGGTTATTATATCATTGTATTCAACGAGATAGTTAGAATATTATATTTTAATTAAAGTATATAAATAATACTATTTTATGCATACAGCGTTCGTTGTTTTAATGATTAAATTAGTTAATTAATAAACTTTTCTGCAGAACTTTGGGAAAAATTCGTTGTTTGATCATAATATTCCATGTTAAAAACCAATTCAATAGATATAATTTCATAGTTTTCAGCGTCAAAGCAGTACACAAAATAATCGGTAGTTGAGAAAATCGCGAAAAAATCTCTGAATATCCAAACAGACGACAGACTGGTGTAGCAAAAGCTAAGAGTTTTTTTTTTCCGTAGGCTATTGTTATAATTCATATATAATGACATCATTCGTAGTAAAACGAATTTAAATTCGTATTAGCAACTGCAATAATTTGTCTGTATTTTTTTTTAGTTTAGATGGGTACTATTACATATTTTATTGTTCAGACATTATTTTGTCCACTTAACTAATATTTTTGAATTATACTTATTACATTCCAACGGAATTATATTTTTTTATTGTCTGTAAATAAACATAGTATATTGTGCTATTTGATTTATTGACGTCAATCATTTCCTGTTTCAAACTTATAATATACAGTATCGGAGTTATAGAAAAAAAGCCCCTTGTATACGCACTTATATTTTGAAAAGTTATGAAGATATGATTGTGAACATTATTTTCACATTATTTTATTTTATTGTAATGAAACATTTTCGTGAAAAAAGAAATCGTATTAGTTTTTAACTTTTCACTTTTTCAATGGTAATTTATATTTTTATTTTATATTTAAGGTTATTTTAACCTACATAATTTTGTACGTGCTTCATGAACCGGAAACATTAAAATTTTCAAATCCAGAACTGTACCATGAGCGTTTCCGGTTCGATAATAATAATTTGTATATGAAAGATCTGCGGTTGAAATGTTGGATATTAAACCTTTGGTTATTTGAGGTTTTTTTTATTCCAACTTTGAATGGGAATTTTGCTTACGATTATTATGAGTAAATTGCGTATTATTTTGGGGATAATTAGTGTGTGTGTTCTCTTGGTGTATACTTGAAGGTAAAGAACGATTCATAACATTATAGTGCCCTTTATATTTTAATCTGTTTAAGTCACGATTGATATTAATAATTATTGAGGTGTGCCTTGTATTAAATTTTGCTTCAATACAATAAAATTATAAGAAATAATAGTTTTGTGTCGATCATTGGATACCATTTTAATGCTATACCATTATTATTTATTATATTACATAAGTGTGTGTGTGTGTGTGTGTGTGTGTGTGCGCGTGTACTTATTAGTTTATGTAATTAATTTACTTATAATTTGTGTAAGCTGATTTTAGTTGGAAAATCCTATATAACCACCTGATTTAATCTTATACTGCCTGTATTTGAAAATTGTGTATGGTTTTGGATTCAAATCAAAATAGTATGTATAGTGTGTACCTGAAATGTGGTTTGTATTGATTGTGAATTCAATTTTAATGCAGTAAACTTATCCGTATTATTATTTCATTATAATTTACATGAGCATTGAAAAGCAAACATAAGCCGGTGGTATTTTATAAAATAAAAATATCAACACTTTTATTCTCTGAACAGTTTTCATAACCAGGAAAATCTACCATATATAGAAGTGGACATTTTTTATTTTTATACTTTTTCATATTATTTTGATATTTGATCTACTGCAGCAGATACATTGTAGAATGGAAGATAAATATAAATGATGTCAACATTTGGACTAAGCATTATTAAATCATATGCACATCGGTTGTGCAGTAAATATCAGCAGTCAAGTGACAAAAGTAGTAAGTACGTAAAATAATATCTTTATGCCGAGTTTCTAGATCGAAATGGTAAACAAATTAATTCGAAAGCCATTTCCGTAAGCCCAGTTCCTTGATGATTTTGTAAAAACATCATACTATGCAAAGTTGAAAAACAAAATAATTTGTATCGCGCTTGCTATTGATAATGGTAAAGAATGGATATATACAGTATTACAGGTACACGCATTTTCATGGATGTGGACAGAGAAATGTTACAATTTATTTGTTTGTTGATTTCGGCGGGCTGTATTGGTCGGCATCTATATAATGTAAAGGTAACATTTAAGACTTAAGTTATCTCTGTACACGTCCATCACAATACGTGTGCCATTAATTCTGTCTCATCATATAATTTATTACCTACGGAGATCAATTTAACTTAATGTTCTCTATCAGCATGTACTCGACATATTTTTGTAATCAATTTTTATTCGTCTAATATATTTTAATAAATATTTTTTTTTTCGGAAAAAATGCTATTTGAGAAAAAGACCAAGATTCTCGATTGGGGGAAAAAAGCTGGTTTTATTTTACTTCAGCGATTAGTAATTATTCAATCAAAGATCTTAATATTCAATAATACACCCACTCGTATGATTGATTGTATAATTTTAAAAATATCAGACTAAAAACTCATGTCAGTTTTTTCCATTCTACATATCTAGTTGAAAGGGTAAAAAGTAATATAATACAAACGTTCTAAACGCATAATCAATAAGTTTAAATTATTCCCAAATATTTCATTTTCCAAGCAATTATAATACAACAATAGTATAGGTCCAATACTTAGTTATGGAATCTTTAATTCTTGTATTATGATTTGAATAATTTTAATTTTTAATATATTATAATTCAGAATCAAAAATGTGTGCCCTTAATATTATATAATAACTAGTGTTTTTACATTTCATTTTTGATTAATATTATAATAATTTCCATGCTCTTGATCCTCCATGAGTGTTAATCAAAAAATAAATAAATGATAAGTAATCTCTTGTTTTTAAAAATCTTTGTTTGAATTTAAAAGTAAAACAATTTAAAACACATGCAAACTCATATGTTCTATTGTAAACAATGTAATATTATAGTAACTTATTAGAAACGAAGAAAAAAAAAATAAAGATGCATACTGAAAAATAAACAATGATCGTCTAGAACAACTAGCTAATCTGTTAACCGTTTACTGGAACTACGCTACGGTGTTATTTTTTAAGTTCTCAAGACTTAGAATGTATCTAAATGGCTTGTATTGTTTTAAACGTGCAAACGTTTTGTCTTTGACTTCTCGTTCATAGCAGCCGACAGTAAAATCAATATCTAAAAATTCAATAATGGCAAACATTGTCGGTATTATTATTTACACTAATTTAATACTCTGTGTCTTAGACACATATACGTGACGCGTAAACAATTTGCGGGAAACGTTGGAACAATGTGTTGTGGTTAAAACTATACTTGTAAGGTTAGTTAACAGATATCGTGATGACTATCCAAGTAAACATTACCACTAAATAAAATTTTCATTCAAAAATCTATCAACAAAGATTATATTATTATTATTATTATTATTATTATAGATTATAATTTTAACGTATTATGGAATAATTTACTTTATTGTACGCTGCAATTATTATACGTTTAAATAAATCACATTCTACTAAAATCTATTGACCATCACAATGATGATAAACCAGATCTTATGCAGAGGGATTGAATTTAGGTCTTCCGTTGTTTCACTTCTCCATTGGCTGTTACTATAATGAATAATAACATACATTTTGGTACGGTTGATTATGCATTTTAAGTGCTATTCAAAAAATTATGAAAATCAACATCATAATAATAGTAATCGTATATGTTACACTGTCATTTTTTAAAAAGTTTTAATTATAGTATATTATGTTGATGATATACCGAATAGTTATATTATGTACAATTTCTTAATTTGTGTTCGTTTGTAGTTTGTAAAACATTATCTGCATTAAGATTGTCTTATATCTATACGTAACACACAATCTTTTGGTACCGGTTCATACGTAATAATTTTCAAACGCACTTGCACAAGTCGGTTTTTTAAATATTTTTCAATTTAAATTTATCATAACTCACTAAAATAAATTTTCGAATGTTTGTAGACTTAAATATAAAGTTATTAGATAGTTATGGAATTGTAAAAAGTAGTAAGTTTATGCTCAACCAATCTTCACGTCAAACTATTGAAATCAAATTTTATAATTATTATCGCTTCTATTAAGTTATATCGTTGATCTGATATCATCGGTTAAGGCAAATAAGGGTAGTTTTTTGCTGAAGGAAATATCACAGATGGATTATAATAATATATATATGCTGCTTTTATTATTAGCTTTTGATAATAAATATCTGTCAGATATAACACAAAAATAAATTTATGATCAAGAATGTATAATAATAATAATAATATTGCGCTACACTTCGAGTGCGTCACGTATTGTACCGTGCGGGCAGAGAGGTAGATGGAAATAGGAATCGTTGCGGTCAGTTTCCAAAGTTGAATCTTGAAAATGCACTCGCCTGGGCGTGACATATGTGCCAATTGTGAATGGCTGTGAACGGTGGTGCGGGTGTGCGGATACGGACAGTAACTACTAAAGTGAAAAACTCTGATATGCGGTGTGCGATGGGTCAAAAGAAATGGAGCAGGGATGACTTAAAAATAATTTTGAAAAAAAAAAAAAATGGACGACAACCTAAAACGTTGCATGAAGTGGTGGAGGGTTGTGGTTCGAACGGTGGCATTGTACGTGCGCGTGTATGTGTGCGTCTGATGGATGAATGTGACGCATCCGCCTTCGCTGCCCACTCGGTCAACGTATGTATATATATATATATATATATATATATATATGTAGACTGAACCCACATGGGCTGAACGCTCGAAAAAGGACTAAACACGATTGATGAACAACGACTTTTTGGCGTACGGTATGAATACGACGACCGACGACGGGATTCTGTCTATGCCTGAGTTCCGAGTATCCCGTTAATGATAATACCAACTACCGGTCACCTATCGGTCTAGAAAAATTAGAAGCGAAAAACAAAATTCGGACTTGTTATTGTCATATTAAAATAAATAGAGGATAAAATCAATAGTTATTTTTTAAAAATAATATGATAGTAATAATCAGATGGAAAAGTCCACTCTTCGAGCGTGTCATATTCTAGGTCTCTAAACGTATTTTAAAAAATAACAATAATAATATCCAAGTGTTTAAAATTTAAAAAGAATTTGGTAACTTGTATATATTATTATGCTTATGTGTAGAAAACTAGAATCACAAATTAATTAATCAAATTTTAATTTGTGAGCATTTTTTATACTTCGATACCTAATCTTTTTTACATGGGCCAATATGAATCTCTATTTAAAACTCGTGTTTTGATATTTTTCAAGTAAAAATATTATTGAATATCTTGAACAATTGTAACCATCACAACATGTTCTGACAATCAACGGACGAATGGACTAATGGACATGATGGGGATTTAAGGTGTCTTATGTTTAGAAACCCCTAATTATATAATACACGTAGCGTGACGGAATTTCACGCGTTATGCAGGTTATCCGCAATCGTACACTCGTTGCACAATATATTGTCGTTGATTAAGACGTATATCTATAATTCGCCAGGATCCGGTCGGCAATAATGCGTAAACTATCAATTTAAAACATATTCAGTAAATATTTTTTATTACACAATAATTCGATGATAAACAATAATAACTCACACGTACAGACACATACACGTCATTTGTATCATCACATTAATTAGAGGTACAACATACATACGTAATAAATTACTGATATTATATTATACAGTAAGCCCTCCAGTAACTTCATTCCAGTGCTGTTGGAAAATTGAGCCGACTTGGTGTCCGATTAGCCGACAAGACGGTCGAATGAAAAAAAAATGCCCGGAAAAACTTACCGCAGCACAACATCCGTGGATCGGCACTTAGCCTGCCAGCGAATATAATTCTATAATAATGAAGTAATCAGCGATAAAATATAATATACGTTCGGTAATTTTTCGTTGTACCCGAAGCCAGATTTAGCACAGGTACCGTCCTCATTATGACGTAATGTCTAATATGTCACCCGCAACTTCAACCCTTGCCATTAAAAATATTTGGTTTTTTTCTTTTTTCTGGTTTGGTGCAAAATATTTTACCCTTTACATTTCACCGTCCAATAGGCACAGGAATTCTTGGCCAAAATTCAGTCCTGTCTATTTTGGTGTGGTTTGTTTTCATTCGATGGCTTTAGGAACAATAAGAACAACAAACAACATATGTTCTACATCTTATAGTCCTGCAAAATAATTTGTAGATAGTTGTCAGCTGTTAGTTACTTTTAAATTTGGAATAATATTTGAAACGATTAGTATTTAAACCTTTGAACACTATCGACTTCCGTTTATATCGGTAAAATATGCATGCAAAATGTTGTTTTGTACTTTATTATAATTTATTTACTTTGTTTTTTCTTTCTCTCTTTTCTCTCTATATATTTCTCTATCCTTCTCTTTCTATTCAAATCATTCAATAATATTAATTAAATTGTACATTTTAATGATTTGTTTTTTGATCAATCAAATAAAATATTTATGTGAATTCTTGTCTTTTTAACAGATGCCTCGGTGGTCGGTGACGTGTTATCAAGGAATCGAGCGTCCCGAACTCCACGTGGTGTGACAAATAGTCCATTTAAGAATTTTGCAACTTATATTAATGTATGGATACGTTAATATAATAACTTCTAATTTAGAGAATAGAATAGTTTGTATTTATCAACTACTGTGATCTGAATTCAAATAAAATGTACATTTTATGTTTGAGGTTGTATAATATTTTTTTAACCTATATTTTCGAATTTTAAGACATAGTAATTGTAAAACTTTGAGCGCAAATTCTACACTTGAATGTTTAGTCATCAAAAAAAAAAAAAAAAGGTCATAATAATATCACCATATTTCTTGTTTTACTTTGGAATTTAAAATACTATTGCTTAAGATGAGTAATTAAAACAACAGTGTTTTTTTAAGTGTATACACACAGTTTAGCCAATAAAAGTTTTCATCTCACGCCAAAGTTATTGTTTTATTGTTATTTATATACTTATGCGATAAATATTTTGAATAATTACCGAGAAAAAATTAAAGTCTTATAAATTGTTTCGTGTACAAGATGATTTTGTTCTAGTAAAATCTGAAAAAAAGTTTTAAAGCACCCTATATTTTTTCACATTTACATCCGTCCTTAGTGATGAATATTGTATTAAAGTCACGGTGATGTCCTATTCAACATAATATGTCTTGGAAATATTTTAGAATCAGATTTTTATAGAAATAAAGAAATAGTTATAATAATAATCCGATTTCATACAATAATAAAATATGTGCACCAATCTACCGTAATCAGAAAACTCTAGACTTTATTGAATTGACAATGACGACATTTGCATTTTGAGAATCATTGTTTTGATGATCAGCCGAGAATATTTATATGGAAAATAAATAGGTAATATATTGTTCTAAGTACAGCCTACAAAAATATAAACCATAAAAGTTCCATTAAAATTGTATTCAATACGACACAGGAGGGAGAGAGTCCATGGAAAAGTTGCATATTAACTATCAATACTATCGTAAACACAATAAATTACGATGATATGATGATAAAAAATATTATTGTATACGAGTGATGAAACGTAATAACACTAGTAATTAATGGGTAAAAAATATATATACCTTTTTATACACTATTATTATATTATTTATACTATGAGTTAAAATCCGTACTAAGCGTCGTAGGTAGTTAAAATGTTACTACTCCAAGCCGGAAATTTTAAAGGAACTTTTTTCCGACTGATCAGGAGAGTTAAATAAAAAATCGTCAATACATCAATTTTAACCATCTGATAATGTTTCTATAATTCTAATTTATAACATATCATGGGCACCTATGTATACATACATACATATATATATATATATATATAAATTATAGTTTATGGTAAAAGGGTGGAATAAATTTACGTGACTGTTAATATTAAGCTTTCGTAAATATTTACAAAATATCCAGTGTCCATGTCAATTTCAATTGTTTTTTTGTTGTAAAATGATAGAAATAAACAATGTTACGGAATTATTGAATTACCTACGTAAGAAACAAATTTTCTCAGTAATTTAAGTTTTAATTAACAGTTATTTCTCATAATTAAAATCAGGTAAATGTATAGCAATACAGGTTTTGTGTCCCTGCGCACTATACCTATACTATGATTTGTTTGAACTCGTATGGTAATAATATTTTCATTTACATGTAATAAAAAAAAATAAATGTTTTTTTTTCGAAAGTAAAACGGAGAGAATTCATTTAACCAAGAACGAAATTCCAGTATATTTTACTCCAAAACGATGATTCAATATGGAACTTTCTTATATGCTTCGATAGAAGTATCTTTTTTTTACATGAAATCTAACTTAAAAGTTATTGGGCGATTTAAAAAGTACCTATTTTACTGATTTATTATTTATAGATTCCTGACACATTGTTTTTAATTTTCATTGAAAATAACCGATCGAAAAAAGTGAAGTGATAATTATAAATATTAGATGATATTGCATTATATCACGTAAATTAAACTTTTTTTTATTTAGTTGTTTTATCTTGTGACATCACAGCAATGCAATTAAAAGTATTACTGACTTTAAACTATTAAGTTTTGCAATAAATATAATTTACTTCTGAAGACATTCAATTCGAGAGAAAAATATGAGGTAAAAGTTTAGATATCAACAACGCACAACAAATAATCGCTTCTACGACGGTTATCTTATAATATTATTATTTTCGTCTGGTTATCAATAGTACGCAACATATTTTTTTATAATAAGCTTTTTTTTTGGTTGTTTTTTGAAGTTTGTAAATCCACCCGAACAAATGGCCACTTTAAATAAACGTTATGTTACAACGAGTTTTACTATTCAACTTTAGAAATGAATATAGCCGACTATATTATTAAAAAAATAAAGAGGATTTAGTGGTTATTCATATTTACATATCATATCACATTGGGCATTTTTTTTTATTATTTTTTTTTTTTTTATTGAAATTTTGTGAACAGCAAATTAATCTCAACAATTCATTGGGATTTTGAATGATGTTTACGGTTCATTTCACTATATTGCAAAGTTATAAGTTTTATTTTAAATTAGTATTTAAAATTAAAGACCCACCACAGACAACATGGAAACACATTAAAAATTATTTATTTTTTAAATCATTTCATTTATGTTAAATCGTATTAAATCGATGTACTATGCAACTTTATATGGTAATAAAGTTAAATGATTTAAATGGTATATTTATTAAGTTCCTCTGTACAAAGTTTGATTGTTCTCTCATTAATATTTTATTTCATACACTTAACAGTTTTGCGTATAAAAAAAGAAAATAACACCATTTTACTACCATAATTTCTATCTAAAATTATTATAACTCTTATTTTAGAAACCACATCTTTCAAAAATTTTTCTCAAAACTACTTTATAATTAGCTGAATAATATCGAAATCGCCATATATAGTATAACTAGTATTAACAATAATTATAGTTTAATAGCAAAACCGTATTTTAGATATTTACAGATATTGGTTGACGGTTTAAGTATCATATCTCTCTGCTTACCATTTAGTAAAAAATAACAATCATTACTTGATATATGCACGATAATTTTCAGGTTTTTGGTATTGCCTGTGGTTTTCATCTGTTAAACGAACAACACGTAGGTATTGTAGGCGGAAACGAATAACAGTGTCCATTTCATTTTCGGTTAACCGTCTATACTCCATAGACTATAATGGACTTATTTTTAACACTAAAAACCGGATACACGGAGTTCTTATGCGCTGTGATGATTTTACAATTTTTTGGGATATGACAATTTTTGGATACTTCTGTTGAGCGATAAACTATAAAATATTGAAGATATTGATTAATATAATTTCTCTTATTTTGTTGTCTCCGGAATTTAAATTCTAAAAATATTAATCGTACATTTGTAGTATTTACCAATTTTATGGAAAAACGGTACATAGAATATAATTGTCTATATGAAATAAAATATATTTATTTTATACAAATTAAATATTTATTGTTCATTAGCTATATAACTAAACCGATCATCTAAACTTACATATTTTATAAAGTATAAATGGCATTTATAATATTATGGCATACATGTTTGAACACTGAAATATTAAATGCGCTAGCTTCGTTTGAGAAGACGTTGTATGCACTTATTTTATTGGCTTGTAATACGTCGTATTTTTAGTCTTATTGGCAGTGTAAACAAAGCAGACTAAAAAGAGTAAATATCGGGTTAAATTTTTTGTTTTTTTGTTTTTTGTAATCTTATGGCAAACAATGGTTGATTTTTCCATGACATGAAAAACGATTTTTACCAATGTTTTTTGCAAGTGACTTTTAGAAAACCAATAAACGCAGTAAATACAATTCAATATGTATATATTGATATAATAATGTAATAATAATAGTATAATAATTGTTGTACAGTTGATAAATTCAAATCAGAAAACCTATCTACATAAAAATAATGATGATATTTGATGAGGACTTATAGACAGGAAACTAAACACAAACACAGTCATACATTTAAACTACCATATGAATACATGATAATGCATATATTGTTAGTAAGCAGGTATACAAGTTGATACGGAATGGATTGATACATTCAATAAATATAATACAATATCCAAATATCATTGAAAAAGTGGAATAATGCATAATATTATCTTTGATTATATATTTTATGTGCTAGATTAATATTCAATATTAATATTTATAATCAATGATATTAATATTCGAACATAGTAATATTATTTTATAGTACTTACACGTTTTGATTGAATCTGGAACAGAGTGCCGTGGCCCATGTTATCATATTAAACAATAATGTCATTTTTTTTGTTGCTTTTAAACGAATTTCAATTTATATGGTGTTTACTGAGTTTATTTTTTTATTTGCACATTTTATTTTTTATTTTTAAATAAATTACAATGTCCATTTTATTCCTGTTTATTTTAGTTTTATTCGTGACTTTCAAATTTTCAATATTAGTAAAATGAATGACAAATTGTTTCGTATGACCAGCATAAAGTATTCGTTTTCATTCAAAACTTTCAAAGTACTTTTATTGGTTTGTACATAGAAATTTTCAAAAAAAAAAAAAAATCATCATCGTAAAACCAATTCTACTACTAAAATAACAAAATAAGAGAGAACTAAGTGATAGATGTAGACCTCAAAATTACGTTTTAAGTTACATACATACTTTTAGAAACACATCCCGAGAAAGTTTTCCGAAACTGCCTGTTTTGCTAATGCGCATTGTATTTAAGAATTATTCTCTCGTATGGAACACATTACTACGAAACTTTCTCCACCATATATTTATCGTAGAAAGAATTAATCCAAAGTGTTGACTTTTATCGTCAAGCACATTTCGGACTTAGCAAATATTTCTTAAAAAAGTTCAAAAACATATTGTTCTCATGTCCTTACTATGGAAAAAATTTAAAATGTGATAACGATAAATAAAGTAATTGAATAAAGTTGATTAAAACTTGTTCTAACGTTAAAATGTGTATTTCATTTGTGCTATTTAAAGTAACAAACTATAAGAAAAAAAAAATTAGTAACTAAATTATGAAGCATGAATACTTTTTAAAATAAAATTAAAGATTATGCAAAAAGTATAAAATATGTATAATACATATTTCATTTCAAATAGGTATTTAATTCCAATAAGTATGTTATACAAATATACAATAACACCTCAGTCAATTCATTATTAACAGCTATTGTACAATCTGCAATAAGTATAATATTGCTTTTACCAATCATCATGTAAATAATAAAATAAATACTAATAGGTAATTGAAGTGTAGAAATAACTTAGAATTTTTATATGCTTTTGTTGGTCGTATTACAGCAATGCTATTATTTACTTAGAAATTTAAATGTGTATTTTTAGAAATAATTGTTGGGTGTACTAAGGAAAACGTGATTTTTGATTAATTGCCATTAAAACAATAAAAAAAGTGCATTTTGAATTTAATTAACCATACGATTTTATACGACGATGACTTTTTTTAAACAGCAAAACATCATTACTATGTACCATTGATTGTAAGTACTAGTAATAATTATAATATTTATAATCAATGGATGTACGTATAATATGTACGATAATCAATAAACGTATGATAATGTTATACACTTTTATAGACTTATCACTGATGACTTTTATCTGTTGGTTTTTCTGGTTATTAAATTGTCGAATTCCATGATTTGTTTATTAGTAAATTTATTGTACCACTACGTTCATTGTTCCTTTCATCTTTTGTTATTTAAATGATCCATTCTACTATAATAATAGTATAAACTCAACTATTTTTTTCAGATAACAGCCGTCGATATATTTGGATTTTCTGCTGTAGTAGTTTAAGAGCAAATTTTATGGTTTTATGGTTAACGTCTTAATATGTCAAACATAGCAAAATCGGCCTTAAGTTCTATACGAAGGACTAGCGCTGAATATTACTTATGACACTGTTATTATATTGAAACAATTACTACGCAGTCCCAACCCACAAAACGTTGAAGCTGTATACTCTTATTTAAAACGTCGTGTATTACACGATGATGACGTTATTCGATTAAGTTGTTTATGTACATTATGATTATATTATAGTTGAATGAATGTCATAACTAATGAAATTATTTGTAAAAACTGTACAAAAAGAAACCATAGTATATTAATAAATAATATTGTACAAGTCAATAATCAACGGCGCAGTCTTTCATAAAACGAAGACTTTATCAATTAAAATTAATCAATTTGCACGAAAACAAGAATAAATATTATTCTTTTGATGTCAAAACGAAAACGAAAATCTTTATAATAATAATATAATAATTATATTTTTATAGTTTCTATGTTCTTAGTTTCTATGTTGATAAAATATTGAACCAGTTGTAATGTAACAGAACGTGGCCAACGATAACGCTAACAGTATGATAAAACCGTTAGTCGTTAAGACCACTACGGCACTACCACCGGTCTTCCACCGTATGCGAAGAGATTGGGGCAGTATTAAGAAAAAAAAAGACTCTCCAGACACAGTCTGCATGAGAAGCTCGTTCGAGATATAAGTCACGAAATAAACAAATTAAAATCGTAATTTTAATTTCATTTACGAACCTTTAGTATTATTATTATTACTCTTATTATTAAAATTAATATGTATTCGGAACTGGCCATGGAGTAGAAAATACCACATCATCCCCGCGACGTGAATCATCGCCGGGGCACAATGGACTGGAAAACATGTGCGGATATCGCACACGTGGTAACGTATCTTTAATATTATAATTCGTGGCCGGTAGTTGGATGATATCACTCTCTTTATTTTTCAAAATTAATATACAATTTCAATAAGGCTAAATCTTTTTATTATTCACATATCTTATTTTGTGCTTATTATTATAATTCCTTATAATTAGGGCTGTTAGGGCTGTGAAGTTGATGACCTAAAAAGCAATAAAAAATGACCAAAGAAAAATGCAAATATGATGTAAAAATGACAAAAAATTTCCTAAAAAAATGACCCAAAAAATTACAAATAGTTGTTTTAAATTAACAAAAATACAATTTTTTTAAAATTTTTTAGTATAAAATTCTATATTAATTTATCAAAGCTTACCAATATATCAAAACATGACACAGAAATGACAAAAAATACCCTTAAAAATTTTAATTTAAATTTCAAAAATCAAAATCATTGCATTATACAATTAAAGCGTATTTATTAAGTTATCGGCATAATGGTCGACAAGAAACGATAAGAAGTAAACTAGTGTAAAATCAGCAAAAATGACTTAAAATGTGGGAAAATGACCTAAAAATATCAAAAAAATGACTTATATAGTAAAGAACACCAAAAAATGCAAGAAAATGCAAAAAAAGAAATTAGTTATTCAGATTCATATGCTTATGAAACACATCTGTGGCCAGAAGAGCATCGTCTAAAACGTTCCAAAAAACAATGTAAAATGCATCAACTTCCGAGCCCTAGTTATAATATATCTTTAGTCTTAAGGAAAATCCCATGCGCTCCAGTCTCGCACCTCGGCCATGGGTTGGCGACCTTTTTACCGTGCCTATGATTGGGTCCGTCATGCGACGTTTTGCCTCCGCTAAACGGGGACGTTGCAAAGTATTTAATTATTTATCTCAACATACGCTTTGAAGTTGGCTTAATGACGTTTAGTTTCTCGGGAACATCTTTAAATGATGGTGCACTACTCTATTCATCTAAACATTGGTCGATAGAATATTAGTTACTAACTTTTGGTTTAATGTTCTGATGATATGTCTTGAGCTTTTCTGAAAATATAAAAATATAAATTAAAATTTCATGGAAAAAATTAACATAATTTGATAACGAAAGAAAAAACTAATTCTAGCAAACATATAAATGCATCGACTCAAAATTTATAGGAATAATTTTCTCAAAAACATAAATTTAATTAGAAAATTAGTTTTTTACATAAAACTAAATATAATTTCCGTTTTCATTTTAACATTAAAATAATTAATAAATTAAATATCTCGTAAAAATCTGGGAGCGTGAAGATATTTTTTTATCAACGATCTTTATTTTGTATTTTTTTTTTAATATGAATTTAATATAAATAATAATACGTACTTTAGCTCATTTTTTTTTTATACCTTTTTGTAATTAACAACTAAAGAGAAAAATATTAATGAACAATTGAAAAAAAATTGACCTAATAATAAGTTGTATATTTTTTTTCTTTTCATTAAATGGACATTAAAACAAATGTAAATATTTAGTATAACTTTTACTTTAGGAACTCGACAAAGTAGAAATGTATAAAATCATAAATGTAAAGAAAACTATAGTCTTCTTATATATTAGTATATTTTGATAAAAAAGATTAAATCATATGTTCTTTTCTTATCACATCGAATATGCCTATGTGATAAGAAAAGAAAGGTTAAAACTACTTAAACACTTTAAAAGTGCATTGTAACTTATTGTAATATTAATTGTAATTTTGTATACCTAGTAAGTTGTAAGGAAGGTATTAATAACGTTAAATTTCGTTTCTCTAATTACAGGTTATATAATCAAATGTAAATATAATAAAATAATAACATTGTATAATTAATAAATTATGAAATTCTAATCAAAGAAACACACTCTCGTTATTTATGAAAACCTGAGTTTCCTCAAGAAACAACATCATATTATATATAAAATCATAAACCTAAAGTGTTAAAACCGAATTCCGTTTAAAATCTATTTTCGATTGTTAGTTCATAGTTGAACCGTCCAAGCGTTTTTCATTCAGAGAGAAAACTTCATGAAGTTACGTTACGTACATACATTATTATAATGGTTATAGAAAAGACGAGTACGAGAGCTTAAACATACAAAACATACAAAAGAAAATGTAATAAATGTAATGGAGGTTTATAAAAAACATTAATTTAAAAATAGACGAAAACGCATTTGCGTAGTTATGCTCGAGGGGGGAAGTAGTTTATCGAGAATGATTTCTTGACGATTACTATATACTTTATTTTTAACAGACTTTTAATTTAAATCCTAGTAATATGTTCCATATATATTTCGGAAACGATCTGCACTGGTGAATACTAATGTATTTACTTTCCGGAATGGGCGCGAACATAATATTTTAACTCGGTATCACCGCGGTCGTCACCAACGTTTTCCACTTCAAGAAAGAAAAAACTTTAATAATTATAAAATATAGATCAAGTATAGTATTGTTATGTTGTTCCGTAGTTTTAAACATAAACATTTATTGAAAAATGTACCAGACTATTTGGAATAATACCTCGTATACCATATTTATTTTTTATTTTTTTTTTTTTTATTAGCTTCTAGTTATACCATATTTATATAATATACTTTGAAAACAGGAATACTTGTAGATTTTGTAGTGTTTTCGACCAACTGGCGTGTAACTGAATTCACAATAAAGTTTTCATTGACGGTTCTTTGAAAACATAGGTTACCATTAATCTTACGTTGCCACTCATAAATCTCAACTTTCCATAAATATGTCACTTAAAAAAATCACAGAGTATTTATGCTAATTTTGAGTGATTTTTCGTTTTTAAGGACGGATTGAAAAGTTGTTCAATTTATACTCTTGTACATATTATTCAGTTTCGTGAATATTTATTTAGCTTCTATTATAGATATTCATGTCATATATTTTATGTTGACGTAATATTTCATAAATTTATTTTTCTGATGCAATACTGCGCAAATAGAAGTATATTTTTATAGTTGTATATAGTTATAATTTTTCAGTTTCTTCTTTGGGAGTAAAAAATAAACATCAAGAAAATATTAGCAAAATAATAATTGTTGTGTTTTGAACGTATGATTTTTTGCAATAGTACATATATTTATAAAGTAAATAAATTTATATTTTAAGGCGTATGAAATTGGTTTTAATCTCTATATATAATTAATGTCCGTTCGTTCGAAGCTCATGGACTTGCCCACTACCGTTGGACTGATCATGTTGATATAAATTTTTAGTATTCGTTACACAAAAGCGTGTATCATAGCCTTAACAATTTTTAAATACATTTTTAGAGTTCATATTATATTATAAGTATAAGGAAAGAAAACTGAACTTGAGCACGGAGAGAACAAAAAATACTTGGAACATTCATTTTCATATATCTGTGTATTTTATGTGTTTTATGTATAACGGCGTTTTGTTCTATCCGTATCAGAGTTTGGTTTTTTTTATGATAAAATAGTGGTTTTTTCTATTCGAATGGGTGCAATTTATGCAATGGCATGTGAGCGAAATGAATTAATTTCGATTATTAAATAAATTATTTCATATAAAGACATTAAGTAGGTATGTATTAAGCTAGTCTTTTTATTTATTATAAAATTATAAATGATAATATATTTTACTTTATATGTTATCATGCATAATTGTATGACAAAAAAAATTATTATATATTATATGTATATATTGAACTACTCCCAAATAATTGTTAAATTAACAATACGATATAGTTTTCACTAAAGATATATATATATAAAAAAATTAATAATACGATTGGATGATACACTCCGATTTATACAGAAATAATGAAAATATTTGTTAAAAAGTTATATACATTTTTCCTGAATTTATACTTGAAATTTGGATGGTTGTCACTTATAACTTAGTACTAACTTCTATAGTATATAGATTATTATTTTATTAATAGAAAATAGAAGATTATAATACAGATCTAAAATATTTAGTTTTAGCCGCGTAAAACGCATGACTGTATGGTAAAATTGTCTAAAATTTTTTCATTTTTATGAAAAATAATTCTTTCGATTTTTACTCATACATTACAAAAAAAAAAAAAAAAATTGTATTTGTTTGTCTTTGATTCTTATAGTAAGTAAACTTTAACAACAAAAAAAGTGGTTAGTTAATTTATTAATTCAACTATTAGTTTAACGGCCGTAACCGAGAAGTCAATTCGTATTTAAGCGAACAACGAGTGACAAACATGCATCTACGTCTGCGGCTATATCGATTTTATAGGATCCTTATAGGTACAAGGATGTGATCTTGGTAAGTAACAGGACTATGGCATAATGGTGAACGAGGTTTTTCATACACTTATACTTAGGCGTAATGGTTGAAAATGTGTACGATTTATTTTACAGCATTTGTTAATATTTATTGTTTTGATATGTGAGTACAAAAAAAAAAAAACATTTATTATATTCTTAAAATCTCAAAATATACAACCGTAAAACATTTCACTGCATCTTTATGAAAGAGGTTGGGTGGAACAACACTGGTGCCAAGTATAAAGTAAGTATTTATTATATTTATATAAATAATACATACCTAGCAGGCCTACAGGTTATTTCATGTTGTTATATAGATTTAAAGGAAATCGTAGCCCAGGCTTATTTTATTAGTAAAAATTGTTTTGATTAGTTGTACAGCAGAATATTCGTTTCCTTCCAATTTTGTCTGCCCATTTTTAAACAACCGCTCCACGACTGACTTTGGACACTTTGGTATTTGATTATCACTATTAAAATAGTCACGTCATTAATAATGATTTACAATACGTTCAATTTCTACTTTGAATTAGATTCAAAAACAACAAACTAACAGGTATATAATAGATTTAGTATCAATTTTCGTGCGATAAAACTAATGCGGTTAATTTTCGACTGTCGTGCTGTGGATTATTTACGATCAAATGACGTATGCATCTTTGAATTTAGAATGGATGTCAATAATTGATTTTAAATTTAAAGATACGCATTAGTCACGTACTGTTACATATTCAATCCTGTAAATCACTGGATAATATGATCCAAGTAAATACGGATGTGTTTTGTTCTAGAACATTTTTTCCAAACCCACAAAAATCTGTTTTGTACCTATATACATTGTGAATGCCTAGCTTAAATGACTTCAAACAATCAGCTCTACAGAAATATTATAATAAAACAAGTCTACTAGACTTTTTATACGTGAACACTGACACTATTGCGTATCCCTGTTACGCGTTCTCTCGTCCGTAGAACCGTAAATAAATGGGGCACGGAATTAAATGCTTTGAGTTCAGTTGCCGCGTTAATGGGCTAAAGGTTGGGTTAGGTTAGGAGTGTATATCGACGGATCGTAAAAAATGAGGGCGTTTCGGTTGCGCACTACAGAGGGTCTCGAAAGAGAAGAAGATTAATTAGGTAATATGATGGTGCAATGGGTGGGTGACACAGAATTAATAGTGTGCACGGTTCTTTAGCGTTAAAAATAAAATATAAAATACAAATCTTGACAAACATTTAATCAAATATTAAATGAAATATACAAATTATTTGAAACCAAAACACAAGTATTGATAATATAATAACACAGACACTCATATGCACATACAAAAAATTTGTTTAACAGTTTAAAATTTTGAAATTGGTAATTATATCAATACAAGTGAATATAGTTATACATAGATACACTGTACACATACCATGATAATATCACACATTATATTTTATTCAATAATGAACATCGGACTTATATAATTAGAAACCATTTTTCGTAAAATAAATTTATAAGCAATAAATACGTATATTTGAATAATTCAATACATTATGATATGGTAAATACTAAATTATTTTAATAAATCTAAAAAAAAAAATTAGTATTTTTTTTTTAAACAAAAGTCGAATGAATCTATGAATAGTGTATAATATAACTATAGTATTGTACATGTTAACAACGATTGACACAGAGTATATTCTATACAGTAAGATTAAATTGTCTTTTGAATTTTCGTTGGTAACATTTTTATCAAATTTGTTGTTGAATTTCTATCGAAATAAATGGGGACTTAGGGGAAAAAGAAATTCGGAATAGTATTTCCTATCTTCAAAAAACGAAGAAACAATATTAACTATAATAGTTGTTTGAATACCGTATATTGTATGACTCGAGGGAATAATATGAATGGCAAACGTCGTTTTAGATTCTATGAGTGAAAAGGGGAATATTGGTTTTATGACGATGTGCAATTTTCGTGGCCCAAAAAAAAAAATTGCTAATGGAGTGAATAAAAACCAATTTTTCTTACGTGCACATTCAAACGACACAAAAGGGAATTAAAACGAGTGTCATTTTCAGACGAAATTTAGTTTCTTAAAATATTGACCTAGGAATTGTTTAGAAGTTTAGATCTTCATACTAGTTAATAGACATTTTAAGCTTACGGTGTACTCGTATATTTGGTGTAAAATTAAATTAGAAAATCTTGTTATTACTAATAATGAATTATAGGAAAATTCAATATTTTGTTCATATACTAATGTTATTAGAAATGTATGGATTATATTTATTTTATTTTATATAACTCAGATTTTGGACCACAATACTTAAATGTGCATAGTTATTAGTATGCACCTATATGTATTAAAATACTTAGGTAGGTAATATATAAAATTATAATAGAATGTTCATGGAGAAAATATAAAAATTTTTTTTTTAAAACGGATCTAAATAATATTTTATTCATTGATAAATGAGTTTCATTCATTTTCTTTTTGAAATGTGAGAGATTCGGGATTTAAAATTGTAATCAATTCTTTTGGAAAGATCTATTCTGTTCGTTTATTCTGCGAATGTGAAAAAATAAATCCTCCAGATCAACTCATGCATGAGGCATTTAAAGTTTTATTTTCACTTTGAAAAGTGCCTAATTAAATGTAGGTACCTAAAATAAAGTTTAAAATAAGAAACTTATCTTAATTTATGATGGTTTAACTAATTTAATAAAGGATAATACGATGGCTTAAATGATTTACTACGAATATGAAAGTATGTGGAAACAGCTTTGAAGCCTCCTAAATACATTACTATCACTTTACTGGAATGTAAATTATAGATTAATTAATAAATAATAACAACGCTATAGGTAGGTACTAAATATAGTTTTTTTTTTTAAAAAAAATTATTGAGACGAGTTTAAAAAAAGTCTTGACATTTTTTTGGATATAATGAAAAATGAAAAACAGTTCATTAATCAAGTAGGTAAAAATAATTATATCTTCCTAGAAATTATTAAGAAATGTATAATATACAAAAAAAATTATTTTTGCAAAATACTGAAAGTTTGCATTAAACGAATTTAAATACACTGTAATTTAATTAAAAAAAAACTAAACACTTTAATGCTTACAAATTATTTTAAATGACAATATTTATTATTGGGGCTCTAGATTACCATTGTATATGCCTATAGTGTCTCACGAGAATTGACTAATTTAAAGTGGAGGGATGATGTGGTTTTCATTACTCCTAACTCATTAAAATTGTTAATTCTCGTGGGAAAATTAGAACGGTGTATTGTTATTATTAAATATTGTTTCATTTTATGTTACCTATAACATTCAACATGGAGTTTTTTGTTTTAGGTGTTTTGTAGGAAAAATAATTTTCAATTTTAATCATAAAGCTTTTATATTTTAATTTTTTTTTAAATTTGTTATACACTTAATACATAAATATAGCTTTAAATAATAAACTAAAGCCAAAAAGATTATTGGTTTTAAATTTATTTGAATTTTTATTATGTTTTTATAAAATACTATTACCCAATTACAATTTTTCATTACTATTCAATAGTTATTATAACAATACAACAATACTAATATAATTCAACGACTAACTTAGCATTTTAAGTGGGAAATGTTATATAATGTGTATCTTAATTTTTGGTGGTATAACCTTAACATTACAAAATCATAAGTGGGTATATCCTACGGAATTTTTAAATCCGTTTTTATAGTTTTATCGTTAAATTTGTGTTAGGTTTAAAAAATATTACAACAATAAATGGTTTTTAGTTTTGTGATTTATCCAAACATTGTTTTGATTTTCTCTAGTCTTTATCTGAAAATATATAAAATAAATAAACGAATCTTAAAAATAAAATTTTTGTTATTTTATTTATTTAACAATATTGCTGAATTATTAATAGAAAAATCTTTGTTCTTTTTAAGGTACTCTATATTTTAAATTCTGAAAGGAGTGATGAATGTATTGATTTTACAACAATGTGTGTGTTTTTATTTATTTAATTATTTTATTTTTATTTTTGTGTCTGTCATCATGACGTTTTGGAGCAGTAAAATTACTTCGATTTCTTAAACGGCAACTTTTCTGAAAGGAAAGTGAATGTAGTTGGTACTTTCGAAAGTCAAAGGTAAAAAACTATCAATAGTTTTTAAAAGCGTAACGGAAAAGTAATGGAAAAACGGGCATTTTTACGCAACATTATTCAAAAGGTATAAGTCGTAGTAACTTGAAATTCGTACCAGTTATTCAGATTGGAATTTCCTATAAATAATTTTCTTTTCAAAATATTTTATTAATTTTGAAGCTATTTGAAATATTTGATTATTTAACAAAAAATTTTATATTATTGTTGACAAAAATCATTTCGCTGGGACAAAAATACTTGGAAATGTAGTAGAAGATTTCACAGAGGTTATTCTGACTGTCATTGTCATTAGCAACAATGTAACTGAACACGGGAAATAAATGTTTGAGGCGCTTTGGCTAGAAACAATTAAGTCAAAGATATGTGTATATATAAATATTAGAGATTGTATTTTTTTTCGGCTTTGTTCCACAGGAAATTATTTCAGTCCCTTCACGGATAGCCAAATCCATTCGGTCCACGTCACTACTGAATACGAAAATTAACTTTTAAAATTGACTTTTTTAAATTCCAAGGAAAATGAAGAATGCATTGGTTTTTTATTTTAAAAATACATATTGGTACTTTTACATAACTCACTTATGGTTTTGCAGTCGGATTGCATTTGTGTTGTCTGAATCACATTCGTGTTGTTGACTGGTGATCAAAGACAATATTTATATATAATGACAAGTCGTGTAACGCCACTCAGTAAAAATACGTATTAATACTGTACTTTAGATGAACACAACACGAAAGTGTGCATTAATGTGGTTTCCGTGTTATCGACTCAATAAAACATGTCGATTCCAGCAGCAGTTTCCAAGAACTACATATTATTATTATATATTTAAAAACGTATTTATCGCTACTCGCGTATGGTATTTCATCGATATTTTAGTTATTTTCGTATTACGGTTATTGTGTACCGTATTATAAACCAGTGGGATAGATTTTATAATTACAAATTTTTCAAACCCTGTCAGTTTCACAAACGGTTAACATTTACATATTGTTGTATTTTTACCGATAAACACTTTGCGGTGTCCATTTTGATTAGATTATCATCGTGTTTGCTTGATTTAAAACCTGGAATTTTACTGTGTTAAAATGAACATTGTTTAGCGTACGGTTTTATTTTATGGCTAACAACGACTAACGTTTACGGTCATTGAATTTTTTTTTCTTCAGCGTTGGGCTTATACGACTAAATATATCATTATTTGAGTGCGTGGACATTTGAAAATGTACAATGTGCTCAGTGATATATCGTAATTCGATAAGTATTTTTGTTTTCTATTGGTTTTATTATTACATAATATGGTAATAAAATAATTAAAAATTTTCATTCAATCCCCTAACGATTCCACTAAAAACTGATGCAATGATTTGATAATTTGTTTTATTTTAGTACCTACGCAGTTGGTAAAAAATATACGAGTAGTTTATATTTTTCCACGTAAAATGGGTCAGATTTTGTTTAAAAACACTCATGTATTATTGCCATCACCGATTGACATGACGGTTTGGAAAAAAAAACCGCCAAACTTTAAGCAGGTTCGTAGCGCACGGGCGATGTAATGTTATGGCATACGTATAACATGAGCGCATACGTTAACCGTCCGTTGCTGTTAAAAAAGTTTGTTAAAACTCGCAATGAAATTATTATTACCTAATAAATAATAAAACCATCATACGCATAGACAAACAGCATTTAATAAGAAAATTTCATCTACCGTGTGCTCACGGGACCATAAAATATAATATGTGCTGTGTAGTAAATCGAGGTTACTACTTACGTCAGTGTAACGATCCGATATTACTTCTTACGCCTGGAATGACATTTAGTATTATATAATATTATTATTTTATATATATTAAATAGTTGTTATATAAAGTCCCGAATCAGCTCGGTGACCTTGTATACCAAGGATTGCGGTAATACCAAAATTCCATGAATATTAATATTTTTTTTTTTTTAATTCTAAGAATCACAGTATTGTTTTATCATTAATTTAGATAGTTGTTTTAGGAGTGTGCCAAAAACAACTACCTAGTAAAACTAACCAAAGGTTATGGGATATATTTTAGTATAAAAAAGAGATGCTAATCGATGTATATTTAGACTTAAGTTAACGTCTTACTTGTATGGACCACTACGTGGGCCTCGGGTATTCTTAACCACTGTTTCAGTAAATAAATTACTTCTTACATTTATTAAAGTGTTTTATTTTCTTCAACCATTCTTTTGAACGTGCCAAGTCAGTATATACGTAGTTGGAGCTCGTCATTTTAAACGTGTATAGAACTGCCCAGCGGTTCGCTGCATGTCCTACTTATATTTTTTATTGGGCGGTACATACTTATGATATTGTAAGTACGTAAATATTATATGTATTTTATAATGAGAACTAAGGGAAGTATGTGTCGGCTTATGACGTTTTTCCACACTCAAACTCAGAATTTGAATATTTAACTTAAATCGAAAATTATTGGACAACCTGTATGAGATTCTATCAGAGATTATAGAGATCATTTTTCGATTATCTAAGTAATATAATATATAAATTCCCTCAATAAATCAAGATCTATCTCATATTGTTTTAGTAAGACTAATTATTTTGTAATCCTTAATTGTTGGGAATCGAACGTAACACTAATCAAATGTTGTTTAAATATTACACAGCAATTATAAGTTTCAAGAGTTAGATAAGTTATTTTTTGTGAACTTTTATAATCTGAATATAACTGAATTTACGGATTAAATGATAATATTTACAATTAATTATAATTATTTGACGTACATTATATATAATTATAGCATTATTTTTACCAAGATATAAATCAATCTCTCATCCGTACAGTATTTGAACTAATATTTGAAAATATTAAAATTCAGGACTTTCCTATGGATAAATTATTTATTTCTTGCAAATTATCCAACCACGTGACTTAAAATTTGTGTAATAATACTTACTGTTTGCATAAAGTACATAAGTTATCCATGTTTTAAGATCAAATGCTAAATTCAATAGATGAGGTAAATTCCGGTCAATAAAGTACTCTTGTTAGGGGATCAGGTAAACCATATTATATCGTATATAATCGTGTACTTGCTGAATGTACAGCGTTGGCACAAAATATATTACTGTGTACCGGTGATGTATTTAGACCGGGACCTCAAGATATGTCAAAGTTGTAGGAGAGAGGGCTCAAGACCTTGATATAAAAAAAAAAGCACTGAACTTTTTATTTAATTTAAATAGTACTAACGTTAAAAATAATTTGATTAAATATACAAAAAGTAATATAAATATACAACGGAACTGTTTATCATCTAAACTGCGCCTTTAGTGTATTACATATCATTATCATGTGATTATTATAAATACTATTTTTTTTTTTATATTTGCCGTTGGAGTCAACATTTAATAATTGTTATTTTTATCATATAGTTTAATTTCTGTGTTTAAGAGAATTTCCGTTTTATGTGCCCTAGGCTAGAACCTTGACTCTCAGACTACTAAGTTCACGCTATTATCGCCTACTTCATGTGAACCGTTAACTCTTAGACACGGCGAAAACAATATGGGAACTATGCCAATACACTTTTTTCATCTTTTGGTGTAATATTGTATTTTAATCTTGATGATTTACCAACGGAATATAACGGAATATTGTTTGAAGAAAAATCGTTTTGAATCGGTTCGATATAGCGATGAATTCGTACACCATTAAAATCGGTTTAATTTTTATTCCGATGCATATAATATTATCAGACAGAAAAACACGGGCTTTACCATCGTTGGATGTTATCCAAGTTATACGATCTACCTGAATGAACTTACTGTTTTGTTCAGCATGCCACCGCGCATGACCTACTGCAGGGTATAGTCTTGTTCTGTCTAATGACAATGAACTCAACTGCAACAAGAAGTGCATTGTCTTTTAAGTTGAACCGCGTCATAAAATGTGATGAATACATCGTTGACTTATACGGTAAGGTACGGTGACAATAGGCTAATCTGACAACTCTGAACATCACAATTCATGGTGCACGGACGATAAAATCGCTTTAATCGTGAAAAAAACATAGGTATTTAACTTTGATTCGGCCACCGTCGATTCAAATAATTTTAACTTTTCAACGTGCAGTGCAATACGTATTATATGCACTTAGCTGCCATTCATTATATGGCTTTAGTTTTTTATGTGCAATTATTATTCAAAGTCCATTGATAAGAATCACTATAATTATTTCAGTGGGAAAATGCTACCTTAAATGCTCGAAAAAAGAGCGTAATATACTTCATTTTAAGTGTACTTATAATGTGCATCGATACATTGCTAGACAGTTAGACATATCAGTTCGATTTGAAGTAGAATCATTTTTTTTTCTTTCTTTGTACCGACTCAAATCAAAAAATCCTCGACTGGAACATGTACTTCGGCATTTTAATGGTATTTATAAAATAAAATGTTATTATAAACTTCCATGGAACTAATGTGTGTGTCGCTCGCCTTCGGATTGATGTGTTTATCGAGGGGACCATTTGATTAAGGTAAAAGCAATGAAAATTGTTTTCGATAACTTAAAGTAATTGAAATTATATATATAGCTTATTGGTAGCGAATAAAATATTAAATGTTGAATTAAATTACGTATCGATTTTATTAAACATTATGATTGGTGCTGAGTAATATCCTATACTTAAAAAAAAATCTTATCATGTTATACTAATTTTAAAAAAAAACTTACTTTTTTCCACCGTTGATTATAAAATATTTTAATTTTATAAAATGTCATTCGTTATTCTTGTAAATTTATTACTCACATATAGTTATGCTATACACTTTAAAATGTATGTTATTTATGATATTAAGCGGTAGGATAACACAACTCAAATGTTTGTTATTTATTAAAATAAAAAATATAAAACTACTAAAGTCTGTGCAATGTTCAACTATCTAATTCGTCAATCCATAAATTATATATTATTGATACTATTTTAATTATTATAATTTTAATGACATTCATATGATACCTATAATTTTATTACTAGGAAATTAAAAATATTATTGAAAAAAAATTTTTTATCCACTACAACGGACACTGGCAGTTCAGTAGAAAAATTTAAAATACTCGCATCTTATTATAGTAGAAAATTATTCATCACAATTCCATACAAAACATTAATTAAATAGACATTATTTACAATAGAAATCAGAAAACATTATATCATCTAAATATCTTAATACATCATTAGAATTTTATATATACGGTATAATGTAATACACATAGGTAGTGAATGAGTTAGTTATTTATGTAGAAAAGATAAATTATTTTGGTAAATTTGTATCCATTGAATTTTTTTCTTGTAATTTTTGTTAATAAAACACTAAATTGGTAATTGCAATTAAATATTACAGTTTTTATTTCGTATCCTATAAATTAATAACTATTTAATTAAGTTTTAACTATCCTCATTTTTTACAGCATTTATCATTTTATTGTTGTATAATATGCTCAATGCAAAATATATATTGTACAGAAAATGTTGATTTATAAGCAATGCTTGTTCATTAGCATATATTTATATGTGTATCATATGACATGGTCCAGACATATCTTTAAGATTAGGCCTTTAAATGTTAATTATAATTATCAGACTTATAACACCGTTGATGTTAAAGCCTTATCTTTTAAAATTAAAATTAAATTTTAAAAAATGTAATTGTTTCAGATGATTCTGAATTTCTGACTGCAGTTCTATGTATTAAGTCAAGTAGCGCTCTTATTTATATACATGCTTTTTTTTCCATAAAAATTAATGAACAGTCAATACGATATAAATAGAAAGTTTATTATTATCTAAAAGTTTGAAAAAAAGTGAAGAAACGTTAGAAACTCTCCACATTGTTAAATAAAACCTACGTTTCTTTGTTGTACTCAATATGCAATTGTCATTTGATCTGGGAAAGCGCAGTGTTGACGACGAGAAAACAACTTTAATTTAATGTGAAAACGCTTGAAATCGGAATCCTAATAATTATTATAAAACTGTTATAACATGTTGCAAAACGATCCGCCGTGGTCGTCTGCGGTGTTCGTTCAAAACCCGTGCGTGTGTGCACACACCTACATTATACGTTCGAAATATAATGTTCGTGCATCGTTCAAAAGTTGTTGGCATATGATTGCACTACGCGTAAAATACGATTACAGTGGTGTACATATTATATTATAGGTATCGACGGAGACACCGCGTTTTGCGAAAACGTACAATATAATACTGCTAATAATATTAGCGCGCACGAATAGTTTTGCACGATTTGGCGATGGTCGAGCGATAAATAATAATATGCGCGTTCATGCCATGTACTCGAACGTGTTCGGATAAGTGGTTTCAAATGACACGTACGCCTATACAACACCACTGTACCTATTCTAAAATTCTAAATGGTATATATTATATCCAGACGTTCAATTCGGTTGATAAAATATGTTTGAAATAATATACTCGTACTATTACCTCATGAGCCTTGCTAAATTCCCGTAACGCGTTGCTAAAGGTATATCACTCATGATTTTATTTTATAATTTTGCGTATATTATATTATTCCAGGGCCTGGATGTCGATAAAAAAAAGCCATATTGCATTTAAAACATAAACATAATAAATAGCCTTTCAAAAATATTTTATTTATAAAAAGCTTATAAAGATGTAAAAATGACTTAAATCCCGAATGTTACCGTGGTGTTAATAATCATTGTAAATATTATATATGTATATCTGTATTATCCTATTAATTGTTTTGTAATCGTCGCTGTTATTTGATGTACATGCAAATGCTGAATTGTAAAAGTTTGATATTTTATAAAATGTACAATATGTCATAAAAGTACAATCATTCTCATCTAATTCAATGTTAAAATATAAGATTATGACCTAAGAATAAAATAGATTTTAGCGAATGTCCATGTCTACATTGATTAAAGGAAATTGAAAACCACTGTAATATCGTATCGAGTCCCATACACAATATATTATAATACAATCCATCGGCTAAGCCGTGAAATTATTTGAAATATATTTTTATAAGAAAAAAACCATAAAATAAAATCAAATAAACAAATGAAAATAGAGTTCATTGAAGAAGAAATGAGAGTATGTCTTTCAACTATTCGACCACAAATAAAAGATTTATGTAAAAAAAAACAAGCCCAAGTGTCACATTAGTTTCATAAGTTCCTTAATTTTAAATTGATATTGTAAATCAAATAATAAATAAATAAATAATAATTAAATATAAAAATATATACATATAATATGTGCATGTATAATATACATTGTATATAGTATTATAGTATATAGCTATATACGCCTTACTACTTTTGTTTCTTTTGTTTATACTTATGCACTGATTAATAAAACTGAAGTGATCTATAGACTATATAGTATAGAGTATAGGGTCTAGGGTGCCTCCGGATTTTAGAAAATGACTAAGGGTGCCGTGAGTCAAAAAAGGTTGGGAATCTCAGGGCTAAGGGTATAGGTACGAAAATCCGTCGTTGTTGTCGATAACCGTTGGGTTCTCTTCGTTTGCGGTGTGCAGTAGGTTGAAATATTTGACGTTTTCTTCTTATTTTTGTACTTCTTCGCCTGAGAACACTTTGTATAGCAGTCTAGACACCAAAACCTCTCTTTTGCAAACGACGTGTGTTTGAGAAAAATGAAAAACATCCCCCGTCGATGAAGTGGACGTAGTGCTGCAGCTTGCAATCATTTCGTATATAATCACCTTGATAATATGGTGCCATTTTTCTTGGTCTTTGTTATTATATTATACTTTATGTTCATTTAACAATTGCCCGTCCGGATTCTCCGAGAGGCCATAGGTCGAAATTCTCTGCAGAAGCTTTACGCATGGTGTGCTCCACGTACGCCATTATAGTTAGTGAAATAAAATGGACTTAGGTGAAAAACTACTTTATAAAAAATCATTTCAGAAAATAAATCAGTACAGTAACACAATAACATAATAAAATATATAGGTTTTGTTATACTAACAATCGTTTATGGTTTATTAATTTAAGTAGTTATTTTACTATCTGTAGAATTACAATGAGGTTCATTGGTACAAAGATAATAGTAGTATGGCAGATAAAAAAAATAAAGTGTATAGATTGTGGCTGGTACCAGGTCACGGTCTACTATAATATGACAAATCATAAAATAACAAGTACCTTATTCAAAAAGAATACAATTTGTGCTGGTCAGTGAGAGGGTCTAATGCTTAATAATTCAATACCAAATAATGATTAGACACTTATACGATCAAATTGGAGTGTGCTGTCTTTGGTGTTGTGGTGTGGTGATGGTGTAAATGGTGTAGGTGGCGACTGATAGTATTACGTCGTACAAATTATTACTTGATCGTCCGGTGCGACGACGTAAAAGGTCGTTGTATTGAACTTGTATGTGCCGCCTGTATTGGTAAGCATCACGGCTGTAGATAGTATGGTTGCACATTGGCCTATATTACACTATGTTCAATGGTGGCATACGGAATTTCTTATCTCAGATTCAAAAAAGTCAAGTATTAGTAGCGCTTTTTGCGGATGTCAAGTAGAACTACTTGAATTTTACCACATAAAACTTTTTAAATTTCTAAAACTAAATGAAATCACAGCATAGCATGACCTAGATGGCGTCAAAACGTCACTTTTTCGTTCATTTTTCGTATATTTGATAAGAACTTTCGGTTGCCACTTTTTCGTAGCTCGATGCGCAACCATAATATCTACAGCCGTGGTAAGCATACATAACGCGATATTTGTGCTAATAATTGGTGACGGGAAGCACCGGGCTAATTGTGCGAAATATATTCGTCCAAACAATTTTATTGACAAACAATGAATAATTGAAGCCTGTACAGAGGGCAAAGAGTACAGAATATGTACAATACTAATATAATACACGATTCAATATCATAAGCTACAAAAATTGAAAAATACATAATATAAATTAAAGTGGTACAATATTTTTTTCAGGAACACTTAAACCCTATTGGGGAATGAAAATAAATAATTAAATAGATACAAATGTTTGTTTCCCGACGTGCATGCAAAAAGACAATAATTTTGTTAAGAATACATTATGTTCTTAGAGGTAGATCTTATGAAGTTGACACTTGAAGCATTAAAATAGAGATTAAAATAGGGACGGATGATTATTTCAACAACAATATTTAAACAATCTGTTTTGTAATTAAACAAATTATGTTGCCATAATACGAGTAAATCATTAAAAATTAGTTTATATTCTAAGGTTCAATGTTTAAATGCTATAGCTGATAAATTTAATGTAAGTTCAACTTTGTTTCACACGCTAATACGTATTACGTATCAGAATCGACTGTGGAGTAATTCTAGTTATTTTCATCAGACACACGTGTGGGCACCAAATCATATTGACCCGAATTATACTCAATTGGCCGGACGTGCGAAAAGAATAACAAGCACGTAAGCAATGGCGCATATTGCAGGACCATGAATGTTTACACATTTTAACCACTTCCCTT
This sequence comes from Chaitophorus viminalis, assembly GCA_025469195.1. Classification (NCBI taxonomy): domain Eukaryota; kingdom Metazoa; phylum Arthropoda; class Insecta; order Hemiptera; family Aphididae; genus Chaitophorus; species Chaitophorus viminalis. The sequence continues at coordinate 118,298 of JAIPRK010000324.1, forward strand.
ATGGATGCACGCAACTATGCCTATGTTTTGCTTCCGATATTTTTTCCACCCTCCCGTCGAACGGTCGGTTTTTTCCTGTCTGTGTTATAACATATAGCTATTTAATGGTCGTGTTTATCGTGCGTACGACCATGTGACTCATGTGAAAAATTTCAGCCATCCCGGAAACGATGATGTCACTGCTGTAGTTGCCCCTCCCCCTTCCCCGTCAACGGTTCTCGGTAAATAATAATAATATAACAACATTAAAACGATGATTCTAATCCGTCTTGGTCCATTGCGCACGCTTTTCATCCATCGCAATGCCGCCGCTGGGTTGGCGTGTGTGAGATGAGGCTTCGGTTCGGCACAACTGTTACAACGATGACGATAATAATAACAATAATAAACACGCCTATGTAGAGTAATTTTACGTGCATTATACCATAACGTAAAATCGATAGTACGGTATATGCCGTACACTACACACGCGTGTAATAATATTATTATTTTGCTAAATAAATCTCCGCCCGCACTGCAGCGATACGGACAAAAATCTGCGCACCATGCGAATGCATATAATATAATATTATTGTTTATTACGAACGATATTTTGGTATACGTTATCATCGCGAATAGCTGCCGCGGCGGTGGCGTTGGATACGTATCGGAAACGACGTTATTAAAATTGATGATTTTTCATGCGTCGCGTAGTGTTGTTGTTATTGCCCCGTAATAATAATATTATCATGCGAAAGCAAATCCTTCGCGAGACCTATAGTACGTTTTAATATACCATTATACATGTAGTGTTCTCTCTATTCCACGTATATTACATGTTACCATAAAAGCCCGATAACCGGGCAAAGCAAAGTTTTTTTTTATACCGTGATTTAATGTTGGCGTACTTGGTTAAAGCTGAAAATTACATTTTTTTTTTCGAGTTTTTTTTACTAAAAACGTTATGTACACATCCTACTATCCTAGGATCTAATTAAAAGCCGATTGATAGGTACACGACAAATGAAAATTGCACGAAAAACCAAAATTATAATCAATAATTAGTTATATGTTATAAAACCATAAAATTTATAATTATTAATATATGATAATAATGTTTTATGAACATTATTAGCTAGATATAACGTTATTTATTCGCAAACGATGTACTATTATGGCACCTACCATAAATCCATATTATTTATTAATTACATTTTTGAAATCCGTAGTGTACATTTCCAATTTCACACTATACACTTCATGTATGTGGCTTCACTAAACAGTGAACTAAATAAGTATACGAAAACAATTTAGCGACATAAAATGTATTAAGACAGTTTAAAAAGCACAAAATATTATGGATTGTATAGTGAAGTGGATACAGGGTAAAGCGGAGTGAACAGAAAAAAGTTTACTAATGTAATAAACAACAACAGAAAACAATATTATAGTATATTATTGTTATACGTGCAGACCGTATATACTGATTTCATTTTGTCCTTGAAAAATTTATTTATGTAATTTCGCTGTGGTAAAAAGACGTTTTATCATCGTTTTTCAAAAGTATGTTAACACGTCCCATTGTTTAAGTGATAATCAGTAAAAATGGTCACAGAGGAAATTTCGTAGAAAAAATGAAAAAACAAACAAATAAAATGTAGTAAAGAGTCCAAGAAATATAATTCAATAGAGAAAACGTCCGAATCCGAAAATTACCGCAGAAAAATATCTATTGAAAATGGTTTAAAGTTACTGTTAACCTATAGAAAAATATTTAGCAAAAATAGTAATAACAGCTATAAATATATAGACAGTATTGATATAAAATGACGAAAAATCACCCGAGTATAGAATTTGTTTAGTTTTCTACATAATAAGGCGTTACAACGTATATTTTTTGATCCTTTTACCGTACAAATCATTATTTTCTGAAAAAAACTAGCAAACGAATTTTTATGGAATATTTTTCCCGGAACATAATATATTAACTCAATCTATTTTATCCGTTTCAACATGTAGATAAAACGAATTTATTTTAACAGAATACAACATGATACCCTGCGTGTACAATACTATTGCCGATATTGTAAGTAACACATTGTAAAGCGCTTATCCGACCGATAAAATTATGAGCTTTCCTTGCACATCACATTGTGTAAAATGTCGAGAATCACTTTTAATAAGAGTCTTGTTACCTCACGAAAATCGCCAAGTTGGTCAATTTCATTGTATTAATAATATTCAAACTGCGAGATGTTTACACGCAAATATTATGGTGCGTACATACCCCTCGTCGCTGTTTTTTTTTTTGCAATATACAAATCGATTTTTTTTCCAAACTTCAAGAATATGTGGGTTCTTTTAAGTGTACCGTTTTAATATTGAAACATTTATACCTCTATAAGTTTACAATAGTAGTCAATAAAAAAGTATCAAATGATAATAAGTTTCTATTGGACCATTCGTAGCACAGTCACTTGATAGTTATAATATATGTACACGTCACGGGCTATTGATGATAATAATGAAATAAGAGATGAGTATCGGGGAAACGATATCAAGAATATTGGAATAGAGTTTTTTTTAAAAAAAAACCCAGATACTTACCCAAAAACCCAGAAACCCCAGAGTATTTAATCACAAACATTCTCGGAGAAGAAACGTCTAGTAGTTTTGAAATACGAAAAATCATCAATGTTAGTTATCACTCATTCTAGTACTGTACTTTATATGCACAAAATAGCCTCTATATGATTCTGAAATTACTTTAATATCATGTACTTTAAATGCAATAGAATTGAAAAAAATGAATTATTGAATACTAGATATACCTATTGGCTTTTATTATTAAAAATAGAACATATGAAAACTTAATTCTTTTAATACAGCTCTCGTTACTGTGTCATCTTCATACCAACAATAGTCTTATTTCTTATCAATATTTATAATATCGATCTAAGTCGTTCAATAAAAAATCAACCCACATTTCAACGACTGAAAAACAAGTTTTCGTTTTTAAATTTCAAAAATATAATTATTATAATTATTGTGATTGTAAATATAATATAATATAGAGCCCACTCGCAACGGACCGGTAGTCCTATAAAACCGGGTCCTGCAGACTATGTACAGTCAAGGCAACCGAACGCTAATGTCTTCTTCAAATATTCGGTGTTGGCTAATCATATCAGATTTGAGACTATGAGGGAGTTGGAACTCGGAAGGCACATGCGTCCGTTCGCATTCGTTCGTTACAAGCTGGCCGCATTGGAACAAACATCCCCGATAATATTATTAGTTCACGTGACGTGACTTCGGTTGCCTCGGCTGTATAGTCGTGGACGCGACCTAAGGGACTCGAACGGAAAGCGCGTTTATCCAATACTATAGGTATTGGTCCGGGGAGGAATCGCGTTTTGACGGCGATGTATTGTGTCGTGTGCGAAACTAAAGTAGCCTTATATTCAGTTAAGGTATAATCGTTTCAAAGCAAGTGTTATACTCAACGATAACGTATGTCACGCGGACCGAGTGCAGATTAAGACGAAACTATGGTATTATATAATAATAACAATATTAATATTATTATTGTATTACGGTCTTGCGATCGCCGTGTAATTCTTTACGGTTTATAAATGTTTTAAATCGCGACTAGGCGCATCGCAGTCCGGCCTGGAATCGTGATGTACGTCACCGCCGGCCTCCTCCGGTATGGATACAAAATAATATTCCTAATGAATGCCAATCGCGTTTATAATAATAGTAATATAGCCAACGAAAGCCGTCGCCCACGGGATCGAGAAAATACATAATATTGTACGTCATGTGCATTATTATTATTATAATATCGTATCGATTATTATTATTATACATGCGATCGCATTTAGCCCCGCGGCGGAATAACCGTCTCGGCGGCGCCCTTTTATTTTTTATTTTTTGGCACCATATAACGCGTATACTATAATATAATGCTCTGTTCAAAAGTTACACCTAATTCGCTATATATTTATTTTTTGTTTATCACAGCCGTTTCGCCGGAGATTTAATACGCCACGTCTCTCCCCGTGTGTAGTATACTGTATAGTATAGTGTACATCGCATTACGATGGTGTAGCGCGCTCCGGTTATACGCGCGTATCCGCTACCTATATATTGACAAATGGACCGTTAGAGCAGTCTTCGCCGGAACTGCCGTAGAAAACGCCCCGAACAAAACAAATATACAGAGACGACACCGTTTTTTGTCCTTCCCCCTGTCTTATACGAATATATATATATATATATACATACACACCTATCTATGTAGTACGCACACACACACACACACACACACACATCACACACCCACACACATAGATGTTTATATAAATAATACGTATATATTTTCTTATACCAGTTATACCCCAGAAAACGTTTCCAAGCTGAACAGTCTGAAACCGTTGTTGTGTACAGAAAAAAAAAAAAATCGAAAAAAAAATGGCATGTAAATTATGTTTATTGCCTGTGAAAACGGGGTACATGACTAAAACGAAAAAAAAACAAAACAAAATAAAATGTATATAAATAAACTGGGATTTATTTATTTGTTTTTTTCCTCCGCCCTGCAGGGCGCAGTTTCCTATCCTCTGTATAAAAATATGCGAAACGGCTTTTCGGCAAACGCTATACCGACTATTTTTATTTTCCATCTACACACTATGATATATACGCTGTACTGGTCGACAAGAGCTTTTAGAAATCATATTGTGGATACTGCTGCAGGGTTCTGTTTTTATATTTCATATCTAAAAACCATTTGGTTCGGATGTCACGATTATCATCAATGTTTTATGACCTGTGCGTGCGTATTTTGCACGAGATACGAACAGCAGCCGCGGATTCTGTTGGTGACAGCAAAGTATATAACGCAAAGCAGTGTGGAGAAAATGCATGAGCGGAACAGTCACCAGCGCATCTATAAAGACAAAAAAAAAAAAACAGTATAACACAATTATCGAAAAATACTATAATACTATTAATAGTTATAATATATTTATTGTAAAAAGAATAATCTACAATAAATGATAACGTCCTTAAGGGCAACGAGTACAATAATATCAAACGTAAAATACGGTATAGAATGTACCGAAAAAAGATATATTGTGTATTGTACAGTTACAGGAATATAAAATTAATCTTACGAGTATAATGAAATTCATACTCAATTTATTGTATTTATACAATTTAATTATTATAAGTTGTTTCATTGAACTTGGAAATTTTTTTCCAACTTCCTTGGTGGATCAAAAAAAAAGTCAAAGTTATTAATGGAATTTCCATGTAAAATGATTTTATTTAGAGGGACAAAGTGATTATAATTTTGTCTTTGAGGTTGTACAAAAGTATTCGTTGAGCAGAGAGTGGGGTGAGGTATATGAAGCGGAATTTCGGCTAAAATTTTGGGACAATCTATTATAATAATACTTCGAGTTCCACTTAATATGATCACATTGAGTGTTTTTTCTTAAATGTACGGAGACTTAATTGTTTAAACTTGGTTCCAGGACAAAATATCTCCGGAAAAATATCTCCGGTAAAAAATATCTCTGGTAAAATATATATCCAGGAACAAATATCTCCAGTATAAATATATCCGGTAAAAATTTCTCTGGAAAACTATGTTTCTGAAAGAAGTATCTAAATTAAATATATCATTTCATCTTATAACATTAAGTACGAATGAGTATAAATCTGATTATAATATTGAAATGGTATACATTTAAAAAAAATTAAAAGATTCGACTATCCTAACATATTCGTTTTATTACTCTACGTACCGTGTAATTTGGTGATAAGTAATAATATACAATCAACAATTTAATGTACTTGTGTAATATGTGTTAAGAAAATTATTTAAACATCTACCTATTACAAGTATGAAAAATAATATCCACTTTAGATAATTCTGAAGAAATATTATGAAATATTATTACTGAAATATTCTTTGCTTCTTTATACACTTTCAGAATCTTGAGCAATGTTAAAACATGTCTTACAAATAAAATTTTTTACGAGAGATATTTTTCTGGAGACATTTTTACCGGAGGTATTTTTTCCTGGATATATTTTACCGGAGATATTATTTCGGAAATATTTTGTTCAGAGATATTTTTCCGGAGATATTTTGACCGGTCACCTTTAAACTTAAACGACCCAAAGGTTTTTATAAATATAATTGTACATCATAATAGCATACTGGATATGAAATATAATATTTACCATCTTTTTTTATAAGTTTTATTTTTTGATTATAATAAACGGTTGGTTTTCTATGAACTATAAACTAATAATTATACATAAAGTTTAACCTCCTGTATGTATTGTTATCATTGATTAATTTCAAAATAAATAACCTTAATACTAGAGATCCGAAACCATTTTACCCTTTATTTTCAAATAAAAATTTTATTGTAAATTCCCCCGCAAACCTCCTGATGGTAGCTGGCAACACGTATCCCTTTGATTTTGTATAATAATCTATAGTATTTATTATATACCTATAACATTCTTTAATTTATCTTTTTGCACCATAATTTAAATACTATTAGTTATGTTAAAATATTGTATTTTGTTATTTTTGTATACTAATTATTAAGTTATCATGTATGTACATTAAAACTATAATAGGACTATGTCCGTATATTTAAATAAATAGATAAATAAATAAATAAATAAATAAATATGTTTTACATTCGCCAAATCTCAATGCGAATTCGATATCAGTGCACGATTCCTAGCTATAATAATACTTAGGTACATATTACATTATAAACTTGTTTACCTTGGATATTATTATTTACATTTAATCGTCCCGTGGAGCGCCACGCCGGACTTGAGACAAATCAGTCATTGCACGGGTAATAATATATGTTTCGATGGAGATCCGAAATAAATTCAAACTTTTTACTCAAACTTTTCTGATTTTTTTTTTTTTTGTCATTTTACTACCTGCCTAGTTTTAAAACAATAGTATTTCCGAAGTCAAAGAATAATAAATTTCATACAAATGATTACGTCATCGCAAACTAATAATAACTACACCCATGAACGAAAAAGGGGTAAAAAGTAAATTGGTTTAATAAAAAAAAAAAATACATTTATATATACATATATATATGTGTGTGTGTGCGTGTGTGTGTGTGTGTATGTGTGTGTGTGTGTGTGTATATATTTTTGTAGCAAATTAAAATTTTAACGATTTGTCAATGCTTGGAAATCGTATGAATAAATCGTTAAGATTGATTTCGTGACCGTAAATCCGTACCAACACTATTACTTATATTTTACTTTGGTCAATGCACAACCATTGTAATTGGTTAACCGTTGCGTTGGTGTAGTCTTTAGGGAATTTGTAAAAAGAAAAAAAAATGGAATTTAATCACTTGTCGTTTTCCAACAAACATATCCTGTTCATCGCATTAACGAGGGTTGGAACGAAAAATAATGACAATAGCTTAGTTTTATAAAAATTAGCTACAATTAGAGCAAAATGTTTTTTTTTTCCATGATATTAATTTGTTAATTTATTTTTATATGCAGTACGTGATATTATCTATTCCCTCAGCGACCCGATTCGCTACTGCCGATGCATTAACTGAACTCTTCTACATAATATTATACGAGTATTACCCTCCAGAGTGATTTCACCATCCTGTACCAAAGTATTATTGTTATAGCGACATAACGCAATGAAAATCTACGATTGAGTTTTACTATCTCCCGGCCATTCATTAACACCCGCCAGTAGTGGCGTAAACTTATTTTTCCTCACGAACCTACCCTTTTTTGAAAACACCTACCCACTAATTATGTTTCGTAAACAGTTTGTTTTCTAAAAAGATTTTATAATTATATTAATTATAGGATACATTATTTATATTAAATTTCAAAATAATCTTTAAACTTTTAATTTCTGTTACCGGCAAGACTGGACCATAAGGGATTACCAACCCCCGATTTTTACACGAAGCGATCACTTCATAATAGAATATTTGTTCCTGCTGCCACTAATCGTACAGTATCTTATTAATGTTATTATTTTTTTTTTTTTTTTTGCTTTCACATAATCTTCAACGATTTGGATCTCGGTTTCCTAATCGATTGCGTATTATAATACTGACTATAATATATCATATAGTTCGACCATTTTGTAATAAATATGTGTGTGTGTGTGTGTGTGTGCGCGTGCGTGTGTGTGTGTGCGTGTGTGTGTGTGTGGTGAAAATCATCTGAATTTAATGGCTATAAAAATATCACGAACATAGCGAGGCACCCGCGGAGCTATATAAAATATGTTGACATTTAATGCTGGGTGCAGGAAAAAAGGCAACTGGGTCAACGGGTAAAAGTTTATTTGTGTTTGAATTTTTTCGCGATAATCGCAAAAGTTGAGAAAATTATATAATTAATATTGCTTGGGAACCTTCACGGGTGTGGAACCGTAAATAAGCACGTGAAAGAACTACAGCCACTGCTATTGATCCCGGATGCAATTATGTCCCGAAAATTCATCCTTCTAATGAATATTCATAGAAATTTCAGTAGATAACCGCGTAATTAGTTGTCCTTTTGAGCCATAACAATAAAGTGTATTCATGAAACGTGGTCGATATAGATATCTGTTATGAAAATTGAATATTGTATTTAGTTAACACGAAATTCGAATGATATTACCGAATTAACTGATCCTGATATTTTGGATGTATTGCTAATAATATTAGTTTATTCAAATAAAAAAAGCAGTGTTAACTCAATTATTAAAATTTAGTAAATGATTAATTTTATTTTGAAGTTCGTTGTATTAGGAAGTATTGTGTTATTATTATATTATAGCATAAGATAAATATTGAGAACATATTTGACATACCTATTTAAACATTTCCGAGGACGTGTAATATAATGTAATACTTGTGTTTAAAACAAAGTCATATTATCCATTTAACGTTATTGAATTTCGGTTTTCCTTGTATATCTAGCTATTTTTCTCTTCGTATGCCCTTGTTAACTGTTCGGAAATGAACAATTATTATCGTTGATCACGGTTCCATAAATGATTTAAAAACGTTAACTAATAATAATGAAAACAATAAAGAAAAAAAATTAACAATAATCGTGTAGTCTATTATTTGTATTATACTCGAAGGTTATTTTTATGGGTATTTTTTGGATATTATGTTTTTTTTTTCTTGTCACGTATGAATGTGTATAGTTTAAGGGTTTTTATAGCACATGTTACACTTCGAATTTAAGTAGTTCCTTTACATACGTAATTCAATTGTGTCGTTTATCACAAAAACGGTATGCGCTTGTTCCTCCTCAACTCATAATATTCACTTACAAACAGGTAGCGTACCATGCACTTAATGTATTCGTCTAATCATTTTCAAAATGTAATATATTTTCAAAATTATCATGTAATATACAGTACATACGTTACACGATAAACGTGGAAAAAGCAATTTACTCTCGTACATTATTTTGCAACACAACAGAGTATCATACCGAGTCTTGGGATATAATTTTCGACTTTTTGATATTTTCTTAAATAGAATTTCGTTTAAAATCCTATGCACATAAAAACCGGATAAAAGATCGTTTCTCACATATGCTGTTGCGTAATACACGTGAATATAATCTCCGACATACCATTTCGGATCAATCGGCAGTCTATAATCCTAATGGATTCTGATGAGTGTAACTCGGATTCAATAGTTACAGGAGTTTTGTATAGAAAATCAAAGTTCTTATAAATCTGTGTTGGTAAAGAACCTTTTAGAATATAAACGTCACTATAGAATCAACTCATGGATAAAGTTACACATGGGGATCCTGTATGTATTCTTTTTTTAGACTCGTATAGACCAACAATATTTCTACTGTGATGTGTCAATACAATTCGTTTTACCAGAACTAGATCAGACAATAGGTAATAACCATAAACTCTTACATGATACAAATCCACGATGATAATATTATAGTATTATTAGATTATAATTCGTCTTTGCCAATTATAATATATATTATACCTATACACATTGGAACTCATTTTTGTTTTAATGCAATGATTTGTTTTTTTCAACCAAAAAGGGCTAAAAAGTAGAAACTTATATGGATGACTAAGTTACGTGTCGATAATGATACCCGGTGCAGTTTCATACTACCGAATGCACGGTATTTGTAGTAAAATATGACGTGTATTTTTTTTTTCTGCTCCACTATTCTACATGCAAAACGAAAGTAATGTACAACACTCGAACGTTACAGTTTCACGTTATTTATTGGGTCGTTTAGTCATATAGAACTAGCACAGTTACAGTGAGTTACATACGATATTACGCGTCGAAAACTGATGTGATTTAATACGATACTAAAGTATACGTAATATTGTAGGAACTACTCTATACTTCCCAATATTATAATATACATTAGATTCATTTTCATACACGGTGTATTGACGTATTTGACGTTTCTCCGAAGAGCATCTCTTGTATATTATTATTATGTACGTATATTATATTATATTGTATTCAGGTAAAACTATACGGATTTATATGGAAAAAAGAAACAATGAGATATTATTACGTGCGGGAACGTGTCGTTTTACATTCATAATATTATAATACGATATCGTGTACGATAATCACTAATCCCAATTTTGATTCCGAAGAAAAACTAATAACGTAATACGTAATATTGTTATATTTTCGATGGCATACTTCATATTTTTTTTTCATTTAAGTAACAATCTCATGCGTAATACAAATCGGTGAATTTTAACAGAGTGAAATCGAAACCTATCAATATATAATAATAATAATAATAATATGTATTATGACTTGGTGTTATGAGTTCTCGCCTCTCGACCGTGAAATCAAAACGTTTTTTACCTTAACTTGATAATTCAACGGTATCTTAATCGCACAAATGTTGTTGTACGGCGTACGCAGACACGCAGTGCTAACTTTAATGTTGTTAAATAGATCGTTAAAGAATCCGCCCTATATTTTACAATAATTATCAAGTACGTAATGATATCTGCTTAGTAATATATCTATCTAAAATTGTATAACATAAAATATACACGTGTTATGTATTCTATTCTGTAGAGTCAACAACGAGATAATTGATAAACAATTGTCTCCAAAGAGCGAGCTTAAGAATGAATGCAAAAAATGCTATTGTATAATGCGCACTGTTTTGCACACAGACGGTATGTTGTGATGCAGTTGTTCTAAATGGTATGTCATACATGCACGAGGCAATAACGAACAATGATTAAAGTTAATGGTGTACTATAAATTATGTGTAATAACTCGCCATGTTAAAATCTCATTGAAAATAACTATGGGTATACATGTGTGAAAAAATATGAAAAATTAGTATCTATTCACTGTTTTCATTTTATTTTACGTTTATACAACAAACAAATGAATAATACTAGTTTTCAACAGCGAAAACATGTGATTACGTACTGTGATCGTGGTTATTTTTGATTGGTTTTGTTTTTAAAAAATATAAGATTAAAATTAATATGTGCGACGGAGATAAAAAGTAAAATTGAAAACTACTTTAAGTATTATTATATACGTCGAATCTACATACTAGTATTCTACATGTATATCGAAAGTATATATATATTATTATGAACTTTCGATGGACTGAGTACGTTTTATAAAATGGATAAAATAATATAGTCTATCACTATATACACATGGATTGTGAAATTTTACATTTAGGATATAACATAACACATTTATCAAATATTTGTATACATAATGTTTATGTATAGGTACCTATGACTGGTTTTTTTTTTTTGTGTGTGTGGATACTTATTTTGTGGGTTCTAAGTGCAAAACGAAAAATGTATTGGTGTCTTACAATAATATGTTTTTATATCTGTATTTTTTTTTTATTTTTTTTTGAAAAAGGAAAGTTTCAAAAGTGCTTTGTAAATCGTTGATATCGAGTGGAAATATCGTCTACATTTGTGTACATTAACAATGACAGTTTTTAGATTTTCGTAAAAAATGTTTCAAAACACTACAGAAAGATTACGATAAAATAGATATTATTAAATAAATCGCAGTAAACATTTATTAATTAATTGAATATATTATCTTAATACAGATGAAGATTTTAAATAATCCTTGATTATTTTTAGAACTTGAGTGGATGCCTGCATGTGTTGTCTCCATCTGTTGTACGTACAACATGGAAAATGTTCGTTCATTGTTTTAATTAATGTTGTGTTGTTTGCTTTAATATTAACGTATTTTGACGTATTTTAAATTGTAATATTTCACATACCCATAACTTTCTTTAAAAAATCGTAAAAAGCCGACAGATAAAACAAAGATGTTTAATGATATGTCAGTTTTCACTATTAAATTATTTTAAAGGTAATAAAATAGCATTTGAAATATTGGACCCAAATTTGCTATATGTACGTTCGCAGGCAACACATGCGAATGTGGCGTCCTCTTAATAATAATAATAATAATAATGATGATGAGAATAAATGATTAACGATTTTCTAGGTAAACTTGGATTTTTATCTTTTAAACCAATGCTTAATGTTTCAACAACACAGAGTATCACACTAAAGAACGAACAAATATATGTTTAATTATCCACAAGCGTATTTTATAGTGTATTATATGGTACGTAATTAATGTTGTTTACGATGCTATTACTAGTGGTGGGAAACTATATTTTTTTTTGCACTAGTGAAAAGTGCTCATACGTCCTGCTCTATTTTGTTACTAATATATTTTATTTATTTATTTATTTATTTTTTTTGTATTAGCGGTTCACATAAAGTTCACATAAGGCTCTAGCCTTTCAACAATTCGATTTTCAGCCAATGATGTAAACGTAATGTGTATAGTGAGTATATGCTCAAATATATGCCAAACTTGTTAAATTGATGATTATAAGTGCATTTATTTACGTTACTATTTTTATAAAATTATAGTAGTTTTATATATTTTAAATATAACACATAATATGATGTGTTATAATATAATAGTTTGTAATGCTGTTTTTCTTACAAAGACTGCAAAACGGATAAGATTGATGAAATATATATTTCTAACCGTGTATATGAACGAATTTTGGTGTTTAGTATTTTCTTATGAAGTAAAACCGTGTCCAGATAATGAAAGTTAATAAAGAAAATAATTTTCAACAAAATACGTAAATGTTTATTTAGATAAAACAGCTAAGGTTAGTTTTACTGACATAATATACATCGAAAAATGAGTTAAAATCTTTTCACCACGATTTATACACTAATGAAGTTAAAAATTCATAAAGTACATTGTTAATGGAAAGTATTATTATAATTATTATTTATTAAGTCTTGAGTGCAGAAGAATGGCCGAATTTAAAGTCAAAACTTCAGTTTATTTTTAGAATTTCTGTATATACGCATGCATTTGTTGTTACAGACAATTTGAACTATTTATACTGACGTTTTTTACAACGTTTTATCGGGTTTATCTTCGAGAGCAAAATAATATTTCTAAATCGATTTTTGCCTAATAATGACGTTTTCAGATACCTATTTCGGTTAGTGTACTTAAATATTAAATACTGACAGCTGCTTTATGGTCGTTTATTATCTATTATTTATTATTCAAGACTTAAGTGTGTAAACGGAAACTTATAGAATATAAAATCTATTCGAAACGTTTAAGTGTATTTTATTTCGGTCCAAAGTGAACGGTAACCGTCATAAACTTATAATTACTATCTATATACCTCCGAAACGGCAAAACACCCGCGGTTAAAAGTTTTATAATCTATAAATTGCAAACAAATTATTTGATTGCGAAGATATTTCATTCAGTATCTGCACAAACGATGTCGTTTGGCTTTTGAGTTGAATAATTTCGATTTTGATTGCTAAACGATGATATTATAGTTTGCGTAACAAAACAATTGTATTATATTTATATACACCACGTAAAAGTATCGTGATGGAATATATAGAATATAGAGTATCAAGCTGGAAACGAAAGGTTAACGAGCTCTAACTCTTATTAAACTTTTTATCTCACAATTACAAATTCTGTATACATCTCTTGATTTACACTGCACCGTGGGGTGTCGGCGGGGTTTTTCCATCTATACCGCCCACTCGAACACGTAATACCGACGAAATTATGTATATTTCGTGAGTTATAATAAGATTACTATTTACTAATATAACTCTAAGCGCTTTCCAACTTTCCTTTTTTTTACGGTACAACATGTTTAATTATTATTTATTTATCGGATTTATGCACCGTAATAATTTTTAACAACTTCATTATTAGAAAATAAAAATGTCATGACGACATTCGATATTACTATCTTTGGTCGAAATTTCAACATTCAAAACGTTTTTGAACATTGGAACGTTTGTACAGCGGAATATAATAAAGGAGCCTCCAGAATTATCGTACCTTTAAGACTTTATTTCATGCAATGAAACTTTTCTAATAATAGTTGCTAATAATCATCTATAATAAATTTCAATTGAAATATCGACCAAGTATGGCATGTCGTAGCTTATTGTTTTCTTCTGTAATTTAACCACAAATCGTACGTCGGATCTCAAACGGCTCCCGTCTATTGTTCACTTATTCCCAAACGGCTCTCGTCCAAAAAGGTCTAACAAACAGGTAAATTCCTAAACGTCTCCGGTTTTGTACACCACAAATTCCTTCCCACTTTATACAGACTTTAGGTACTATTTGGCTAGAGCGACCGCGACCGCGACTGCGACTGCGACCGCGACCGTGTTTTACTGCATAAATGTTATTATATGTACCTGTTTTAGCTATAGCAACTACGATAGGCGATTTTGAACCGGTCGCGGCGATCTAAATTTTGGTCGGAGCAGTCATATCGCAGTCGGTCCGCGATTATCCAGGTTAAAAATAGAATACTTGATTTTTTAATGATTACAATTTTACTTATTCAACTTAATCGTTTTGCGATATGGCACACAATCGTATCAATTTGTGCAGTTTGTTCAGATTTCAGTCTGTTCGCGATATTCACCGTCGTTATGTGCGTTCATTTATTATTTATTTTTATTATTTTTCTAACATGTCTAGTGAAATGCGTGAAAAAAAATTGGTAGAACGTTTTTGGTTTTCTTTCCATAAAAAACTCGCTGGTAAAGTAGAGCGCTGGAAATTTACAACGCGTGGTTGTAAATCTTATTTTAAGCGAAATAGTATTGGCAAAATGTTTGATGAACATCTGGAACACACCCACTTACATTTAGATGAAAATGTTATAAGGAGAAGGGAAATAAGTAGTAATTTAAAGCGTAAAGCTCAAGAAAATTTGCATGAAAACCTCGCGAAACTTCTTTGAATTCAACTTGAACTAAACGATTTAAATGTGTTGCCGACACAAGATATCAATGCTATTCGCAAATCTGTGTACTATGTTCGTTCAAAATCCTTTCCAAAATTACCAAAGTCAACAGAAGAAGCTCAAGATAGTTTAGACAAAATTAATATTACAAATTTGGCGGTTGAGAATATTTTGTTTTTTAACGATAAAGCGTCAAATATTGTTATTCTTACATGTAACATCAATTTAAACATTCTTAAGGAAAACCGATGTATATATGTTGATGGCACATTCAAGTATTGTCCGAAATTTTTTTATCAAATATTCACCATTTATGTTTTACATAACGGTCATTATCTTCCTTTTATTTACTGTTTTTTACCAGATAAAACCTCGGTAACATACGGAAAAGCTTTTTCAGCATTAT
Source organism: Chaitophorus viminalis (assembly GCA_025469195.1). Taxonomy (NCBI): domain Eukaryota; kingdom Metazoa; phylum Arthropoda; class Insecta; order Hemiptera; family Aphididae; genus Chaitophorus; species Chaitophorus viminalis. Next base: position 134,094 of record JAIPRK010000324.1, read on the forward strand.
ATGATTACTTAAATCCACAAGTTGTTTTCGTAGATTTTGAGGAAGCTATTCACATTGGATTGCGAAAAACGTGGCCATCGGTTAACATAAAGGGGTGTACATTCCATTTGGGTCAAATTTGGTGGCGGATGATTCAGTCAGTGGGACTTGCTTCAGAATTCAGAGACAAAGATTCTGGAATCGGAAGAGCGTTGAAATATTTATTTGACCTTCCTTACTTACCACCGTCAGACGTCTTAGATTGTTTTACAGATGATTTAATGGCTATCAAACCCATAGATAATAAAATAGACAAAGTTTTCGACTATATTTTTGAAAATTACTTAACTTCAGATAGTCGTTTCCTTCCTAAAATGTGGGCTGAGTGTTCATCTGATCTTTCTTTGACCACAAATGGATGTGAAGCATTCCACAGTAAATTCAACAAAGAATTCAATACTACACAATCAAATATTTTTAAGGTTATTGACATACTAATCAATATACAATCTGAAATGCAAATGAAAGCTCGAAGTTATTTTAAGACACCAAGATCGAAAAAAAAGCAAGAGATCGTCGAAAAAATCATTTGCGAGTTTTCATTAAATAAAATATCACGCATAGACTATATAAAAAAATTGTGCTTAACAAATTTACCCGATATATGATTTTTTTAATATATTTATTTATACATATTTTACATTTTTTAAATATTTTGTAACGTTAAAATTTAAAATTTAATATATACGCTTTTTTTATATAATTTTAATAATATACATAGTGTACACCAAGACATTTTTAACCACACCTCTTTTGAGACTATCTTATGTCTGTATAAAGTGGGAAGGAATTTGTGGTTTACAAAACCGGAGCCGTTTAGGAATTTACCTGTTCGTTAGACCTTTTTAGACGGGAGCCGTTTGGGAATTGATCTTTTGGAAAACGGGAGCCGAATGGGCTACGACCAAATCGTAATGGTCCTTTAACTTTTAATCATTTTATTTGTTAAGCAAATCAAAAATCTATTACTCAATATAATATTGATAACATTGAAAACTTGTTATGAAAATAAAATAATAATATTGGAATATCTTCCGTCTTGTAGCAGTTGTGTGTATTTGTATGTTCTGAGTCCATAATTTTTGCGTTACAGGGAAAAACCAAAATTTGATGTGGAAAGTTCTTCTCAGATTTTTTCGTTTCTCCCCGTAATTCCAAAAATATTAAATTTTTATAGCACGGTAATTTCACCTAATTTATGTGAAAAACGCCTCTCAGATTTTTCGTTTTTCCCTTCTACATAAATTCGCACAAAACTTTTTTGTAATTTTTGGAAACGTGCCATTAATTAACGTGCCATACTGAGTCCAAAAATTACAAAAAAGTTTTTTGCGAATTTGTGTTGAAGGGAAAAACGTAAAATTTGAGAGGTGTTTTCCACATGAATTTGGTGAAATTACCGTGCTATGAAAATTTAACATTTTTGGAATCACAGGGAAAAACGAAAAAAATCTGATAAGGACTTTCCACATCAAATTTTGGTTTTTCCCTGTAACGCAAAAATTATGGACGCAGAACATATACCATACCGAGTCCAAAAATTACAAAAAAGTTTTGTGCGAATTTGTGTAGAAGGGAAAAACGAAAAAATCGAGAGGTGTTTTCCACATAAATTAGGTGAAATCACCGTGCTATGAAAATTTAACATTTTTGGAATTACAGGGAAAAATGAAAAAATCTGAGAGGGACTTTCCACATCAAATTTTGGTTTTTCCCTGTAACACAAAAATTATGGACTCAGAACATACAAATACACACTATTTGTAGCTTTAGTATAATGTCCGTGAGAGATACAATTTAAACAACCGGTGGATAGTTTTATAAAAATAAATATGTATATTTAATTTAAAGACACAACCGAGGACAACAATAATAAAGACTGCTACAGAAATAATACTGTAGCCAATTGTATATAAATGTAGGTGCGTTGATCGACGATAAAATGTCCCCGAAAAATAGATAAGCAAAATGTAGACGACTGACACAACATTCGATTATACAAGATAATTGAAATATAATATTCTGAATCCGTATATATCGCCATTGAATCAATAAATAAATTATATTATTGTTCGTGCGTTTTCCAAGCGTTTATTCAATAAAACAGTGTTCATGTTCGCATTCATAAAACCCAACTTTGCCATTGTTTTCTTAGATGTTTACTTGATAGATCTCGGAGAGTGTTTATATATACTATTGTTTTAACATGAAATTTAATATTTATATATTTTATTCTATTACCTAATCCCACGGATATAATAAATTCGACCATTTGTGGATACATCTACAATATTTTTCAGTACAGTGGCCGATCTAAGATATTGTTGAGGCAAGAGGGGATGATTTTTAAATACATGTATTTAAAATTTAAATAGATTTCTTATATTATTATAAAGGTATCTATGTATGTGTGCATTTCATTTTTACGTTATAGGTACACATTAAAAATTAATACAAAAGTGATTGATATAGTAATAATACATCGAATTAAGTTTAAAATTCAAAATATTTGTAAAGTATAAAAAAATTAATCTTTTGTTAAGTATTAATTATACACGTCATACTTGTAGTCGATAAGCCTATAGTTTTATAATACTAGTATAATTGGTATAATTACCTATACGTCCTTCATTAGTTTTGAAATTATTAAATTATTTCGAATGATCTTGAAATATGTGTTGTATAAATTGCATGCCAAAGATAGGTAACTGATCATTGAATAATATGATTACAAAGACTATATTTATTCATATAAACTGTTAATTTAGTCAATTTTGTTCAAGATTTAGTTTAATCATCGTTTAATCAGGTATTAATAATTTGAATTATTTTTAATAAATATTTTTATTATATGTATGATAAAAACATTTATTTTTTTTCAAATTTTGCTAACAGTTTATATAACCAAAATTCGGGTTCGTAAAATAATTTACCTAGTATGTATTATCAATTATGTAGATATTATAATATTTCAGATTTCTTTAAATATAGCTGTTATTAAATATAATTTCTACAGCAATAATAATACGGAATATTGTATAATACAACTATAACGTGCACAGAAGATGATCGCGGTTGTATGAAATAGAATGTAGATAAATTATTTTGATAAAATTTCCCACCCACGTATACTATTGTATTTTATAATATTGGAAATACAGCGTATATTCCAAATTGACCGTAACTTAAGTTCGGTTAAAGATTACCGAAAATAAGTTTTTCTACGAGATTAGTTTAAAGACCTTAGCTCATAAAGATATATATTATAATATAGTCATAATACGGAACGAATAATATTTGTTCAAAACGACCCTTACACATTTTCAATAAATAAATTACGAATGATGTCATAACCGAAAGACATGTGCGTGGAAAAAATCTCAAACTTTATTTATTTATTGAGATCATTAATAATCATTATATAATTATTATAGTCTTAGTATTGGCCAAAAGAATCTTTCGGGTAAAACAGTTTTGAGGTTTGTGAAGTATTGACTGATCTCAATCAATTAACAAATTACCTGTGTCGAAAATGTTACATGCGCAGGTTATCTGCTCGTTGGATCATTACGCCAGGGTAGATCAAATGCGGTCTCTAACTATAATATTCTTCATCTAAAGTCACCATTGGAAAAAGCTCTTTGCGTGATTATAAATGTGCTAAACTATTTTATTGTCCGGGCTTTAACTGCATTCGTGTACGATTTTAATGGTAGCAGTTAAATTAGCTTCTTAATACCGCATAATTATAACGTTCATCTGTATTTCGCTAGTATATTAGTTACTCGTATAATTTTACCAAAGATTCTGCGCAAACGCGTGGGCGGTCTAACACAAATCATTCTCGTTTTATGAGCTTAGTTTAAACATTAAAATATAATTATAATTTAACAATATGTAGCTTTCAGTGAGTTATGGAAATGTTAACACTATTCCATTAAAAATGATTGTATATTAAAATACATAAGAACCCATAAATGTCGAATAGTAAACGTTTATTAGAGAAACAAAGACACTATTATGTGAAAGTAGTCTACGCATTTCTTAATACATAACGTGTATGTAGATATTTATGCAATAACTATATTATTTATATGCTTACAAAAATGACGTCAGGCATACGTCAAAGGAAAATGGTTTTTTTCTTGTGTAAATCAGCTATGCAGTGTCTTATCGCAGCTCACATAAATAATGTTTTTTTTTTCCGGTGTGAACCCGCATATGAGATGTGAAATTGCCACTCGTAGAAAATATCTTCGGGGCTTCGGGCACAGCTTGCATGAATAAGCGTTTTCTCTGGTGTAAACTCGTATATGAGATGTCAAATCGCCATTCTGAAAAAATGTCATCGGGCGAACGTCATCCAAAATAACAGCCGAATAACTAATATATCGTGGTATAATTTTTGAAATTTTCGCATGGTTTTTCTCAATTATTTGGAAAACTATAGAGAAATTTGAGCATCAGTCACAACTAAAAATGGTCTTATTTATTAACTATGCTGTTAGACTGGAGCTGAATCTTGTGGTCCCCTTAAATTTGGCGTTGATTAGGACCATATTGCGATGGACACCTGAAGTCTTATCATTTTACACTCTAAACCACGATAAATGCGGCACCTACAATCTACATAGTAAGTTTGGCTGAAATGGGATTTTTGGAATTTTAGGATACAGTTATTACACACTAACGAGAACTACTTTCGACCGAATAAGATTAAATGTATAAAAATAATATATATAATATGGATTACGTAACTATTTACAACCATAAATGGGAGTTATTTTACACATTCGTGTTTTCGATCAAATAAATATCTGCAGCGAGAATGCGCACAATCGTTCATCAGCATACAAACGGAAAACGTTTACATTTAGCATGTAATAAAATAATAATAACGTTACCTATATTATTTTAAAACATTTTCATTTTCAACGTTAAATAATACGCGTATTGAGAAATGTTGACAGTTTCCCTTATTTGATCAATGTACCTTTACGCACAGCCATATTGTTCTGTTAAAATATATAAAAGTATGTAGAAATCATTTTTCACCGACTTGAATATTATATTTTACATTTTTATCGTTATTTTTTAGAAATATTTGTTCTCAGTCCGGAGGCTATTGATTTTTCCAACATAATATAATATAGTGCTTGATATATTTCATAAATTACGTTTAATGTAAGATCTATACATTTTTATTTCATACACCCACTCGTTATTCATTTATGTGTGCACAGTGTGTCCGTCCAAAAAACCGTCGTACAAGTTATTAGTATCCTCCGTTCTACTAAATTGATATTTCCAAACTAGTATAATTTTACACTAAAGTATATTATAATTCTATAAATTAAATAATTTTTGTACTTAAACCACTAGAACGTCGTAGAAAAACAATTCTTCTGTTGCAAAAATGTTTTACCGTGATCACATATTTTCCTACAATATACTGCGTAGATAGTAATAGTGATAATGCAGGAAGTGGCATTATGTATTTTCCGAACAAATTACCAACGGCTTTTGACACGATCATTATTTTTATTGTATGTTGATAATATAGCACGGACAATGAATTAAGTTTTTTATCATTTCTTTGTGGTTCAACAATAGTTATAATTTTCGCAGTAAACTATGATATAAAACAAAAAAATCGAATGGGCTTTACTTTGCTGTACAGTATGGGGTGAAGTGCGCTTCGTTCATAGGATAAGTCATTAAAATGGAATTGTTAAATTTGAATGCAATGATTGGTATCATTGTATACGAACAACAATTCTGAAAGAGGATGATATGTTGGTCTAGAATAGGTATATTATATTTAAATTGAAATATTATGTCAATATTTGCTTTTCAAACGTTTATAAAATATAATTGTGCATATATAGATTTGAATAATTTTGAAATGACAGTAACAAGAACTTCTGTGGAATCTTCTATTTAATTATCAAGTATTTTGTACTAGCCAATTTTTTTAATAAATATGATTTAAAAAAATGCCATTATTAAGAACTGGTAAAAATTTCGAGTTTTTGCAACTTATACTTTTTGAATAACACATATTTAAAATCGTTTGAGAATAAATCATAATTTTATGCAATTTCTCAAAAATTGAAATTTTAAACGGTTATACAAATTTTTCCTGAAAGTCCGGTAGAATTTTTTTTATAGTTTTTTTCGACGCTTTTGGCAAGTATTAAAAAAGTTTGATTTTTGACTTGCCGAGTCTATTTATATCCACTTTAAAAAAAAAGTTGGAGTATAATAAAATTGAAGCAATTTTTTAAAATTAAAGTTGATGAGACCTTATTAATTTCCGTCTTGTTTTAGGGACAACATTTGGTGTTTAGATCAGGAAAAATGACTAATTTTGGGAGCATAATAAAATAGCACTTACTTGACCGGTCGTCGATATCAGTATATGTAAATAAACTTGAAAAATTAAAATTACAAGAACGGCGTGATGTAAAAATAAATTGAAACATGATTTTGATGTACAGATACTAGATATTTTAACACTCTCGCAGAAATTTACTTAATTAAGGTAGATACTTGTATTGCATTTGAATAGTGAAATCTGTCGACAAATGTCCTTTATTTCAATGTTTAAACAGTAAAAAGACGTGATGGTGCGCATGCAATCACGACTTGCAACAATAAGAGTCTGCTATGTGACCAAAGGCCTTTGAGAGATTTTCGATTTGAAATGATAATGGTGTACGATTAGATTGGAATTTTATTATTTGAATTAAATTTTCTGCGCACGTTCCAAAATGGCCTTATTTATTAATTTATAAAATGCGCAACATTCTTAAATGATGCACATTGCACATCATTACAAAATACATGCATCGTGCAGTGATATTGTTTTATCAAATTAGTTAGAAAGTAGGACGTATAAGTTCATAATATATTATAATAATAATATAATATACATTTTGCATTGCGTTAAGAAAGTTTCACAAATTTCATTTTTATTTAGAAATATAATGTAAATGACAATTTCAAAACGCAATATAATATAATATGTATGCTACAATTAAAGTTTTGAACCAAGCAGTTTGTAAAATAACTAAAACGTGTCGCGTGTAGTCTATTTAATCTTTTATACATCAAATAGTTATTTTATACATTCCCATGACTCACTTCGTTAATGTATCGAATATTGTATAAGATACCTGTACAATATCGTTATTTCACTGTCCAACATAATAATGTGAATCAGATTTATCCGACATCCTTGTTGTCGGCGACGGCAATATTCATAGACGTTTATCGTGTTATTATAAGATAATCATTGTACACATGTTATTATTAAGCTAAGGTTTAAAGTTTAGTTATAGTTTTATAGTCACACGTGCAAATGTGTTTTCTGTTGGCTCGTCTGTCTCCATATAATTAATTTAATTTAAAATTAAAAAATAAATATATAGTACGTTTTAAATGTAAACTAAAATTGTGTGTAATAACCATTTAATTTCCATGTGTTATTTCATACTTTAACTAACAATCACAGGTGTAGTTCATGAACTTGGTATACCTATAGTTATTTTATAAAATAATAACGGAATTCAACACTTTAAGTGTAACATGTTTTCAACTTTTAATGCAAATTATGTACCTATTTACTTCTACACTATATAATTATAATGTAAAAGATTTGGAACTAGATATAAAAATGTAAGAAAAAACTAATTTAGGGTAAAGTATAGTTACTGTATAACTCAGTGGTTGTCAACCTTTTTGGGTCCATGGCGCCTTTTGATTTTAAAATAAAATATACGGCTCCTATACGAACTAAATAAACAAATTTACATTATTTATAATCATTTTAATTTAACTTTATTTAATAATAAACATGTAATTATTACCGATCTGTCTCACACGCACAACACGTATTGGTGAGCGGAATTACATGGTCTCGAAAAAAGATAACAAAAACTATATAAAATTACAATTTTATTTTTAGTTTCTACTACGAACGCGGCTCACTTGATAATAAGTAATAACCGACGACGCACAGGTTGAAAACCACTGGTTTAACTATAATAACTATACATATTGTATTGCGCAAAAATAATCTTTTTTTTTTTTTTATTCTATAGATAACTATAAATATTTTTGTTTTTGAAATACTTTAAAATAATCGATGTTACAACAGCAATTTTAATATTATTATTATTGCTAATGAAGATTTTGAATAGCGATCATCTGTGTTAAACTGCTTGTCGATAATAATATTATTAAGCAATTATAATACCTAGGTATTTTATGTTGACAGTCAAAATCGTTCATTTCAATATCAAATCTTTGTGGAGCTGAATAATATTTAATTCCAGCAGAACACTGCAATTCCGCGTTATAATCATCTACGAAGATTGCATTGAATAGCGAACACTATTTTTCGAGGCTTATTATCTGCAGCATCGGGAAGAACGCAAACTTCCCGAAATTCCGGACTGAATACTAATGTTATTACGACCCGAGCAATTACGTCGGCAAAGCTCTCCCCGTACATCCTTGCTCTTCGAATGTATTAATTTATACGTGAACGACGACTTTTTATCTAAGGTCATTTCGTTTTGCCGGATCCTTTATGGCGATATCACCATGCGCGATTTGCCTTTTAATGAGGGCCAGCGATGAAAAAAAAAAATATATATACTTATTTACGTCTTCAATAGACGTGCGTTGCACTTGTATAGACCTCAATTATTACGTTGTTTAGGTGTTTGGTAGCTCCTTAATGAGGAGCTCTCGGAACAAAGTATGTGCACAGATTCCGGTATTGATTCTCCTTCGATTTAATGCGATATTGTTTAAAAACTTATTGTAAACGCGGAATTCTGAGGAGCATTAAATTATCACAGCTATTATAGTGGTATTTTGCTGACTTTTCAAGTATTTTAAATCTTTACTGAAAACTGCTTGAGAACTTTTCGAATGAACGCATAGAGCTAAAAATAATATCGCATAACATATACCAACGCATCGCATTAAATCGTATTATATAGTATACTCCTTATTGATCCTATGAATATCTTATTTATCTTTTTCGACTCAACAGGAATTTACAAGCAATTCATTTTATCTTTAAAAATAAGTTTATTGTTTGTATTTTTAATTCAAAAAAAGAAATAATATAACAAAGTGTATTTATTTTAATTAAATTTAAGATGCATATATTATTTGATTCACAAAAAAGAAAAATCGTAAAAAAAAACTTCTTTTGCCATTTTGTATTTTATAATTTTGTTTTACTACCCGTAATATTATACATAAAGCACCTTGTAACTGGAATAAAATAAACATCTGCTTTCTTAAAAATAAATTAATGTTTCTTTGTATTATATTTTATTTTAACGATTTTTTAATTGTAAAGTAGTATAGAATATAAAAACAGAAAAATTATCAAACACGAAGTATTATCGTGTCAGCCGTGTTTATCGCCAAACCTTTTGCAGTAGAAAATTATACCTCATATAATATTCAGTCCGTAATCACGGTGAGCAAGTGGTGCCAAATACTCGTATAGTTTCTGAATTTCATTGTTCGTGTTCGATTTTTTTATTAAAATTCGGTTTTTGTTGGATATTTTTATTTTTTTTAGTTGAAAAATATGTAATTTATCAAGAGGAGTGTTGTCTGAACCCATAGGGATGTTTTGTTCGCTTACGGGTCTTGTTGATATCCTGTATTTGATGCTTCTGGTCCTTTTTGCCTTATTGTCATCTTATCGTAATTTATTAGTTATATAATTTGGACATTTTACACGTTATGTATAACATCAATGTAGGTTAAATCGTTCAAATAAAAATGCAATATTTACATTACCAAACAAAAACTGTAACATACTGGTATAAATAACTGATTATGTATACATATTTATATATTACGTATACATATAAATGTCATCGATTTTGTGTGGTTAAACTTAAAGTCATTTTTTAATATAATTTGTTTTATTTTTTCAGTTTAACTAATTTAATAGTTCAAAAAAAAAAAAAAAAAAATACATATATTATAATTATATATATATATATTTATTTCTACGTTGTTATTTTGTACATAATATAATCAATATCTTAATAAAGTTGATTAAAATCATTTGTTACTAAAAAAAGTGATCAGTCAATACTCGTAATACTTTAGCATACAATTATGATAATACATTACTATTCGTATTATTCTACAGCAGAAAATAAACCGTACTGTAGCAGTCGACGAATTGAAAATGTAAACAACGAATACAATTGAAAATTATTCCCTCTATGGTGGCCAGGAATCTCGAAGTTTACCGGTCCACTCGTAGAAAAATACAAGTGTAATATTTTTTGAAAATCCTAGCAGTAGGAAAACGCAAGACTACTCGTAGTATGTAGATAACAATAATAACAATAATGACGTGTTTAATTCTGCATTAACGTCGAAAATTGTAATGCATTATGCATCGTCATGAAAAAAGTTTATTTTTTTATACATTAAATGAATATTGCAATGCACAAACATAAAATATATTACCATTAAATATAATTGTTATTATCGAAAAACGATTATTCTCATTATCCATCGTCTCGTTCTAAGATTTATTTTGATTTAGTTTTTGCATCTGGTAAGCGATAGAAAAAAAAAAATGTTTGTCATAGTTAAAATATTAGCATTCATTATATTGTACGGTGTACACTGCAGTTGAGAAATAATTCACGCGCACTTAATGATGATCAAGTTTTTGATGAACCCATTAAAACGGGTTGTATGTAAATTTGGGATATATGATATGATAATGCTCATCACATATATAACGTAAGGTCGGTAAATAGAAACCTAACCAAATATTTAATATTTAACCCATATTCGCTTACAATACGCGCCCAGTGGCCAGCGGTGTAATTGAGGTCACGCCACTGAGTGAGTACTTACAGTAAATTGTTTATCGTACATAATATTATTATATTATAATGTAGTGCGACAATGTATCGCGTGGCATAATCTAATGTTAAATACTGCAATTACCGCGGAGTGCAACCAATAGTTATGAGGACCGTGATGGTTTTGATTACTTACATATTATTATTTTATTGTGTCGAATCCGTTTTATTAATGACGTCACTGTTTCCAATGCGAATATCCGATGGAAATAATGTGTTTTAATTATTGTCAAATATCCGTAATATGCATTATTATATTATACACTGATGATGCAGTAGTATAGATACAATGGATAGATTTAATCTATTACTTGGAGCAAAAAGCTCATTTTCGGTGAAAATATTAGTTTTGTGCCTGGTTTGATAAATAATAAAATGATTATTTATAATTTCCATAAATGTGAAATAGTCATTATTTTATCTGCTACATGAGAGATAGTTATAAAACAATTAAGTATGAACACCAAATATAGATTTTTTGGCGGGTATAAATGTGTTAAGTGTACCGGTGTAATGGGTAAATTAAAACAACATGTAATTGATCTTTTTATAATTGTGTGTTACATACGCAAGTCATACTATATTTTAACACACTGCAGAACAGTTATAGTAATATGATATAATTGCACTAATATACACTCGTAAACGCCAATTGCATGTGTTTCATGCACTCTGTTTTGAAAATGTATTATTATGTTAAACTTTTTATTTTGTTTCAATTACGAGTACATTATATGATTATATCAAATACATTTAAAATGTAAGTTAAAGATCAAATTGAAATGATTATATCCTGTGAAAATCATCATCACTGTCTCCAGAAACAGCTATAGTTCTCAAATTTTGAAATCAACTTCCCGAAAAAAATAGTTGGGTACTTAACACGTGTTTTCTCTAAGCCATATAAATAATATCAAATTTGAGTTATTTCGCGTACATAGGTTATATTATGTGTAACGTTATATACACCGTACTCCGGGAAGATTTACTATTTTGAAGCGCATGATTAATGTAAACACCATTATCCGACCACTTTAAAATAGTAAATCCTCGTGGGACGCGCTGTATGTTCCACGATTGTGTAATATATTATACGCCACATGTGCCAAAATAGCAGATAATATTCATATAATACTATAAGGAGTTCTGCCCGTGCGGTGTACACGACAAATAAACATATCATTTAGCGTCGGTCTGCTAGTGATAAAACGAAATCGAATTCATTTCATACGAATATCAGCGCGGAAAAACATAAATCATAATGAATCGTAATATACCATTTATTATTGTAGTTATGGAGAGCGATCATAATTTATCAATAAACCATTATGTCATGTAACTTGGTAACTATAAACTACCGAAAGTATAGTGAGCAACGCGCTCAATTAGCTGTAGGTACTGCAGTATATATTATTATCAAATCTCAGCTAACCGTTCCATAGCTGTAGTGTTTAATTATTTATGGACACTTGTAAGTTATATATTCTTAGCGAACCAAATAAATGTTATTACAACCTCGTGGCTTGCGGAAAATTAATATTAATTATGTATCGGTGAACGCGTCATATAAAATATTATTACTATTAATTGTCATGTAAACAGGTAATAAACGAACGACATACAACTCTTGTACGCAGTACATTTCAATTACGATATTGATGCGGTTCAAGTGTATACTTATGTGTTAACTGCAGTATAAAAGTATCAAGGTAACTCAAATCAGAATATTGGAGTTGTTAAGATTGATTAATATTGAAATGATGTGACTTCTAAAACCGTTAACTGTAATTCAATTAATCTGCAGTTGAGTGTCGATATCAACGCAAAAACGTATACCTTTATAAAACCATTGCACCACGTTAAGTTTATGAACAAATAATTAGTTGAACGCTATAAGTTAACTGAATATTCTATATAAATATGCTTAACGGTATGTTTAATTTAACGCAAATAACACAAACGCGCGGCGGATTTTCAACATTTTCTTGGGATGGGGTCCTGAAAAATTATATTATGTATTTCTAACGCATACCACATGTCAAATACTCATTTGTAATCATGGAGACATGGAATACAATCCGTATAATATACATCCATCGTCCGTCAATCGTTATTATTATGATACAATTGAAATAAAAGTAAATATATGAATGTACTTACCATAAAAAATACAACGATATCAAGACAAAAACAAGTCGTGTGGCATTCAGGATTTCCAAATCACGGCGAATGTGATTATTTTATAACTCCTTCATTATAGTTTCCAAATAATTACTACAGTACTACCGATTTCACGTTTGAAATGGAATTAGATTCAGATGGTCGTAAGTATAATACCAGAAAAGATAAAAAAAATAAAATACATGTATTACTCTGTTCAGAATCTGAAATAACATTAACATATTAAAATAATATTTCAACATTTTAATTATGTTATTCTTCTTAATTTCAAATATATCATATATGAGATTAAATTGTAGTACATACTACCTCCCCCCCGTAAATCCACCACTGATGCGTAGTTTCAAAACATAACAATGCAGATTTCATTTAATCCTACTTATTTTAATATTTTTGAATTCGGAGACATATTATTTTGTATACTAGGACAGGCACTGGCAACCTGCGGCCCTCGGAACTTTTTGCTGCGGCCCTCCAAATATATTTCATGGTGTTTAAAATTTCAATTTTAATAATTATTTTTAAGCTTTTAAATTTTCTCTACTAATGCATTTAATTAAAAATTAGTTAATAAGGACAACAGCAATGTTAAACTCATTTATATGATTATTGTTATATGTAAATATATTAGTATTAAATGTTAAAATTATATTTTTTAATATTTTGATTTTGTATGCGGCCCTCCATAAAAAACTGAAACAAATTATGGCCCGCGTAGGTAAAAAGGTTGCCGACTCCTGTACTAGGACATTACTTGTTTATATTTCTCCAAATCGATATATAAATATAAATGGATACAGGCATATTTCTTTATAATATTGGCTAATGGGTGGAAAACGCGTGAAAAGACGAGAACCCAAAACTGAGTATCGGCAGAGAATAAAAAGTAATTTTCGCGATGACACCGTATGGGGACGAACGAAAATTTTAAAATGGAATGGATGGCTTACTTCAGAGCTGTGGTCATATGAGAAGAAGGTGTGGACAATAAAAGTTTATCATCCTTTCAACGTTTAAAAATACATCGTGAATCCGTTCAAGTAGGTATTTTAAAAATCGTCTAAGTGATCCGGAAATATCGGAAGACGACGTGAAAAACTGTATACTAGGTACATACTAATCCCTAAAGATTTTGAAAGTAGGCCAATTATTTTCGGATGCTGTTGTGAACGAAAGGCAGCGTTTGAGTTGACACATTATATTATGTTTCGGTTTCGGATTTACCGAGCTCAACAACAATAATACAATTGAGTTACATAGAGATCAAATGGAAGGATATTCTGCAGCAAAAATGAAACGAAATGATGAGTATAAAACACATGAGAATGTGCGTATTACGCATTTTGCTGAACACGAAACCAACTGTAGAATGTTGGGAAAAAAATAGAAATAATAATAACTTCGCTGTCGATCCGAGCAGAGCACTTAAGGGCTATGCAAATTTGCACTTTTTTTATAATACAATGAGTTGTAAAAAAAAATAATTTAACAGCGCACAGTGTTTTACACAAATTAACTTTTATTAAGTTAAAAAGAAAATTGTTTTAAACAACGCCGCTACGCACACCTTAATTTCACACATGAATAAGATAACGTGGAGGGAAAAAACAGAAATGCCCGAATAAAAACATAACGATAATGTTACAACGTACAAGAGACGTACGCAAATGTTTTCGTAGCTCTAACCGATTGAGTAAAAAATGTAATTTACACCAAAGCACAAGTGCTTTAGGCTTGAGTTAATTAACTTTAGTATTTTTTCGAATAAATGCGAAAAGATTCTGCAAGTACTTATCATAAACAATTTGCGGAAGAAACGCGACCGCGTTAATGTACATTCTTAATATTTTGCGTTTTTAAAGTATTTAATTATGTTTCGGTAAACGCTATTGAATCATCACGTTAAAACGTTTAAGTCAACATGCGAAAAAGCTATCATAATTTATTATTTTTAGTTATTAACGTCTGTACAGGCAATTTTTATGTACCTATATTGTACATTTCATATTAATGTAATGGCAAATAAAAATGTTTAAATGGTAATTGACCGAACCTCAGGATTGGAAAATTGTAATTATTTATTCTGCAGATGGTATGATTAAACCCTTATGCATGTGAAATAAATTATGTTTTCTTATATTATTTTATTTTTACGTTAGGGTTATCGATCTTTATTTTATTGTAACCGTATAATATTTTTTCATATTTCCGCTTAAAATAAAATATCGAATATTATTGCTAATACAAAATGCATGGGATTATTGCAGTATGATAAACTTTCGAAAACATGTTTAATCAAACAATGGTATTATATTATGACACATCGGGATATATAATATAACCAAGTTTATTAGTCTCGGTAAACGTAGTTCTACCTGTGTTCGTTTACAATAATGTAATATTAATTAATCCTGTTATAAATGGCTATACATTGGCCATTGTATCCTGCGTATAGATTCAAACTTCTCGTACAGTCGTACTATATTAAACAATTGGTTCTATCAATTTGATAAGGGTGGATTTATTTGAGATAAGTTTTTTTTTATCTACGGGTATTACCATATCAAGTTAATGCCGAACCATTGCAATTTTGGAAGTATCTTTGTATTTCCTTATTTCACAGCTTGCGTTGTGAACGTTAATTTATTTTAAATATCTATATTGTCTTGCAAGTTGTACATCAACTGTTTCACTGTTTGATTAATTATTAATTTTGTTTCACGCAGTGAAATTTAATATAGTATTCAATAAAATTGTTTATTTTTTTATTTTAATTTTTTATTATTTTTAAACATAAAATTATGCATATATTACAGCCGAACGCATCATCCAGAACTGTTACCATTATTATTAATATGTTTAGAAAATGATCGTAGATTTTCATTTACATATTAATATCAACAATCAATAAAACAAATATTCAAATATCTGAATACCGAGATTAAAAATAATTCATAATATTTTCATACTTATGGAATTATTGTACAATCGATTTTGCTAGGAGTCAACTTGGGAGCCGTGTGTAAGCAGGCTCTCATTTTTTACTGCAAGTCCAAAAGTATCTCAGCCCAATGCACGATTAGCTTGGATTTCCCGAATACTCGTGGTTTAAATCATGTAAACACATTTGATAGGTGTCTCGAGCCAGATGCTGATCTGATTATTTAATATAAAATAAATCCGCAGCAGTACGGTCTCGTGTAAAAAGTCATCGTATTTTTAGAAAATTCGTTATCATTTTGATAATACCTATTTATATTGCTGGTTCATCGTGAACTTCCTTGCGTGACCGGATGTACGTGCCGCATAATTCAATGTAGAATTTTAACGTATCTTCCATAACACACTACATAGAGTACAAAACGTTTTAGGTATATAATATACGTGTACAAAAAACCGTAAACAGAAAAAAAAAACGAACAATAATTCATTTTCATTTTGTTCAATCAGATCTTCGTTTTTTTATTTCTAAATGTTGGTGTTTTTTAAATCACATGAGTACAATCACATCAAGTATTAATGTATCTTGAATACAAAGTTAAAAACTTGCTCTATTTATGTATGCTGTGGAAATAACATTTTGTAAATTTAATTATCATTCTTCAAATTTGGAAAAAAAAGTTAAAATGCCCTTTCTCTTACTTTTATCTATGATAAAATAAATTAAATAATATAAAAAAATCAATTTTTGATTCTTTTACTAGCCAAAAATAATTAAATTTTATGTAAAATTTTTGGTAAAAAATAAATTACATTTGAACTATAGTGAAAAAAAAAATGTTTATACATTTATAATTTAAATATTATTATCTCTCTCTAAAATTAGGTACCATCCACGAAATTGTAATCTGTACTTGTAATAGCACCTATAGTGTGTTGAAAAATTTTAATTAATAAATAAATAAATAAAAAAAAATGTAAATTGGCGATACGCGATTCTTATATTTGTATAAAAATAATGAAAAAAATTATTGAAAAGTTACAAAGAGATCACGTGAATTTATACTTAGGCGGTTTTATAAATTATAACTCAGTATTATAGTACTCCCTATAATATATAGATGGTTATTTATCATTATAAATAATATTGATCAGTTTTTGTTAAAAGCTCTTGTAAGAAAAAAATACATTATATTATATTCAATATGAATTTATGCAATTCAATATGATAAGCATTATGTGCATAATATATTTTGCAGTAGTACAAATAGATCCATCTTACATGAAAAATCCAAACAGACAGATCGGTACCCAATAAAGTGATTAAATGCAATTTTTCGATTGTACTTGAATGAGTTCTGCATCATAGGATGGACAAAACGTTCTTAATAAAATTATAATTTTCAGCTTTCGTTTTTGAATTAAAAATATAAGATATTTTTAAAGGTATTTTTTAGATTCTGAACGGAGTGATGGAATCTATTGGTTTTACAATGATCTGTTTTTTTTTTTTTTTTTTTGTGCCTGAGGACACGATTTATGGTGGTAAAAATGCTTCGATTTTCTTAAACAGCAACTTTTCAAAAAGAAAAGTGAATGTATATGGTATTTGGGATAGTCAAAAATCCAACTTTTTCAATACTTTTTTAAAAAATCGAAAAAAAAACGATAAAAAAATTACGAAAAAGGGGAAATTTTACACAAAATCACGTTTTTACAAAATACATTTTTTTTTAAATGCTCTAACTCAAAAACCAAAAACCGCAACAACTTGAAATTTTAACCAAATCTTTATTTTGGCGTTCTCTATACATGGTTAAGTTTTCAAAGTATTTTGACATATTTCGACTTATTTATAGACAATTTAAATTTTCGATTTTTATAAATTTTTTTTTTTAAACATCTATAAAATTTAATTGACTGACCGAAAGCTCTTGAAAATTTAATATAAGGTTTAAAACAAGCTAAAATTATTGCCACTAAAAAATGTCGGAGATCGTTTCACTCAAATTTTTTTTATAAGCTCATAAAGCTCAAATTTGTATAAAATGTGTCAAAATCACGATAATTTTCAAGTTATTTTGTAAATAAAAATTCATAAAATTTTTTCTGTTTATACTTAAGGTTCAAAATTTTAATACTAGTTCGTCCATAAGCTAATCTTCAAAAATATATAAAAAAATTTCTACCGGACTCCAAGGAAAAAATTTTATGACCGTTTGAAATTTAAATTTTTACGAAATTGCATAAAATAGCAATTTATGGTCAAACGGTTTTAAATATTTGTTATAATTAAAAAAGTATAAGTCGCAGAAACTTGAAATTTTCACCAGTTGTTAAGATAGGCATTTCCTTCATGTCATATTTTTTTCAAAATATTATATTGATTTTTAAGCCACTTATAGGCATTTACAAAATTCGAATTTTTTACATTTTTTTTTAGAATCGGTGATAAAAAAAAATTGGCTTTTACAAAATACTTGAAAATTTAATAGAGTATTCCGCACAAGTAGTTTTTATTTTCATTCAAAAATCATCAAAATCCATAGGCACAATTTTTTTTATAAGCGTTTGAATAGCGAATATTGACATAAAATTACATGTAAAATATAATAAAATATATAAAATTCTAGACTGAGAAATCATATAGTTTTTTTTAAAATGCTCTAACTCAAAAACGAAAAACCGCAACAACATGAAATTTTCACCAAACCTTTATATTGGTATTCTCTATACATGGTTAAGTTTTCAAAGTATTTTGATATATTTTGACTTATTTATAGACAATTTAAATTTTCGATTTTTGTAAGTTTTTTTTTTAAACACCTATAAAATTTAATTGGCCGGCCAAAAACTCTTGAAAATGTATTAAAGGATTAATTATAAGTTATACTAATCGTATCTAAAAAATATCGGAGATCATCTGATTCAAATTTTTTTTATAGGCCCATAAAGTTCAAATTTGTATAAAATATGTTTAAATCGCGATAATTTGCATGTTATGTTGTAGATAACAATTTATAAAATGTATTCTGTTTATACTTAAGGTTTAAAATTTTAACAATAGGTTATCCATAAGCTACTCTTCAAAAATCTTTAAAAAAAATTCTACCGGAGTCAAAAGAAAAAAATTTATGACTGTTTGAAATTTAAATTTTTACAAAATTGCATTATAATTCAATTGAAATATAAAGTACTATATTATTATATACACATTTTAGACAAATATATTAACTCCGTTCAGAATCGTTATTCGTATACAATGATATTTATCATTGCATTCAAATTTAACAAATCCATTGTAATAATGACCTATCCTATAAACGAGGTGCACTCCACCCCCAACTGTACAGCAAAGCGAGGCCCCCCTGTATTTATTTTATTTTAAATGATTAAATGAAGAGGGATTCTCACTAGTGTGGGAACTTAATTAAACGTTACTAAATAAAGGCCTAGGATTCAAGAGACACCAGTGTCTGTTTAGTCGATAACGAAATTTATAACGAAATAACGATTGGTTGGGTTAAATAGTAAATTATAGTAAGACGTGAAAGAATGAAAAACATGATGCACTACTATTCGTCTAATGACGAATGATAGTTGAAATTTTTTTAATTTTTAAATGCGCAATTACCAAGTGCATAGAATAACTGATATTATCTCCTCTTCTCTCGAAACAAAAAATCACTGTGAAGCTGTTTTCCTCGACGTAGCCCAGGCGTTTGACCGAGTGTGGTCAGACGGACTTCTCTACAAACTCCGCTTCCTTCCGGCTCCTCTGTTTCTTATACTTATGTCCTTCCTAACCAGTCGCACTTTAGCGGTCCACTATTTAGATGATATATCACATTCACATCATATCACTGCAGGTATACCTCAAGGTAGCATCTTAGCGCCGACTCTCTATAACATCTTCACCTCGGATATACCTCACTCTAACGACACTTTTATTGCCACATTCGTTGATGACACAGCTATAATCTCCTCCCACTCTGACCCCGATCAGTCCTCCAAACGGCTCCAGGATCATCTGATACAACTCCAAAGCTGGTTCCGCCTCTGGAGAATAAAAATTAACGAATCCAAATATAGCCACATAACCTTCACTCTACACTCTATTAACAGTTATTCCCTATCCATAAACAACAAAATAATCCTTCAAGAAGACAATGTTAAATACCTAGGCATACACCTTGACAAAAAATTAAATTGGTCAAACCATATAAAAATTAAACGTAAATCTTTAAATTTACGTCTTCATTCTCTTATAAATCTATTATGCTCCAAAATTCCACTTAGAACCAAAATTCTAATATAGAAACAAGTTATAAGACCAGCCATGACTTACGGCATATAAATTTGGAGAGCAGCTAAAAAGTCAAATATTAACATACTCCAATCCTTCCAGTCCATAAGCTTTCGCTTCATCACAGGTGCTCCTTGGTTCGTCAGCAATCAATCCCTCCATAATGACCTGAAAATCCAAACTCTTCCTGAATTAGCCTTTCGATCGTACAAAAAATTACACACAGCCATAACTAACCATCAAAATCCACTTATCTCCGATCTCCGCTCTTTAACTAACCCTATAAATCCACTACGTCGATTAAAACGACGTTGACCCAGCGATCTACTAAACCAAATTAACATTCTGATGAGTATATTGACTTTTTGAAGTGGTGTCAATGGGCGCCCTCTTTTCTCAAGCCTTCATGTTCTTTTCGTTTTCGTTTAAGCTTTCATAATTTACTTATTGTATTATTTTATGTATACAGATTATAAATATTCATTTAATAAATAAATAAAAAAAAAAAAAAATGTGCAATTTTTATTTGATTTTAAATACGGCACAGAGAAAAACTACAATTCAATTTTTGACAGCCGAGTACGGGATTTGAATTCGATCAATAACATCGTTTGTATGCGCAATACAAGTAGTAATTACAGAATATCATATGAATCTACGTCATATTGTTTGTACTTGTGTAGTAGAATTAAGTTTGGTAAGACGTAAGTAATTAACAATGGTAATGGTAGCTTAATGTCTGCTATGCGTGTCATGGATAGTTTCAATAGGATATACAGTACCTAATTAATTTCTAATCTCTGAAGCGAAAATTACGTACTACGATATAGAATGCTTTGTAGGTCTTCAATGAATCGGATTTAAATGTATTGGCAAAATAAATATTAAGTTAACTACGTACTTGGTATTCATTTTATTACGTTTATTGAATATCATTATTCTTTATACGAAAAAAAATCAAATAATCCGCAAAAAATATTTCACTTATTATGAAATTTTAAGGAATCGGATGTATTTCGAATTATATTACATCACACTGTTGTCTCGATACATTATGTAGAGACTACATATTTCGTGTACATTTATTTAAACAATCTATTGTAAACCTAATGTTGGCAGTTGAAGCCTGTAAACCTTCAAAAAAAAAAAAAAAAGACTACATATTTATCGTATGAAGTTGTACGTTAGAAAAAATTAATGATAACTAATAAGTTTGTTTATCAATTGCCTAAAAATAAAAATATCTGATGTAGTTTTAAATTATTACAAACCCTTAGCAACGTAAATAGTTTAGAAAGACCAACACAGTTGATGTTTCCAAACTTGTTTATTCGATGTAAAACGCAGAATACCAATATGTACAGATCATGTACTTACCCA
The DNA here is from genome assembly GCA_025469195.1 of Chaitophorus viminalis. NCBI lineage: Eukaryota > Metazoa > Arthropoda > Insecta > Hemiptera > Aphididae > Chaitophorus > Chaitophorus viminalis. The sequence continues at coordinate 155,868 of JAIPRK010000324.1, forward strand.
AAAACAATAAATATACATATGATTTTCATATTGTTGGTTTAGCCGTAAAACCACTACGTTAGTATAAACGTAATTTATCGACGGTGATAAGGATAATAATGTAACATGCACGTGACCAGTTTTCGATTTTAGTTACCAATACAATTCGACGTTTTATTATGATTGTGTATATATATATATATATATTATTTATAATATTACTTATATATATTATACACTGCAGAGTTTATAACTTAATATTAATCCTGCAAGTTCGTAATGCATCGTTCGGGGACAGTTAACTCAATTGCACATCGGTTACGATACGTTACGCGTTCGTGTACGTCCGGGATATTCGCCGAATCTAATCCGCCCGTGCCACGGCACCGAAACCGAACACAAACCTTTAATCCTTTTTTAACCGAATCACTTGGGACTCGTCCACGACAACTTTATATAATAATTATCGTACGAAAATATAATAGATACATTATAACGGTTCTCGGCGAAGGTTCAAATAAATCCCAATCATTTGGACGTGCGAAGGGCTAGAAACTATTTACACCCGACCGATATGTGGACGGGTGCGTGGAAATAATAATTCAACTTTTGACCGTTAATCATCCCCCGTTGTCGATATATTATAACCAACGAGTTCGGTAGTCGTCGAACCAGCCGTTGTCTAATTACTATAGTACCTGGGTAACCGATATCATGGATCATCGGAATATCGGATATAGGTTTTATTTTTATTTTTAAATCTGACCCGTTATTATTCCCGAAAAAATTCTAATATCTTTTAAAAATGAATAATGATCAATGTTATCACTAATTCTACCCTCTTATAAACGATTAAATCAATTCATATTGTACACGGTCAATAATTAGGGTCTATTTTGAATGAATAATTAGCTGTCAAATTGGGTTTTCGATAGATATAAGGTTGTTGGCAATGTCACCTATAATGGTATTAAATTTCAATTATTAGATTGGTTATCGGTTACAAATCATATAGGTTTATCGCAAATCGGAAAAAACTCAAATCACCTCCACTAGTTATTCTTATCACAAAGTTGCGATTTTTGGGGTTCTTACTGGTCGAATACCACCGTGTGTTAGGTACACCGTATACACATAATATTATGCACATGTCGGGACGTGCGCGCCGCCGCCGGTCTGAGTACGCCACCGTCTTGTTACCGCCGGGTACAACTGGGTCGACAACTGATGTGCATTGTTTTTCTTCGGGATTAACAGTCGAAGAATGGTGCCAAAAATACAAGTTTTTCTTTTCCATACACCGACGTCAGCGAATACCGCCTGCTCGCACCCTTTACAATCCGCGGCAATATAATAACTCAGTCGGCAATCGAGAATCTGGATCTTGGCCCAGATCCCAACACACCCTATAGCTAGTGCATTGTAATATTACCTTTCTCCTGGGTCTCTTTCGAACTGAATTTGCGTGACATTTATCCTTGTGCAGATTACACGACTTTGGCCACCACGCAAGTATTAGTGTACGTACGGAATTGAGTTCAATACGCGTAAAAGGAGATTTATGAAATTGACGTATACTCGCAACACAATTAGCACGATTATCCATAAAATACAAGGAAAACGTTAATATTTAATCAGCGTCTATATCATCCGTTCTCATTGGTGATGTGCTACATGAAACGATGAAACTAACAAAAATATTGTAATACAAATGTACAAAATTAATTGCTTAACATGCGTATAATACGTGGTAATCTAAACGTATATTCTTTTTGAACAATACAATCTTAAACTAAATGGTATAATGTTCTTGGATCGATCACAATTTTTCCAAAACAGTGGACGTTTAATTTTTTTTTTTTATCTATTTCAAAAGCGTTTAGCTACCAACGAAACGATAGTATACCTTCAACAAAGAAAATACAATTCAAACGTCGCAGGAATGAAAGCGTAACTTTAAGTCAGGAGAGCAATTATATCTCAAATATAGTATAATGTAGCGTGTACAATTTTACACGCATATACACTCGCATTCAGATTTATTACGCATTACGGAATAATAAAGATAAATATAATTGGACAATTAAATAATAATTGAAATTCCGAATAAATCATACAATATTATTTTCACTGTGAGTTACAGTTTTAAATTTATCAACGTGATATAAATTGTGTGCAATCATTTAAATCAGAATTCGTGTTGCAGTGATAATGACAATCATCCACGTATTACTTTATTTAAACAGTCTACGTAAATTTTATAAAACTTTATAAGCAATCTATACGAGGTTTCTTCCCATCTGGATTTACACAAAGCAATTAATAACCATATTAACAATTAAATTCTGCTTTTTTTTTTTTTTATGAGAACCCCTGCTGGGTTAAGGACATGTTGATTATATCAACTTGCTTTTGTAAATATATTTGATAGCGTCAAACATCACTGGCTGCTGGTAAATATTACTTGCTGGTAAATAATTTATAAGCCATTTCGACGTATTAATGTATACAATTTTGTTTACGATAAAATGGATTTAATACAAACGATTGGAAGTATCTACCGGTCATCACGATCATCTGGTACATATATATTAAATAAAAATAATAATAACTCATGGTATAAAACAAACATGACACAATGTATTCATTCAGAATGAAAGTGTTTTAATTTAAATTAATTGAATTTATTAGTAATTAGTACCGTAAGTGTTTGATTTTATTACAGAATAGTTTTTTGGAGAGTTCGTGCATAAATACATAATTATACAATAAATTATTTCATGATTATACTATAACTATAACATACCGATGCCTTGTAAAAAATTTTAATAATTGTATTAAGAAATTATTAAAAATTTTGCATCTTATGTATTGGTATATTAAAATATTGAGAATATATATTATGTATGTATGTTATATACATGTACTGAAAATTGAAAAGCTATTTGGATCGGTTTATTGTCAGATACTAAATTTAAATAGTACACGAGAATAATTTTTTACAATTATTATCTCATATAGAAGCTCGTATTTATATTGAATATATTGTGAGATGGTTCTAGCAAAGAATGATTTAAAAAATATAAAGGACTTATGGTTATACAGCCTTTAAATGAAATTGTGTGCAATATTGCATTCTTAAATCGTCTTTTGACGATATTTTGTATTGCATACGAGTGTAATTCATACTTGAGGAAAAAAAACTAAATGTTAATATGTTGCAAAGTCTTACGAAAAAAAAAAAAAAAACTAAAACATTATCATGAACCTTATTTTAATATATTTTATTCAAACGTGATAATTAACATAGTTACTGATTGACCTTTGTCGGATACGGTCGTTGGTCGTTCGCCGTTGTCTCTATAATCATATCACGTTTCCATTATCGCTAGATATTATTAATATAAAGTGTTTTCGAGTTTTTATAATGCTGTGCGTAGTTTGCAATAATAGTATCCATCAAGGAAATGAAATTCGATGTTTTATATGTAAAGAGTTTACCCACTTTATCTGTGCGGGTCTCAGGGAGGAAAAATTTCGTAAGTTGAACAAACAAACAAAAGATTACTGGTCCTGCAACACGTGTAAATTTAGTAAGGAGCAAGATAATAATAATTTATTAAGTAAAACAAATAAATTATTAACTTCTAAAGGAAATGAAAGTACTGATGAAACTTTAAATGGTGTAATTGACTCTGTGCAATTTATGAGTACGCAATTTGATCATTTCGGCCAACAATCGAAATCAATAGTGTCTGCAATCAATAAATTAAAGGATGAAAATAAACAAATAAAAGAAGAAAATATAGTTCTTAAGAAAGAAATTTTAAAATTATCACAACGAGTTAATATTATTGAACAAAAATCGCTGGAGTGTCACGTAGAACTTATTGGTGTGCCTGAATCTCAAAACGAAATTTGTTCAAACACTATGGATAAAATTACACTAAAATTAGATATAAAAGTTAAAAATGCTTTTTGCATACCATCTAAGTTCACGGATAAGCCTAAGAAGATCTCTGTATGTTACAAGTCCGTTGAAGAAAAGCGTTAGGTCATGGATCTTATAAAAAAAAAATAAAATGGTAGCAAAACATATTGACGACAAATGGAATAACACGGCAATTTATGTAAATGAGCAGATGACATCAACATTTAGGAATCTATTTTTTAAGACAAGGAATATAGCAAAAGAGGTTGGTTACAAATTCATCTGGTTCAAAAATAATAAAATATTTATTAAAAAAAACGAGGGCTCGATGACTATAAATATAGAGGATGAAGCATCTATCTCAAAAATCAAATAACTACGGTCAATAATTTTTTTTTTTTTGTTTTCTATAATGTTAATTTTAAGTTAATTTTTATTATTAATAATCATGATAGATGTATATAATATAATAGAAACATTTGATAGTTATAACACAAAGTACTATGAATTTATTTCTAAATTCGTTGATAGTATAAATCATACAATAGAAAATTCTTTTAACTTAAATATTATGTGTACTAATATACGTAGTCTAAATGCTAATTTTGAAGATTTAATTTTGTTTCTGGAAAATGATATACACTACGAAAAAATAGATATTCTCATTTTAACAGAAACTTGGCACAACACTGTAGAATATAATATAACTGGTTATAATACATATTACTCTTCAATCAAACGCAGTCACAATTATGGGATTGTTATTTTTATAAAAAAAAATTATTTAATTATTGATTTACATGAATATGATTTCGAAGAAAGTAATAAAATAAAGCTGTCTATGATGACTAGGGATAAACCGATAACTATATATTGTATATACCGTTCACTTTCAAGCAACTGTAATCTATTTATTGATAGGTTGCGTAATATATTTAATAACTTCGAAACCGTAAACGAATGCACAATAGTAATAGGTGATATGAATATCGATATCAGAAGAAAGGTAATGTAAACATTTTTACATGTATTCCAGCTTATGGCGCATGTTCATGTTTAGATCATATTTTCATTAAAGCCCCACAAGAAATTCTAGATAACACTGAAGCAGGTGTTATACAAACACAAATTACTGATTACTCTTCTTTAATAATGACTATGCAAATATATAACAATAGTAAGAAAGAACATTCTACTTATAGAAAAAATAATTATGAAGTATTGGGTGACAATTTAAAAGATGAGAAGTGGGACGATGTGTATAGTAATTCAAATATAGATGAATGTGTAAACTTCTTTTATGAAATAATTTTAAATTCAATTGAGAAAGCCAGTAGTCTAGAGAAGGTTAATTCAAAAAAACAAAAGAATCAAGGAATGGATGACTGTAGGTTTGCTTAAATCCACACGAAAAAATCATGAACTATCAAAAAAGGTTAAAAAGCACCCAGAGAACACAAATTTGCTCTTATATTACAATATATACAGGAATAAATTGATATGTCTAATAAAAGCAGCTAAAATTAAACTGTATAAGGATACATTTTCTAAGGTTGCTGAAAGTCCTAAATTAACATGGAACTTAATTAATGAATTAACTGGAGCCAAAAATGTCAATAACAATGCTGGGAATATAACTAATATAAATAATAATGGTCAATGTATCAATGTTCAAAAAGATCCTGTGACTGCGGCAAATATTTTCAATAACTTTTTTATTAATATTAGTAAGGAGTACTCATCGAAGTTTAAAAATAAATTAATAGATAGATGTAATGTAACATGTGATTTCTCTTTTAACGAACAATTTTTAGTACCCATTGATGAAGATGAGATAAAAAATATAATAAAAAATCTAAAAGATTAAACAGCATCTGACTTTAATAAAATATCAGTTAAAATATTAAAAAAAATTGAAAATTATATTGCAGAGCCACTACTATTTATACTCAATTTATGTCTAAAACATGGCTACTTCCTGAACAAATTTAAAATAGCTATAGTTAAACCATTGTATAAACCAGGAAGTAAAGATAGCATGTCTAATTACAGACCGATTTCTATGCTTTAGAATTTCTTTAAGATTCTTGAAAAAGTAGTTAAGTCTAGACTAATCTCTTACTTAGAAAAATATAAACTTTTCTCCCGATTTCAGTTTGGCTTTCGACCGGGCAGAAGTACCATCAATGCTTTATATTCAACAAAATAATTTATTTATGAAAAATTAGATATTAAAAAAAAAGTTATAGCAATATTTTTGGACTTGGCTAAAGCTTTCGATGCTGTAGACAATGGGGAATTGATTAATATTTTGCCAGGTTATGGAATAAATGAGGAAAGTCTAAGCTGGTTTTCTAGCTATAAGGAAAATAGAACACAGTTAGTTTCATTAAATAACGAATTAAGTAGTAAAGAAAAAAAGTGATTGTAGTGTTCCACAGGGCAGTGTGATAGAACCGATTTTATTTATCCTATATATTAATACTTTTTGTGACTTAAATATAGGTGGACTAGTGATTACCTATGCTGATGACACCTGCTTTCTTTTTTCGGGAAATTCTTGGGAAACTGTAAAAGAAAAAACTACAATAGGTTTAAATAGAGTATTCCAAGAGTTAAACATTAAAAAACTAACCTTAAACATTAAAAAAACAAATTGTATTGCTTTCTCTATCAATAACACCATAACTCCCATAAACAATATTCTTATACATTCATGTGATAATATTAACTCTAATATTTGCAAATGTCAAGAAATAATAAGGATAACACGTATAAAGTATTTGGGTGTTATTATCGATTCTAATTTGAGATGGAATATACATATTGATAATACTGTAATGCGCTTGAGATTAGTAATTTTCAAACTCAATAAATTAAACAAAATTCTACATATGGAAGTCATGCGTACTGTATATGAAGCTTTGTATAAGTCTAGTATGCAATATGGTTTGATAATCAAGGGAGGATGTGCGGAAAATGCAATTAGACCTCTAATAGTTCAACAGAACTCAGTGGTAAGGATATGTTTAGATAAAAAAGAGAGACAAGGCTCATCTTCACTTAATTAAAAAACTTTAAGAGTGTCGCCAGTTAAAGTGCTGGATAAGTTTTTTGCAATTGTTAATATTTATAAACAGTGTATACATAAATCTGAAAACAAAAGAGAATTCAGGGCATATGATGTAAGTATTAAGTACACAAATAAACAATTCAGCCAAAGATTTATTGATTACTTAGATCCAGTTATATATAACTCTTTACCTTTAAATATTAAAAAAAAATATTTTTAATCGATATACTTTAAAATCTAATAATATTAAATACATTAAAATAATTGTTAAAAATTGGTTATTAAGTGAATTTGTGTAAATGAAAACTTTATTATAATATGTTTTGTGTAAAATTTATTTTTAGCATATATGTCAAAATGTACAATTAATTTATTTTATTTACTAGTCATTGTATACTTGAATTCATTTAACCAACCACAAGCTTTGCTTATTGGGTTAAATTAATCAAGCTGTAATTTTCCATATAATATATCATAACATGTAATGTATAATTTGATAAAATAAAAAAAAAAAAAAAAAACACCAATATTTGAGTAAGAATATTTATAGTTAATTAATAACTCTCTAGACTCCGTGTAAAATGATATGTCAATAAATCTTTGTACGAACATTATTATAGTTATAATTATAGAATACAATCATGCACACTTATCTGTTCTTTTTAAATTATTTTAAAATAATAAATTATAAAAATATGATTATTTAGTATTGTAACGAAAATCGTAATTTGTTTTTAGTTAGTAGGTATGAACTCAGTTCAAAAATTATTATTATTTTTATTTTATACGATTATTTAATATATTGTTTTTATATTCTCTCTGAAACTGAATCTCTGAAATGTTAATGTGAGAAATTTAATCTGATATGATTTTTTAAAATATATTTTTCTTAATTTGATTGCGCATGTAATAATTTTTTAAATAATTATGATTGCAATTTTCTTTTATTGTGATCTATTCAGTTTAATGTTTAAGACTTAAATTAAATGCGAAAATGAAAGTGGAAAATTCAATTTAATTAAAAACGACGTTGGAATAGTGCCAAAACAGTTTGCTAATCGACAAGACGTTTCTTGTTTTCAAAATGTTTATTTTATTTATAAGAAATTCAATACACTTTACATAATATCGAATATAAATTTATTAAAAATTAAAATATAATTACTTTCAACTTTCCGATCATAGTCTATGTATTATGTGTTATGCAATATTATTTGAGTATATATTAATTATAAATAGAAATATTTATGATTCTCGTATAATTATAATATTATATTTTATAGTTATATAATTATATAGTATCAAAATGCTTGGTAGCAAATATTTTCATTTAAAAAATACCTTTAAATATATCTTTTTTCATTGTTACATCTAAAAATAACAATAACCCATCCAATATTAATTGTAACGGTAAAATATTAAATAAAATGTTAAATGTTGGTAAATGGTAATTGTATAATAGTGTAATAGTTCTGTGAAGGATGATAATATTGTATGTACCTACATAATTATTGATAAACAAATAGAAAACAATGAGTTCATAAATCTAAGTTTTAATGGCAATTGCCAATCGGGAAAAAAGGGCGTAGATACTTCAGTGAATGGAAACTACCGACAAATACGACTCGTGTGGAATTATGAATAACTTTGAGATGTGGAATGTGAAATTGATATAGCCAAACCATGTGTGGAAACATGGAAATTATTATGTTTTAAGAGTTGAGATGATATCATGGGTCGAATGAAGTATTGAGTTATATATAATTTGAACTTTCACCTCGTAAAAAACTGAACATTGACAAGGCTTGTTTATATGAATACCAATCGTTTAATTAACGAACAGATAATCTTATAATTATCAACTGTCCTCCGCGTACACGTCAATCATATATGAGTTCCTAATTTCACCACCGGTCATTGACGACTCGGAGTGACATCATTTATTAATACCCGAACACAACAAATATAGCGATTGCATTATCAGGCTTTTAGCTTTGATTATTTCCCTCTATCATCGTATGTAAAAATATTATAATCATACCGTCAAATATTTCGAGAGATGACTCAAATTGGTGATGTGACGATATGTGTACGCGTATGGTTGACACACGAGGCCGTCCAACAATATATTTTGATGAGTTATGAAAGATTATTATTAAAATAGCATTGTTACCGATGATATTATTGTCATTTATGCACACATAATTTGCGTGTTTATGCAACCGAACGTAATGGATTTTGGTATAATGTGTGCAAATAATTAAATTGCACAAAAATGTTTTTAGTTATTTTTCGTTTTCAGAGCGATATAAAACTCGATATATCTGGTTCAACTATATTTTTTACGCATACACATGTAATCGTTGCCCCGGAAATCGAGTCGTTAATATGATTATCCGACGACATATTCGTATTTAATTTCAACACGACTACTGCACGTACGAGCATACGAGTATATTATATAATGTATAATCAAAGGTACAAAACTTATTCAATCGAATAGTTAAAGTACAAAATGTCCGTTTTTCATTACGCATATACTACGGATAATATGAACCGGTTCACACAAGCGACTGATGCGGAAAACCGTAGCGCAGCAAAACCGAACCGCAGTGACGAAAAATGCGACGAATACGTCTCGACTGCCGCGGTGAATAGGTTCACCGCCGGGAGCGGCCATGAACCTTAGTTGGACGGCTGCCGTGGACGCGATGGACGCGTTGGGCTGTTATATGGCAGTTTACATGTAAAGCCGGGATCCCACGACTCGTATATTTGACGTATATTTGGTATTCGTGGATACTCGCCAAGTACTTTTACGAATATTCGTTATTCGTTATCCGCTCACCTTCCCGTGGATTGTCGATAAAAGTAACACGAGTCAAAGATAATTTGATTACCAAAACAGATGTTCGTTGGATATTCGTCGAATACACGAGTCGTGGGGATGCCGACTTAAGATTTGGCCGCAGAACGCCGACCGTCGGAGGTGGACGCCGGCCAATTTGTTGTCTCTGTGCGTTCGGAGGCGAGCCGTGCAGCCGCCGCCGTGGACGCTGGTGGCTCCGGCGACGACGGCTGACGAATGGTGCCGCGGCGCGGTGCGGGACTCCGTGGTGTCCATGGTCGGTGGACGTGGAAGGTGGCCTTCTGATCTGCACACAGGTGGTTCGTGTTGAGTTGGACGCCCAGGCCCAGACAAAACGCAGTGACGGTGACAAGAAACATGCAACCGGTAGTTGGTTCGGTCCGGTGAAACGTCGTCGTTGATTATTATCAGGGTTCGGGACTTATAGCACTTAAAATCATCAAAATAAGCGCTTGAAAAAAAAGCAATTTGTTTGAAAACAATCGAAATAAGCAAAAAACAGCACTTTAAAAATTCATATTTAAGATCATTGTAACATGATATGAGTCTCCATAGCACTGCTAGATTTTCTGTTGGGCAAAAAAAAAAAAAAAAAAAATAAGAAAACGCTAGAAGTTCCGAGCCCTGGTTATTATAATGCGAAAATACCGCGGCTTGTTCACGAAAAAACTGCGAGTGTGTTGCACTGTCAGGGATTCCAAACGAACAATGCAACGTCGAGGCGAATCGTCTCGCAATAGTTATCCTATAATATTATGTATATCGTGTTTTGTTCCTTTAGTCTAATCTATTTTTTTTTTCGTGTTTATTGTAAGTATTTAAACTTATACTTTAATATTTTCTTTATTTTTTTTTGCATTGTAAACCACCACTGTATTTTAACGAAAAACAAAAAATTAAAATAAAAATTATTTTTACGGTCAACCCGTCTCTGTCTATTTGTGTACTATTTAAATTCGTAATATATAATCTATCAACACTAGAAACAAATTATGCATTAGTTCAATATTGTAGCCAAATCACTGCAATATCTGGCTTATGGTAAATTATATAATAATTGTCGACGTGATCAATATTGCACTACTGAAGGGAAAATAGTAATATAGTAAAATACGATCGTAATCACTCTTTGTAAAATTGTAATTTATAATAAAGAATATGTAACATAAACGTGCGCTAAATTATATACACCTTAAAGTGTTTTTTTTTTTTTTTTTTTTTATTGTTAATGTTATTTAATTTAGTAATACTATGTATTACATAAAATATTTTATTTATCTTGTTGTCATTCTGTTCATTTTAAAATAAAAGGTAACCAGTTATAGTGATTGTATTTGTGGTGACCCTCATCAACCTCACTTCATATTCCAAGCCTTTGTTCTTTCATATTTAAATAAACTATTGAAAATACACTGAAAAGTGGTTTCCTAAGAAGAAGGACCTCCAAGAACTAACCAAACAAGATACTATAAAAATTATTAAGTACATCTGCTACTGAGTAAGATATTTATTTTAATAATATTTACTCGTGATTGATTTATTAAGCTACGAGTATAGCCTATGACACGTTATCGGCTAATTAAACGTCATGACGTTTGAAAAATAGATACCAAGCTCCTCTGAACAATGTTTTGAAATATAATTCTATTTTCAGAACAATAAAATCAACTACTTAAGAATTAAGCCCTCAATATTTTTATATCAACCAAAAATCATTGGACAATATTATTTTAATGCAATCGTATTACTTTATAACAAATTGCTTCGAAATATAATCTACTGGCTAAAAGAAAAAATTATAGAAAATTAATACGGGAGGAGTAGAGAGAAGTAGTACATTTTAAGCATATTTTAAAATAGTCCAGTAAGTGTATTAAATCATACGAGTTTTATACCAATGCCTTAATTTGGAATAAACGAATTGATAATTATAAGTAATTGTATCACAAATCAGTGACAAAGTATATCAAACTAAGTTTTTTTCATTACCTAACCAGAAGTTGGAGCCGAGGTACTTTGTAGTTTTTGCGGTTAAAATTATAGAGATATACCCATTATAATCATTTTTTTACAACTAAAGTCTGAATAAGGGACATTCGATTTATACTGAAATCGTCTGGACGACTGATTTTTTGCAATAATTTAATCGAATCGTCATGAAAATAATTCTTAAAATGTTGTAAACCATAATTGAAGATTGCAACGAATTAATTTTCGTCTATAATTTAAGAATAAATGTTTCTGCGGTTATATTAGTAGCAACAAGTATAGTGTTAGAAAAAAAAGTGATACAACATCAATGAAAGAATACATTATTGTTGTCTGCAAGGATGGAAATCAACTATCGTCAGGGATGTACCTGAATTGCCTATGCAGAGCGCCGTTTCATGTTCTTTGAACGCCTTTGAACTTTGAAGTTTCTCGTAGTCATATATTTTCTTTGTATCAAATTAAATTGTTTGCCGTTCAATTCTTATGCAGAGACCTTAATACCGTTTTTTATTTACAATCATTTATTTGAAAGCGTTTATATTTTAGAAATTTTATAGACACTTATCGAACCTATTCACAAAAGGGAAGACAATTATAAATGCAATATTGATAGGCTCAGGGAAAAAAAATCACTATTTATACCGGACTCAATCCGACAACAATGTCTAATATTTTTCATAATATAGAGAATTTAAAAAAAATTATGACTTATAAAAGATATTTTCTACTATTTTATAGACACACTATTTCTGATAAAACTATATCTTTGAGATTAGTAAATTTCCTCATTTAATCAGAACTTTTATGCCACCTTTATTTAATGTAAAATTGTTATTATCTCTAATATCTAAGGTGCATATATTTTTACTATCAAAATCGATTATAGGAATTTTGTTTCTTAACTATTAATTAAAATCCACATCTTCTTTCTCCTCTCCTCCCTCATTATATACTATAGCTCTCATGATGTACAATTTTAGAAGCCTACTGGACTAAAGCATTAAATGATGTAATATACTAATATCCAATTATTTTTTTCAATTTTTTCTCATATTGGTTAAAGTTTTGAACACAAAACTAGTGATTATTTTCACACATTTCAATGATTTTCCTTCGAAAAAATTCATAACATTTGTAGTTCTATTTTTAAGACTTTATAAGACTTTAGACTACTGTTCAGGTTATAATTTGGAGTAATTCCAAAATATAAATAAATAAATACGATCTTAACTCGTACAAGTTAAGAGTTACGAAAAACTATTATCTGTATATTTCTTAATTACAATTAGTACTGATTTTTTTTGATTTTGTGATATATATATTCATACATACATGTGGGGTCGTAACTACTAATTAACATATATATATATATATATATATATATATATATATATATAAAAGTAACGAGTAATATTGAATTTGCATTAGTTGTTGGTCATTTTCTTACTTTTTTTGTTCGTTGACAATAACGATTACGTAAATTAACAACCGAAATAATTCAGTATCCAAGGAATTTACTCTTCCCCTCCTATACACAAATCTGCTATAATCCTATATTCTTCTTATACCGTTGTAAATAAATATATTAAAATATAATCAACAAACTTGTATGTTATGGTTATTATGATCGTTCGCTGATGCAGTTGAGAATATTTCATGACGTATAAATTACTAATTGTGGAAAACCTGTTGTCTCTAGAAGCTGATTTTTCTATGTCAATAAACGTGCTTATTTCATAATGTGATCGATTCAAACAAAATTTCATATTTAAAAATCTATATGCGTATTTTATTAAATTTGATTGATTGTGCACTAGTATAATAGCGTCATTCAAAAATTACCGGATAAATTTCAACAAACATTAATCCTATTGCTTTGTTTCAAATTCTAAAAAAAAATTTTTTGATAAGATATAGGAATAACAACTGAAATGCCTTATGTTTTATGATAGACATAGTGAGTTATGAAATAAAAATGTATTATTAAATGCATTTTGCATTATTGTTGTGTTGGAAAATTTAATTACTTTGGTAAAAATATTAATAATTTGTATTCATAATTGAAGTTTGATAGATTTTTTTTTTTTATAACCTTTTATTTTTATTATCATAAAATTATAATTATGATCTAACCGTCATATATTTACAATTTAAATTAGAATGACCTAATACTACGATTATGTGGAGATAAGTGAAATCAAACCATTGAGCATGTAAAAATTGTTCAGATTGTATAATTGATTAATCAGTTTTATGAATATCAAACAATTCAACGAGTAAAACTGGTTTACCGTTTTCAAAACTAACTTATCTTGACGTTTAAATAAAGGGAGTTCCGAATTAGTATACATGTAACGTAAAGTATGCAAATTATATCGTTTTCATACTATCACTTTTTAACATTATAATTATTATTATATGATATGTTTACTTGTATGGATTATAATACCACAGTATAATATTATGCATTAGAAATGTGAAATTTTAACCACGTATGATATTATACGAAGTATATACCGGTTGTAGTTTTTGAATTCAGATAAAATAGTCAACCGTCTATAATGTTATTTTTTTTGGATTTACATATTTTCCGTTATTATTTTAACATAATACATACTGCATATTGTACATTTAAGGTTATTGTTATCGACCTGTATTGTTGGGGACACAAAACATTATCTAAATGCGTAGGTACATAATATGTGTTCTTCAGTTAAACAAGCATAATATGATGAATACGCTTTAAGTCTTTTATCATACTTAAAATAATATTGTTAAGAACAACAATAAATTATTGTGAATATATTTTGGTTTTCTGTTTGTAATCTCACAACCTGGACGTATTTAACTATACGCTTCGGTATTGCGTGCTTATAATAAAATGTTAATATTAATGTTATAGTAAAATTAATAGATTGGCTATCAGTGATACCATACTTACTTACTATAACAATATTATAACTTTTTTTTTTTCGAATTAATAATATTTTTATTATAAGAGTGTTTAACACTTGCGTTTTTCGCTAATAGCCGACGACCAGTATCTATTAATTTAAGTTTCATTTTGTTCTCGAACTTTAGTGCTTTACATAAAGTAAATTAATTATGAAAAAAATAATTTTACAGTATTAAATAAACTTCAGCTATCTATTTTTAGGTTTTAAACTCGGTTTATGTTTATTTTATTATTAAAATACCGTGATGGTATTATTATTTTAATCGATTTAACTACTTTTTTCATTAGACTCTTTCCACAATCCCGTATTATTATATATTTTAATGTTAATGAATTTCCATAGTACAAATAGTCTAAAAAAAAACTCAGTTCAAAATTTATCGTTTATAATTTCCAATATTAATCAAGAATATTAAAAAAAAAATATTTTAAATTTAAAAGTCTTTTATTTTGTTACGAAAACTCTATTAAGTTTAATATAATATAGTTATAATATGAAAAATAATTTAAAATAATACACCCATTTATTACATTTAGAATTGTCTTATGATTTTTTGTTTGAAATTTCACTCAAATTTACAACCGTAATATATACTATTTGTAAAAAAAAAAAAATCATTGTAAAACAATTCTCTTGGATCATAAAACAATTTCAGTGTCAAAAAAGTAAATTGGAATTAAAAAATTATTTAAATTTTTAAGTTAAAATTTAATTATTTAAAATTATTTATTATATAAAAATGAATTAATAATATTGAAATTCATGGGGTGTATATTTATTATTATATTTGATCTTAATGAAATTGTCTAAAAAATGAAGTAGATTTTAATTAAGAATTAAATTTATTTATTTTATTATACTATGAAATTATGTGAGCTAAATTAAAACGGTTCAACGATTTCAAATAGTAAAAACATTCCATCTTAGTATAATACATTATTTGAATTATGTGTAATGCAGATTATATTATGTAAATTAATACGAAGACGTTTTGTCGAAAGAAAAATACACAACAATATCTGCAGTAGACGTAGGGTACGGAAATACTAAATTGTAGGAGAACTTAATATCGATAAAAAGAATAATAATAAATATAACAACAATAAAGCAACAGAAAACTACATTGTAATCATGAGACGTATATATTTATATATATAGTTAATAAACAAGAATGCGGTTTACTAATTGGAATAAATTGGTATTTTAACTTTGGAAACAATGATTCGAATGGGATTTAACAATTTTATTGCAATCGTTATACAAAAGGCTTGTACATAATAACACCGTAACAATTGTTTCAACCCTTTATGAAATAATTCATAGATTTCTCCACCCCTTGGTATAATGGTGCTGTGTATTGGACTTATCGTTCATCTAAAGATCCTATGCAGCCAGTTGTGTTGGTGATAAACTGATAAGGGATGGTTGATTTAGCGTTTGGGTCCTTTTTCCTCTGTATACGCGCACTCATTTCCTTTCGTTTTCCGAAAACGGGGTTATTTTGAAATAAATAAAGTTCGAGTAAAGGGTAGAAGATCAAGTTATATTATATATATATATATGTATACATGGTTGGATAAAGACATACAAAGAGAGCGAAAGGGGGAGGGGAAGAGATATGCCCTCCGTATCCGCTGTATATTATATATCATTATATATATATATATATATATATATATATTTATGTGTACTGGCAAGTTTTGTTTGTTGTAGACGACGAAATGTATTGGGTTTTTGTGTGTTAAGAACAAAAATTCAATTATGGATAGGACAAATCGAATTAAAAAAGTATTTAATCCGTGGCGCTGAATCGTTCTTTTATATTATATACTCGCGTGTGAGGCGGTATAATACGGGAACCAGTCATTTATACATACTATTATAACGTGTACCATTTGACGTAACGCGTCGTTATTGTTTTAACGCAGTGATTGACTATCATAGGCACGTTGTGCACACGTAACGAAAAAAAAAAAACCATAATAATTACACAAACACGCATAAAATAAAAAGAAAAATTCACTCTATAGGGTCGTACGTATCTAGTCCCTATATTATATTGTACGGTCACCGCAGTACTTACGGCACATAGGTAAAAAGGGTACACGACGGCGACGTGCTTCTAAAAAAAAAAACATAAATAAAAAAAATTAAACAAAAAAAAAATTGTGTCTTTTTCCTCTCGTTTCTTTTAAAGTCACGGTACTCCAGGTCGTCCTATTCAAAATATTATTATCCTTTCATAACTGCTCGAAAGCTGAGTGTTTGTTTGGAAAACGCTTCGAGTGGAAAATGTATGTTATTATGAATATGTATACATGTGTATATATCTATATTATATGCCCATAAGTGCTTACTTCCATTGTGTTTGCACTTTTGTGTATTTCTACGGGTTGTTATTACGATTATAATATTATCAGTGAGCACGCGTAGGTGGTATATTATATCGTCGTGTCTACGATAAATGTACCAATGCAGAGTGGTTATACGAATTTAATCATTTTCTCTGCACACGTTGATTAAATACCAAATTAAGATACCTATTATGTTCTTCAGTCGTTAAGCGCTGTGTACTCACCCCTTTATTTTTTTGATTCTTTGTGCACTGCGTCAAAGTGCATGTTTTCTGAGAAAAGAAAACGCAGAGTGAGAATATAATCACGTAATAGTTGCACGAATTAAGTATACGGAGTGCAAGAAATATGAAAAACAACAATTTCAATAAGTCGTATATGTTATGAAATAAATGCACAATGTGCAATGTATATAATACTACAACGTTGGTTACTTGTACAATGTTCTATATAGCTGATATTTTTTCATTAAATTGGATTGACAAATCCTAAGCCGGTCTTCGTCATAGCGTTTACACGGAACGGTCTTCTGAAAATCCTAGCATATAATCCGTAATTTTCAGTGAAGTTTTTTCTTTTTTTTATTATTATACCGAGCTATTTTATGAGTATCATAAGAAAATCCGTAGTTCTGAGATCATACAGGCCATATATCTTAAATAAAGTACGCCGGTTTTAAAAATATAACGATTCTATAAATTTTTTTTCCCGAAAAAAATATAATATTCATTTTACGCCTTTACATTAATATACTCCGATTAAATGATACTTTAAATACACATATTTTTCGGACGATATATGGAATAATATAATCATGTTTTTATCTTAAATCATGTTTTCATATCTTACGGAACGGTTTTGTACAAATATAATGTAAAAGAACGAAATAGCCTAAAGCAATAACTAGTTTTTCCATCGTAATTGAACTGTATCGTTTGTTTTGTTATTATTCCAGACCAACGTACGCTGTGGCGAAAAAATCGTTCTATTTTTGCTTCAACTCAAAAATAAATAAATAATACTATTGTGTACTTACTTTTTCAGCCTTCGAAAAAACCAAGTCACCTATGAAATTACATTAATTTATCCGTTTTTTTATGTCGATCGCGAGCGCTGGCCAGTCATCTTGAAAAAACGGTTAACCGTGATAAATGAGAATAATATTTTTCCTCTTGGCGGCATATCATCTCATATTATATAATATACTTCCCGGTCCTTCCGATGGCCGATAGCAAAACACATACATAAAAGGGTCTATTTTGCCTTCATATTGCGCTTGAAATATTGATGATCTTTACGTGGAGAGCACATGTGAAAGAAAATCCGATCGGTTACCGCAAAGTCACGCGGTCATTTTTTTATCCTGACTCTTTACTCACTACAAAACACCGGTCAATATGTCACGAGTACTATCCGAACACTTCAGGCCGTAGCTATTATTTTTATTTCCAATAACGGTCTTTGTACAATATTCTATGGCATAAAAAAAATTATCCAACACAAATAATACGTACTGCACTTTTTAACGTTGTCCACGTTTAGATTTTTATTTCAACTCTTAAATATTATATTCCATTTTATAATATTTTATATATTTATATTATATGTTTATATTATCATTCGAATATTTTCGATTAAATTATTACGTATTATTCACAATATAATATACACTCGGAGAACGGTGAACGGGTATTGGAATTAATTTAAATTATTACGTGTATGTGCGTTGGAGTGGCCAGCGCAGTGATGACAGTATTAACAGTGAGGCGATTGGTCACGGTGGTGCAAAGATGTGATGGTTGGGGTTGGGTAAGTTCCGACACATAGCAGGCAAGCGGTTAATCACATAAAAGTTGTGACATGAACAAGATTATTCCTATACATAAGTTCCGACGAGATGAATTAGATAACATTATATCAGATAAAAACTTTTAAAAAATAACACAGTATGATAATTTATAACATTTCAGTTTTCATAATTATTAGCCACATGAAACGTAATAACTATAATTATTATTTTATACACCTAAATCAATTTCACTGAGTTCAAGTTGTGGGTCACCAGTGTGAATAAAAGTGAAAGTAAATTTGTAATTTTAATTATTTTTACTAAGAATTTGCATAGTATATGATTACATTATATGTATAATGTACTATGTGCATATAATAATGTTTTCGTATTGGCTTATGTTTTTTTTCCTCGTGTCATAATTTACACATACATAGCACTAAGTGATTATCACCAACTTCATCTTTTGTGGGAACTGACATGCCTAGTACAGTGCCAATACTGCCACCATCACGGACCCCGGACACACGCATGCCAATCGCACTTCGTTATCGCAAATTTTACACAACTCACCTGCGCCTATAGGCGCAACTAAGGTAAAAATTCTGGGGGGGGGCTATAGCCCCAAACAAGTTTCTTTGCTTCCGTTAGAAATGTTTTATCAGACATTATTCCCTCAAAACCAAATTTTTAACAAAAAACACAGAAACTATAGACAAAATGTTGATAGGTTATCAACTATATTAGCACAAAATAAATTGAAGTCATATGAAAAAAAAACTGGGGGGCTATTTGGAAAATTGGAAGGACTTAGCCCCTTCTAGCCCCCCTAGTTGCGCCTATGCCTGCGCTACGTACACCGTTCATCGAGCCGCCAGACATGACACCGTCTTGATCACCTTACACACAAATAAATCAAAACGGCATCTTTCCTCGCCATCCAGCACATCTGAACGAAATGGGAAAAATATCAAGTAATTTATTTCGCCAAATCACTACGCGACAATGACCAATGCAGAAAGTGAGACCTAAAGCGAAGTATTTCTACCAGATTATAACATAGTTGGTTGTGAGCATTGAGCGATTAACTCAAACTAATATCGGACCCAAACTCACTCGAATTCCGGTGATCTACGTAAAGTACGGGTCCGATTTCTCAATATTTAATAATATAAGTTAATAACACTCAGATGTGTTAGCGATAAATGTTTTATTTAAATTCACACCATCATTTCTAATAGTCCGGCTCAAAAACCGCAGAACCTACAACATTATAATCGACGCTCACGATGCACAATTTCACTACTCTCTTTCCTTTCAGTCGCACTGCAAACGTCAATACGCGGTAGTAATTTGTCCATATATCCAATAGGTAATCCATCACCCAACAATCCTAATCGATATTTCACATGTCCTGCCATTTTACCGCTGTTCCACGTCGCACTGGTTCTAATGAAAATAAACAAGAAATCTTCAAGATTAACACACTGCTCAACACTATGGCATCAACATTTCATCTCTGCTATGCTATACATGGCAAGTATTTGGCCATACGCGTAACTATACTGAAGTCAACAGCCTAGGCACGTTAAATGCGTCGAAAATCGTTTAACTGATAAGTGCACCAAAGATCGTAGCCTACATATTATGCACTATAATGTCACGCACATACAGCACCATGTATATAGGTTGTATAATATGCAAAAAACTTACAGAATCTAAAACTATTACAAATAAACCGACATTGCTTCCAAAAACTTGCTAAAACTTCCAACTCAACACATTTTCACACGTCGACACAAATAACACCACTAATACACATAAATACAACCACTACCGGCTCATCATATGCTAGCATAACAGCCACCCAACCAACATCCAATAGTTTCGGTTCAATGTCAAGAATTTTGAACGAATGCAAAATCTTATTAAGCCCTCTAATCTTTCTACTCGTTGCCCTGTTAAACAAACTCAAAACAAACTTCCCACAATATCCATTCCTTGTATATTAAATTTCTTATCCACTAACTTCATTAAAATTATCGTTATCTATATTTAATTTTCCTACTATACTGCGTAATACTATTTAATAACCGTAGATATTATTTTTTCTATAAAAATAATAATAAAATATAGTATTATATTCTTATACCAACTATATAGATTATTGTTGTAAAAATACTTGGTGTATTGAAACAATTATATTAATAAATAAAAAAATTCACCCAATTGGCCGTGTGATAATTACTTAGGTATATTGTATAGTTATTATTTATAATATCAAGCATTAACATAAGCGAGTTATTAATTAATATAATAATTATAAAAACATTAATAATAACACAAATATTTATGAAGGGAGGATTTTTTTCTCCTTGAATTTATCATAAAGTTGTTGTTTTATACTGTTGTGTTCTTATTGAATGCTCTTGAGTCTTTGTGACGCTCATGCAAGTTTTTACATCTTTATGTCTTTGTGTTACATCGAATATTTGTTCACAACTTGCTTTGATTTTACGTTATTTACAAAAACGTCGTAAACAAATCGAGCGAATACAGAAAAATACCAAATATGTACTTCATAAGCTTCTAAAACGTATTAAATCTCAATGTAACAACATTTTCTATTTGATGTCAAAAAAATCATATGTATAAACTGAACGAAAAAATGTACAAGATTACGAAATTAATAAAAACCAACTCTTGTATACTTTCAAATCACGTGTTATTTATATATTAATTTTATAATATACTTACATAAATGTAAATATAATTGTTTATTATAATGTTTATAATGGACTTTGCAAAAAAAAAAAATTAACAAATGTACATCATTTATTGTTGCTGGTATCACGTAATTTAATTTTGATTATTTATATTTGATAAATAAGTAAAAATAAAGTACTTTGGAAGTAGAATAATGTAAGAAACCGTGTATTGATATTTAAAATTATGTGCCTTGAAAAGTAAAAATTATCAAATTTTATTTTAAATACATCTATAATTTGTAAAATATTAATATTACCGTCATAAACAGTACCATTATATTTGATAAGTAGTACTCATAAAAGAATAAATGTTGTAGTTAATTGTTGATGTTTCAAAATGATTTCATTTAATGAGCAATAGCGGATAATCAAACGTCTTTGAAGTAGATAAATTTCTTCTAATTAATTAAAAGTTGATAGGATAATACCTAATAGTTATTTTCATTAAAACCCTATACTTTGTCAAAACTTTAATCTTGTAACCATAAGAATTTTCGGAATTTTAGTTTCATACCTAATGTAGAATGGGTTTCCTAATTCTAAATGCTGTACGTACGTATATCGTACAGGAATTGAATTCAAACTCAAAGTCGCGTTCCCTCACCTGTATACTTGATAACTAAATTCCATTGGGTGCAATATGAAATGCAGTTTCATTGTTTCGAGTATTCTACACGAATCCATAAAGTTTTTTCCGTGGACGTTGAGTTAAAATTGTTTGTCACGTACCTACTCAAGAGACAGTTTTGATGATTTTCGAACGTCGTCTAGGGACACGCCACGGTTACGTATATATTATGTTTCAAAATTGAATGAACTATTATTATAATAATTTATAACACACTACAAATCGATTTCGTGAAAAGTTGTTATCGCCTATAGAGATTGTATTTAAATACCAGCTCATGTGTCATATATTTGACTGATCATTATCATTATAATTGTCAAGCTGCCATAGTTTTATACTAATACCTAACTATCTAATTAAAAAAAATATATATATTTAAAAAAAATATATAGGTACTTTATGATTATAGTATATATTTTTTTTTAATTTTTTTTTTTTAATAAGTCTAAACAGTGGCGGATCCAGTATTTTTTTTTTTTTGGGAGGGGCCCAATATTTTTTTACATCAATACATATTTTTATAAAAACATTTATATTAGTATAATGGTATATTAAAATATATTAATAATTAAAATGTATTATACAAGTGTACGCACATAAAAAAAGGATTAAAATTAAAAATAAAAATATTTGTATATAAAAAAAGTTATATTTTACACATCTTATTGGCCAAAGGGGGACCAGGCCCTTCTAGCCCCCCCCCTTAAATCCGCCACTGTGTCTAGAAAATAATTAAAACGATACGTTGTTGGTAATCGTTTATATTATAAATCAAAATAATTATGTTTTAAATTGGAAGCTCTGATTTAAAGTGACAAACTGACAACCTGCAGCTGATTTCAATAAAGATGTCTGATTCGGTAAATAATGTTATGTATAGTTAAATTAACCTAGCTGATTTAAGTTTATAATATAAAAGCTAATGAGAGTATTTCAAATTGGTTTACATTAAGTTCTTAATAATATTTCGTACACAGATTTTTTTATTGGAGTAGGTACTCTGTATATACTAGGCGTTATTATATTTCATGTGATTCATGCACACTTTTACAAACAATTTAGGTTTTATTTTTGGTACAAATTAGATAATAATATTTACTAGTATAATTTTAGTCCTATACGGCTGTATACCCACTATATTGTACGCTCAAGTCACATAAACTCTCGTTTTTTAAAATTTAAATATCACAACACCTACAGTGAATACCAAATGGCTATAATATTGTATAACACTTAAATTTAATTTCAGTTAAGAATTTTTCTGTTTTATTTATTACAGTTCTGAATATTTAAAACTCCTAGTAATTTTCAGCATACATGTAATATTTTTGTTTAATGAGTTTTTATCAATTTCACATTAAATAACGCTCGAGATGTATTTAATGAACATTTTAGACTCTGAACTGATGGAATCTATTGGTTTTACAATGATGTATGTGTTTTTTTTTTTTTGTGACTGTCATCTCGTTCTGGGACAGTAAAAATGTATCGATTTTCTTAAACTGCAACTTTTCTGAGAGAAAAAAAACTGTAGATGGTACTTGGGCATGTCAAAAATCAAACTTTATCCAATCTTTTTAAAAACTTAGGAAAAAACGGAAAATTTTTCGCAAAACTATGTTATCAGAAATTACATTTTTTTTAAAAATGCTCTAACTAAAAAACAAAAAACCGCATATACTTGACATTTTTACCAAATATTAAAATTGCTATTCTATACATAGTAAAGTTTTCGAAGTATTTTGAAATTATGACCTATTTATAGATAATTTAAATTTTCGATTTTTCTAAGTTTTTTTTTTTTTTTTGGGGAATATCAATAAAAAAAATTTGGTTGACTAAAAACTCTTGAAAATTTAATACAAGATTTATTAAAAGTTATACTTAGAGTAACTAAAAAAATTGAAAATCGTTTTCCTCAAAGCCCATAAAATTCAAATTTTTATACAATTTGTTAAAATTGCAATAATTTGCAAGTTATTTTGTAGTTAAAAATTCATAAAATGGTTTCTGTTTATATTTAAGATTCAAAATTTTAATACTAGGTTATCCATAAGTTATTCTTCCAAAAATCATAAAACAATTTAACTGTTTGAAATTTAAATTTAATTTTTACGAAATTGCATAAAATAACGATTTATTCTCAAACGGTTTTAAATATTTGTTATTATTTAAAAAGTATAAGTCACAGAAACTCGAAATTTTTACCAGTTGTTAAGATTGACATTTTCTTAAAGTCATATTTTTCAAAATATAATACTAATTTTTAAGCAATTTATAGGCATTTTAAATATTTAATAATTAAATATTTATTTCTTACATTTTATTTTTATAATTGTTGACAAATTTTTTTTTTTTTTTTGTCATTCAAAAATCATCGTAATCCATAGACACAATTTATTTTTATAAGCCTTTGAACATGCGAATATTGATATAATATTTAAATTAAATAGGTATAACATAATATATTATATAATATACCTAGACCAACATATCATCTCCGTTCAGATTCTTTATTCGTGTACAATGATAACTATCATTGCATTCAAATTTAACAAATCCATTATTATGACCTATCCTGTAAACGAGGTGCACTCCACCTCCTACTGTACAGTAGAGCGAGGTCAATTCGGTTCTTTTTAAAATTTACTTTTCGATCAGTGATAATATTTTAAGGATATTATTATTTAAAAAGTCCATTATATGAATATCATTAAATATTTCATGTTATTAAAACAATTTTTATAATGTTTAATGTTCGTGACACATACCTAAACTTTTCTAGTCGCAAGGGAAAATAATAAATTTACTTATTTTAGGGTTTTTTTTTCCTGTATAGAAACTGTCGATGACATTATGTTAATTAATCATAGGCAGCTAAAACGAAAAAGTAGAGTTCTAATTAACTTTTACGTAGTTATGCATTGTTATTCGTAGCATATAATATTATTTACTATGCATACATTTATTCAAATCAGTATCTGAAAAATTACAGTTTATTAATTGAAAACAATTACTTTAAATTAAAGTTATTGATTTTTTTACTTGGATAAATTTATAAAAATAATAGGGACTCTATTTGTAAAATGCTTATAAAAAATTTTAGTTAAAAAATAAACAGTTTCAACTTATATATAGCAATTAACATTTAATATTTCTATACAATTTAACAGTTCTTAAATTTTTCTCTTCAAACATCATTATTTTAAAAATTGTATTAACAAACATTTAAACATTAATTTATCAATTTGGTGTGAAAATAAATCTTTATTAAAATTATATTGTTATGTTATTATATGTAAATATCATATTGGTACATTCGTTTTGTAACTGTACAAAAGATTTTTATAATGTTGTATAGTTTTTCACTATTTTTAAATATAATAATCAAGTTTTTGATTTTAAAGTATAAAAAAATACAGTTCTTGTGATAACTGAAATATATTCCACCGAACTTTCCTCGTTTTCAATGAACCATAAGACACTTGAACGTTTTGAAACCGTTTCAATCAATGCCAAATTTCTATACATAATCCAAATGTGTTTTGCTAAATCCGAGAATAATATTGGTTTTAGAAATCCCCAGTGTTAGAGCGATGAAGCATTTCTGTAGACACGTTATTAATGGATGTTATTGTGTTTGATGTATGTAGGAGTGACTTTATAATGCATATCATATATTATATGATTTTTATTATATAATTCAATGGTGCCCGACGCAGGTTTATCGCGAATAGGAGACTAGATTCAGATTTGTTAAATTTTTCTCTTTGAAAAATAGGAAATAGTACTCTGGTTGTAACGCATTGTTAGTCTAAGACTTAATTGTTTTAGAGATGAGTACCTATACCGATATATTTATGTTAGCAAAGATATATAGACAAAAATTATTAATATTTTCAATTTTTAGTTTTTACTAAATTTTTTTAGTAGCTTAAAAATGTTAAAACTATACATCGATCAAACAATTATAGTTTTTCTTTGTTTTTTGTTTTTATTTAAGAAAACTAATATACCTAAAATAAACAGAATATTTATGATATATTTTAGTACTCAATATTAATTGAGTAAATGAGTATTAAATACATATATATATATATATATATAAATATATTGTTATATTTTTTCATATCAATATTCGTTATTTCGAGAACTTCATTCGTTCCAATAACTATTGGACTTATATTGCATATACTGATAGTTTAGCTTTTTAGCTAAGACTAATCTAGTTAAATATAAAATACCATTTTGAAATGTTTTAAGTAGAATAAGTAATTGATATTAGGTACTTCAATATGTATCATAATGATAAATGTTTCACAAAACGGTTATTAATTATTTTAAAATAAAATAAGATAAGACATTATTTGTTTAAACTAACAACAAATTTTCAACTTGTATAAATAATATTTTTCTGTATGATTATTTTAGAATTGCAAAGTATATTTTTTTATGTAAATAATACAAATGTATTATTTTTCATCTACTGGTTTATAAATAAACATACTTCTTATATTGATTGATCTTATTCAACTTACTCAATATGATAATTTCCATAGTAATCTGTCCTTTTTTGATTTTCAGTTTATTTTCTTGATTAAAACAAAACATTAAATTAAAATACAATATGCTCACTCGTTGAATATTAACGTAAATGCCCGAAACGAACACGTCTTGACTATAATAACACTTTTTAGCAAACATCTTAAAAATATTCTACAGATTTTGTTAAAGCGAAGATTTCACATAATATTATACGTTTACGCATTCGTCCACATACTAATTAATTTGAATAGGAATATTATGTATGCACGTCATTCAAAACGCAGTGCCTTGCCCAGACACAGCTAACGACCGAGCTAAATGGTTAACCCGAAGGCAAATGAACAATCGTTCTAGATAATATTGATTATACTACAGTCCAAATAGAACTTTGCCGCTTTTTGATGATTAGCGATGAGCAGATAGGAATTCTATCTAATATCTTTGAAGACAAATCAAAAACCATGACACCTGCAGTATAATAGTGTGTACCTAGTATGAACATGACGAATTGATTAAATAAATACCATTGCACAACGATTTTATAATTAATTCAACTGCATTTTGTTCATACTGTATAATATATTATGCATTTATCATTTACACATCATGATCGGTTAAAATTATTTGTAATAACTGTTTACATACATATAATGTTTTTGTTATCAACAAATAGATCGACGATTGTGATTTAAGAGGGTGCCACACCAAAAGTGAAACGTATACAACGACCGAGAGAACGCGCTGTTAGGCGTTTTCAAAAGGCGCAAGCACGCGACGCGTCAGTCTATACGACCATTATTCGTAGTCGGCGGCCGCACGCCGGTTTGGCGAGCGCCAGTTCGGGAGCACTATTTATTATATCATGAACTTTCGTTGTCTACTGTTTACGCAACGCGTAAATATGAAATGCATTCACATGCGATGTGCATAGTCGTAGTGCATCCATACTCTGCCGCAATATTTTCAATATACGCGGTCCGCGCGTACCTAACAAAAATGTTTAGTTACTATTTGCCTAATTGTATTCACCAACATATTGATTATAAAATCAATATTAAAATATATTTTAAATCATGTTTAACACAGGATTACTTTTCGAGTTATAAATAAAACATTCCGAATGAATAAAAAATAAACAATATATATTATCTGATGACTTCATACATATATAACATAGCACATTTTTACATACATTTAAAAGAATATTTTTACTTACGATATTCACCAAACTCCTTATATTATACTGATGTACTATAAGTACATAATATTATAGTATAATAATTAAGACAAATTCAGTTTTAATAAATTTAAAGTTTTATTATTTTTTGTCTGTCTTCAAGGGTTTGAAAAAAAAAAATACAAGTATTTAGGATTTAGGTTTAGGCACATACCAATTGTTAAGCTCCCATTAACTATTGCTTTATTGATGGGTAAGTAGTCATTGGTATTTTCAGATATTTATAGAAATTGTATTTTACACATTACACATTACACATAGTACATTGGTATGAAAAAGTCAACATGAATCTCTTACGATTTTCAGATAAAAATGTCATATCTTTAAACATGGCATATGTCAAATTTTTTGTATTTCATCAAATACATGTCTTATGTTTACAATTCTCCTGCCTTCAAGAGTTCTAACAAATTATTTTAGACATAATCATTTTAAATAAATATGTATATTATAATATAAATATATTCTTATTCACACCAAACTTATAACAAATAATTGCCATGAATTTTATTTTTTTAGCAACGCGCCCCATACTACGACACAATCGGACCGTCTTGCAGGTTTTGATAATAATTTTAAAATTAGCACTTCCGGCTGCCGCGATAACGTCGGCTTTCTCGTAATCCCATATTATATTTATATTTTACACTCTTTATAGTATTATATAACAACAAAAATGGTATTGTTAGACTAAGACATACCTATTATTTTTATATACAGTGAATCTACATCATCGATCAGTGAATTATCAGTATCCGAAGAAACTACAGAAGCTTCACGATTTATGTAAATTAAAATGCTTTATAATATGTAATCTAATATGTAGTCAAATATTTTAGATTCTAAACAGAGTGATGAATGTATTGTACTGATTTTACAATGATGTGTTTTTTTATTTTTGTGTCTGTCATCGCGTGAAAGTGTTGCAATTTTAAACATTCAGGGTGGTTTCTACTATTTCTAGTAGCAAAGCGAATCTAGTTGGTACTTAGTGGGGGCGGGTCAAAAGAAAAACATTTTTAGTAGTTTTCAAATACGCCGTGTAAAACGGAAATTTTTACGTAAAACCACAAAACCAGTTTTCGACAAAATTGAATTTTTAATTTGGCTATCACTCAAAAACTAAAAACTAAAAACTTTAAACTGTTCATACTTGAAATGTTTATCAAATGTTTGAATTTGCTGCATCTATACATAGTATAACTTTTGAAACATTTTGACTTTTTTTGAGTTACTTATAGTCTATAGACAGTAGAAATGTCCAATTTTTCTTTGTTTTAGATTCTGAACGGAGTGATGGATTCTATTGATTTTACAATGATGTGTGCTTTTTTTTTGTGTCTGACGACACCTTTTTTGGCGGTAAAAATGCTTCGATTTTCTCAAAAAGCAAGTTTTTGCTTTTCAATTTGGGCAAGTCAAAAATACAACTTTTTCAATACTTTTTAAAAGCGTCGAAAAAAACAATAAAAAAATAAAGTATAAAATAAAGTAATACTAAAAAAATGTCTAGAAATGTATAAGTATGTACATATTGTTTAAAAAACTTGTTATTATTGAAAAAAAATCCTTGTTTACTACACTACTACTTTCGATTTTATCTACACCTAGTAGCTTATGTCTTATGAGTTTAAATACTTTAAACCCGGCAGCAAGCGCTCCGCATACATAGAATTACATAATATAGGCGATATACATTGACGCGAAACGTATACTAAATTCATAAGTAGGTGCATGTACGTATAATATACAACGCATTGTATTGTAGTATAATATTATGACTTATAAAAACTAATAACTATATTAGAATTGAACGGTATACGAGATGAATGCTAGATTTTAATTATACGGCATCTAGCCATGTCTAGTCTAAACTTTAAATTAAAAAAAAATATTGGGTACTCTATTATAACTTATAAGTTATAACTGTACATAATATTATAATATTGTATTTTTCTATGCCTGGTTTATTGCTTTTTAGTTTTTGCACTAAAATGTAAAATATTATAAAAGTGATCTTGAATAATTCATTCCAATTCATTTTGTGTAAATGAAGAATCACCATATAAAAAATTGGCGATATATTGATCGCAATTCTCAAATTATCATACAATAAGTCTGAACTAAATTGTATTATTATAGTAAACCAAAATGTTTTGTGCCTCATAATACAATTATTATTGAATCATAGATTTTAGTCATTTGAAATTGATTGAATATACGGGTTAGTAGAACCCGTCGTTATCGCAGCAGCTCTATTTTTGTCATGAGTGCGAAACGGACTCGTATCTCGTCGTAGAATGGGAATGGACGGGGGTCGCTACCAGAACAATATTCATTGCATCGCGTTTAGCTGGCCGCATGGTGCGCTACTTGACGGTGAAAATAATTATATACTTTCTTGTAAAAAATGTTTTCGAAATTCAAGTACTACGAAGTCTTAAATGAACTTAGACGCATTTTTAATATACCGTTGAAAAGATAATTACATTTAATATGTTTTGTTGGAAACCGATTTAAAAAAAAAAAAAATACTAACAAGCGAGCATTAAGACATTTAAAAATAGTACAAAACAACTTTTTAATATGTAGATATTTTGTAGAAAAAAAATAAAAATAAAAATCTGATTCCAATAAAACATGTAAAATGTTATTACCTTTAAAAAAATGTATTACTTATGGGTCTACGACTATTTTTGACTATGTAGCATTTGAAATACGAACGCGCTATTTTAAATACAAAAAGACTGGTGTGGCACCCTCTTAATACTCCATGATACAGCTGATACATAAATTATATGGGACGCGAGTCTTTTACCATAATAAATTATTTGATGAGGACTGCAGTGACGAAAAACTTTTTAAAGATTCGCGATTAAAAAACTTAATATCAAAAGAGTAGTTTAATAATATTTTAAGTTTAAATATAAAGTGTATATTATAAATTTCATTCAAAAATAATAATAAATCACATTTATTGAAATTTATACTAAAATAGCTATTTATATTTCAGACACTCGGAAATGTTGATTATGATTTATAATTTCAATAAGAGTTGACAATTGCTTACAATATTATTAACATTAAGGTTATAATATGAAGTGTACTTATAGCGTCGTTATGTATCCAAGAAAACAATAGTTAAGATCATTAATTCAACTGACCTAGATATAATGTAATTTGACCACCTGCACATTGTCAGTTTTTGATTAAATTTTGTGAGAAGGGAAAATATTTTTTTAAATTCTAATTTGTACAGTTTAATATCGAATGTATTGATGAGAGCACAAAAAAAAAAAAAAAGAACAAAATTAATACGGTACGATATATTAATTGTTTCGAGTTCTTCGAATTCGTCCAAAAAACAAAAATAAATAAATAAATAATAATGTTTTAACACTGATGATGGTCAAGGATGGTCGACTAACCCAAAGGTACGTGCTAAGATGTCTTATAATATTTTATTGAATCACTCCTTTGAAATCCCTCCCAACATTAATTCACTTGTCCACGTTATAATAATAATAATAATAATAATAATAATAATAATAATAGTAGTATAGATTACCGTGTATAATACGGATTACGGGAAACCCAAACGGGGACACGTTTCACCTCTCCTCTGGACGGCCGACTGTACTATTTCGCTCCCACCCAGCTCACCACAACCGAACCACAACCATCCGGACATTGCAATCTAATTATGCGTCTATATATATGTGTGTGTGTGTGTGTGTACTATATCCTAACATTATTACGTTTGGATGTCCACGAGAGTTTGTCAAAACCATACGCACAATACCACGTCACGTACGCACCTATGCATTGTTACAGTGGTACGTATACGAATGCGAATGTGTGCGTCGTCGAAATACGAAATAATAATAATAATAATAATAATAATAATAATAATAATTGTGCGCGGAAAAAGTCATCGTACGAGTATGTTATGCGTCTACCGATTCCTTAATCATGT
The DNA here is from genome assembly GCA_025469195.1 of Chaitophorus viminalis. Lineage (NCBI taxonomy): Eukaryota > Metazoa > Arthropoda > Insecta > Hemiptera > Aphididae > Chaitophorus > Chaitophorus viminalis. The sequence continues at coordinate 187,966 of JAIPRK010000324.1, forward strand.
CGGTCACCGAATGCAAATATTATTACGGACACCCGTGTAAATATGGTTACGCAAAAATACATTATCATTGTAATTATTATAATAATTATTGTCGTCGCGCTATAGTGACGGACGTAATAATGTTATAGTAGTCAAAGCGTATATACGGCAATGGGTTATTTTATATGAATATCATCCATGTGCCGCTACTAGTGCACCACTACGGTATACCGCACTGGTTACCGGTTAGGTAAGTACTAAGTGAATCGAATATATACATTGTGTTTCACTCAAATGATAACACGAAATATTTCCGTCCAATGACCTTATATTGAAATGGGGTTTTTTCAGGGAGCTAGGGAATTGTAAAATAAACATTCTGTGATATTTTTCAAATTGTTAATCCTTTTATTGTGCGCATGCGCAATCAAAGCTTAATTTTTTTAAACGGCAACACCTATTTTTAATACCAGATTCGGATTCAAAATTTTTTTTTAAGCAACTTTGACTCATACACTTTTTGCCTATCTTAAAAATTGACTGACTTACAGCAATTTCAAATTTAAACAAAATAGATTTTTGCTACATTTTTCAGTTTTCTGTATTTTATTATTTTAATTTTATTTTTGGTTGGAAATAGTTGCTATGGTAAAAATAAATTGCCGTAAGTCAGTCAATTTTTGAGATAGGAGGAAAGTTTATAAATCAAAGTTGCTTAAAATAAATTCTGTATCGGAATCTGGTATTAAAAATAGGTGTTGCCATTTAAAAAACTTCAACTTTCATTACGCATGTGCATAATAAAAGGATTGAAAATTTGAAAAATATCACAGAATGCGTATTTTAAAATTCCCTAGCTCCCTGAAAAAACCTCATTTCAATCTAAGGTCACTGGACGGAAATATTTCGTGTTATCATTTGAGTAAAACACACTGTATACAGGCGTGATTTTGCGACGCGTCACGACAACTTTCGCAATAGCACAACAGCGTTGGAAATGTAGAGAATATTGAAAACAATACGACAGTATGTACGAATACGTGTGTGCGTACGCTATAGCAGAAGTCTCCAACCTTTTTTTTACGGGCCAAATTGAACGAGGGCCAAATTTGAAATTTGCTTCGGAATCGCGGGCCGAGATTACTTATGGATAGACAATTTAATCGAGGATGGACAACAATTATTTTCGACCATTTTATAATTTTATAATTTATTTTAATATAATTGTAAAAAACAACAATTGCAAATACAAATGTAGTCTATGATTTATACCCTAATAAATTATTTTTCAATTAGGAAATTAATAATTCAAAAACAATTATAATATTTTTGAAATACAAGTTAGCTTGATGGGCCAGTTGAAAAATCTTGACGGGACGCATGAGGCCCGCGGGCCGTAGGTCGGAGACCGTTACGCTATAGCATAAAATGCATTACAGCATTTACAACGGTAACATTGTCGTAAATCATATAATAATATATTAATATGATGGTACATAGGGTGGGAGGAAAAAAATGTTTTTCGTGCGATATCGCATTGTTATCATATGACGTATTCGTACACTTAACGTGTAGGGGATTATCCCTTTTTCGACCCTGTGAAATGGCCGATTTTCTGGTAACAAACGGAAATGGGAAAACAAATAGTTGACAACAAATAATGCGAATATCGAAATCTCACAATTCACGCACGCGCAATGTTCTCGAATAATATGTAAAGTTTTAGTTTTATTTTGCTCTTATCAAAGACGTCTAAGCAAAGTAGTTATTTACATTTTTTTGTTAGACATAGACATATATTTACAGATTAGATGTACAACATTTTTAGATTATAAAGCCAGTAGAGGTGATATAATTAACGATAGTGCATTTTAAAAGTTATTGGGAATTTAAACGTTTTAAGTAAATATTTTAAGTTTTTCAACTTTTATATTTTTTGTCATTGAAAATTTAAGTTTTTCTTTTTTTCCCCCCATAGAAATGTAATTTATTACAAATTTAAACATTATAACTTTTTGTTATTATTACTATATTAGTTGAACATCGTCACATAATTCAAAGTATTTATCTTAATAATTATATCAGATTAGAAATGTAAAGGTATAGTGTACTATTAAAAATGCTCATGAAGTCAGTAGCTTAAAACTCAACAAAATAATTCTAAATCATTTAAATCCAAACAACAGTTTTAAAGTTGTATACAGATTTACCGACTTCTATGTATAAATATAAAATACTAACTAGGGAGGCTGGCCATTCTCTGTTTTTATTTTCCTATCGTTAATTTTAAGTTAATTAGGTTATTGAATATTTATTACAAGACAAACTTTTTTCAATTCATTGTCAATTAAAAAAAAAAATTCATAAAAAAATGTATATTATAATACTTATCTAAACCTAGAGTTTACATTGCTTTATAATTATAGAGGTTATTTCTATTTCTGCAAAAAGTCATAAATCTTAATACATCAAACTTAATTGTGAAATATAGAACACTAGTACCCAGATAAATTAACACCCATTAACAATGTTGAAGAATGAAAAGATCATACAGACGTTTATTGTAGTTATTATTGTAATTCCGGAAATTCGTATCTTGGTCGATGAACCGTAGACCCGTAGACGACCAACACAACCAAGGCGATAACTAATTGCTTTATTGCATACACAGTTAATTTAAGCAGGGCTCGGCAGGGGTAGGAAACTAATAATATTGTCGATTCAGGAGGTAATGTTTTCGGAAGGAATTTTTATTACACATGTGTTTGCTATGTTTTATTCTGTGGAATTATTCGTGATTTAATCAGTCGTTTCCTATTATTTCGGTCATTATTTATTCAATTATCGATATTGAAATTATTTGTATAGTCAGTATAGGTTTTTACGGGTTTCAACCCAATATTGATAAGGGTAATATACTAATATATAAACATGTATAAAATATTATAATATACAAATGGGACTAGAAATCTAATCTACGTGTTTAGGAACTTATTAGAATAATATTAGCGTTATTATATTATATTAGCTTATAAATATGAAAAATTTCAATAATGTTTTATTAACACTTTTTGTTTACAATTTTTATCTTTTTCTGTTATATTTCGATTTTTATATTTTTAATTTTTTCGTTTATCGTTTTGTTTGATTTTTATTTTACCACAATAATCATTTATTGTACTGTTTTACTTAATTATATTTTTAAATTAATGTCAACTGTTTTAATTATATATTTCATTATTGATTTCAATCGTTTTTTAACATAATATATAAGGTTTTATGTTATATTAATCATGGTTTAAAAACGATTTCGAGCCCTGTGAAGCATTGTTGTACGGAAATATTTTTCTAGATTTTATTTTGATTACATTTAAAAGCCACAAACGTAAAACTGAAGAGAATGGAGTCATCATACCAATGTGATTCAGTAATAATAAAAATATGTGTTTAAAATGTGGAAATAACAATAAGAAAATATTAATGTAATGGTATACTCACTATAGCCAATGGCTGTGAATTGTGATGTGAGTAGTAGTTCTAATAATCATTTTAATAAAATTTATGACAATACTGGATCTTGTAAGTGGTAGCTACTAGATGAAAAATAGCGTCGTCTTTGCTATATTATTTAAACTCCTCATATTATTCATATATTGAATACTAATTAAATTGTTCGGTTTAAATTAGAAAAATATGCAAATCATTGAGTTTTAATAAACCCAAACTCAAGTTATTAACATTTTAAGATAAAATATTACTATCATATTGAATGTAAATTACTGCTCTTAAGTACGCCGCACACTGCTTATTTACCATGTTGGCACCATTGATAGTAGCAACATGGATTTTTATTTAAATTAATAAAAAAAAATTCGAATAAATTATACTGTATATTGTATTCTAGGTATTTGCAATTTTTTCAATACTTATTTTAGTATCATCTTAGTATTTTATAAGAAAAAACTATACATTTACGACAAAAAAAAATATTGTCCATGTTATAGGTATTAAATTTTAATGTTTTAAGCTCAAATATGTTACCAATATATAATATTATAAAATGGTAGTATAGTCATGTTTATTCATTCTTCTCCTCTACTTTCTCTCTCTCTTCCATCCATTCATTTTATACTATATCTATACTAAACAATCAAAACGGCAAATTACAATGGGACTATATGGCAAAGATGAATATCCTGTAAAATGTTTAATCGTATTTATCGTGTCCTGTCTAAAATAAACTTAAACGATTTTTCTTCATCAGTATAAAAACGCACTAACGTAGTGCTCTGTGTTTGCGAAGTATCATTTATCGTTTATGCATGGTTGCATTGTAGTTTGACGTTTTAGTGGATTCCGATATTATAACACTACAATTAAGACCATTTCACCTGATCGTTGAATATTGTATAATTATTTTAAGATCGTCTTATTACTTTATCGAGGATGTTCGTAGGTGCTAATAACTGATAAGTTTTTGAGTTGACAGAATAATTTTGTTGGACAACTCATTATATTACCTATAATAAATATAACCTTTATTCAAAATCACTTATATCTGTCATTGTGATATGAAGTTATACCCACACACACACACACACATATATATATATATATATAAATTATTAAATATTATTAACAAAAAAAATATACTTCTGGTTACAATTTAATCGAAAGTTTATCTTTTATCACCGTCATTGCTTTAAATATTTTTAATTCCCCGAGATTCAAAAATTCACTTTTTGGTCTAATTACAACAAAAGTACGTTTTCTTTTGAGAATTAAAATATCTTTCTAAGTTGGTATTGGTAATTCTTTCATCGGCTTTATCACATAAAGATAATATTATAATATTATGACATATCACGATTTAAGATATAATGGTTACCCAACGAGCTATGATAAAGTGACCGCTGAATTGACTCTGTGATAGCCAACCAACATCTAGCGCTCGTGTGGATTTATTCGTAATAATTGATCACGTGACACTGTGACGTTCTATTATCATGGAATTAATAAACATTATCACGAAATCATGAATATTATCATCATTATCATTATTAATTGCTTTGACTTATGAGCGCTAGATGTTAGTTGGCACCCATGTCAGCTGATTTACAGAGTCAAACCTGCGGTCACATCCACAATGCATGTATCATAGCTCGTTGGGTATAACCATTATATCTTAAATTGTGTGACATATTATAACAATGAGATATCGCCGACAAAATCAGAAGCCGTCCGCTTGTCCGTCCTCCTTGCGATATTATTCCGTGTCGACCATGGTTAAAAACCCATTCGGTGACCTTGGTAGTTGTTCGTCCGAATTGTAGAGTGGTCATAGCGTCACATCGTCACTCGTCACGCCAAGACGCTCAGTCTGTCACACGGCTGTATATAGTATGGTTGCGCATCGAGCTACGAAAAAGTGGCAACCGAAAGTTCTTCTCAAATGTACGAAAAATTACCCAAAAATTCACGTTTTGGCGCCATCTAGGTCATGCTATGCTGTGATTTCATTTAATTTTAGAAATTTAAAAAAAGTTTGTGTGGTAAAATTCAAGTAGTTCTACTTGACATCCGCGAATAGCGCTACTAATACTTAACTTTTTTGAATCTGAGATAAGAACTTCCGTATGCTACCATTGAACATAGTGTAGTATAGGCCGATGTGCAACCATACTATCTACAGCCGTGGTCTGTCATATACTCATATGTGATCGCCAGTCGGTCTTGAACTTATTGTAGTCGTCCGTGCTTGTAACTTTTAAGTAGGTACGCGTTATTGTTTTTCTTGTTGTTTGTCGTGTATGTTTACACCACGAACATTTATTTACATTGTTCGCTGTACGCGGACACTCGCTGTAAGCTTGTTGTTTATACGCGAAAATTGGTTCATCAGTGTTACGGGTTTCGTGAACGTTGTGTGTCGCCGCAACCGTTAACATTTTATAAATCATTCGTAGTGCATAATAGTACGAAAGCAACGTGGGTCGTGAATCACAAAAGTTTTATTTCTCCCGTGGAGGTGGAGTCTAGAGAATTATCATAGCAGTAAGCGGTCCAACCTAGCGTCTTGCGTCAACCAGAATTTATTGAGGTAAGTAACCTACGACGTATTTACATAACATAATACCTACTACCATATATTTTTACTATCACAGGTTACAATCCTATTATATTCATGATCTATAATACACACATTTAAAAATTAATACATTAATTTGTATATTGTACATCTTAGTTCGTGGTTATACCTTTTGGTGCATAGTTTTGTATTCATTAGTCGTTATTATTATAGGTATTAACATGTTTTGATTTCGCAATAATTTAAATTTGTTATAAACTTATAACAATAGCATGATACTGACCTGTAGTTTGGCAATTACATGAAATTTTATATTATATTTGTTATTCCTGATGGGTTTTTTTTATTTTTTTTCGAGTGTCTATTGTTTATACCTATCACCAGTTGTTAATACTGTCCACTCTTACCATACAATTTATTTATGGTTAACCTAACCATAAATTGCATATTTTTTAGTTATTAAATATAATTTTTAGTTATATGATCAGACATTGTTTGTTTGTACGTATAGCGCAAAGCATATTTTTATGCCATTGGAATAATATAAGATTCAAAATCACTGACTATAATCATTGCAATTATTTTCCTTGATTTATTAATTTAAAACAAAAACACTTGTATAATATTATTATGTAAAATAAAGTACTATTAAGATAGTTATGCGTAGAATAATTAAAATTAAGTAATTGTGCTTTAAGAAAGTAAAAGTTGGGTACTTTTTAAATATTATTAGCGTTTTAACGTTTGCTGTACGCGTATACAGCGAGAAGCTTATTTCTAAGCAATCGATCGGATATAACTCGAGATTTACTGTTTCTAAATTTTCGTCACTCGGAACTCGGTACAACTTATTAACGTCAAATTATTATACTCCGTATGTGGCCCGGGCACACGCCGTAGATATTGTTTATTTATTCGCGTGGTAGACGATATTTTCCCGTCACAACCTGGCGTGCCAGTGGTCGTCACAGGCCTGGGGGGGGGGCTTTTGGCGCGATCGTCTAGCCGATAACAAGTCAACGGAAGTGCAGATGGTCAACTATAGTCGTGCGTGTGTTTATTCTATCTCCACCTGGGCCTTATCACCGTTCGTCGGGTAGCGCGCGTGGGCAAGAGCTGCGGGTGGGAATATGATGTACGAGGAGTGTGGTGCTGATGGTGATGGTGGTGGTGGTGGTGGTGATGGTCAAGCGATTGTTCTTTTGACGCCTCTAATGGACGTAATTTTTTCGCAGAACCACGTGCGCTCCCCCCCCCCCTCAGCACATATTCGTGAGACGGACGGTGGAGGTATACGCGTGGAGGGCACGACGAAAAATACGGGGCTTGGATATGACACGGAAAGAGAGAGAGAGAGAGAGAGAGAGAGAGAGAGACACGCGAGCGTGCAATTGGGACAGAGTGTGCGTGGGTGAACGGATGGGAGCGAGATGGTGAGCGGGTGAGCAGAGAGCAGAGAGTAGGCGTGGCGGGTGGCCGAAGGGACTCGACGGCGGCGGTCGGCTGACAGACGTTCGGCTCTCGTCGTCGGCGGTGAGTTTCGCGCGCGACATCAGTCGGACGACGATGTTTCGGCCCGGAGGCGGTATTGTGCTCCCCCCGGTCACGGGCGCTAACGCGACGTGTGACGACGACGACGGCGGCTCGGTGTCAATCGGTTTCGTTCGCGTCACCCCGGCCCCGTGCACGGTATCCGCGTAGTGCGCGTCGCACGTGTGTGTTCCGGTGTTCTCTCGCGGATACTGCACCAATCATCGTGTTTACGGATCGCGCGTTGCATTGCATACACGGTAATATTTCGAAATCACTTGTGAATAAAAAAAAGTAAAAAAAAAAAAAATTCAATATTATTCGCGGGAAAAGAGAAAAATTTGTCCTGCGTCGCCGTTGTCGTTTGCGATCACAAACATGAACAATTATTGAGTTGTGTCCATTACGAACCGTGCGCCCATATCGTTTTGGTTGATTATCATATTATTATAATCGTTATATTATCGCCAATTTTTCATTAGTGTTTGTACGGTGCAGTTCGGGCAGCACCGAGTCTCGTCCGCCGCGTAGTCCGATGGCCACGTTCCGATCACCGACGTCGCCGCACGCAATATTCGTTTACCTGTTACTCGTCCGTAAGTGTTTGTAAATATTATTACTAACCACCCGCAGAGGTACAGGTGCTTACATTTATCTCATATTATAATACCGAGGCACATAAATTAATACCACCCTACCAAACAAGGCCAGATTGGTTAATTATAGTCAACCAGCTCCACATTTAACGAGCCCAAAAATTAAATGACCCCCCAACAAAAAAAATTGTTAAATGATATGTTTAGTTGTTTACTTATTTACAATAGACACTAATACATATATGAAAAATACCCTTTTTTCATTCATTTTTAAGACGTATAAATAATTACTAATACAACTAATTTTGGTTAATAGTCGTAAATTATAATATTCCATCGAATGTAAACTATATTTTCTTAGAAATAAGATACAGCAATTAATATAATCTTACAAAAAGACTTTATTCTACAATTGTTTGAGATAGATCGATTAGATTTAGCCTTATTAATTTCGGTAAGATAAATAACAAAAATCTCTTCTTCTTTTTCTCAGATTTATATTCTTCATTTTTGTTTTAATTTACAATTTCTTTAATCTTTGGCCATTTATAACCTATAGACGACCAAAGTACACAGTGTGTCAATGATACAAATATACTAAATTTCTCCATTTCACATCTGATAAATGATAATGTTCTTGATATTCTAAATCTGATAAACCATTCGGCGTTGATTCGTATAGAATATAAAAATTATTCCATTATTAAAGTTATTATAGTTATGACTAATAGCATTGGCTCAACTTAATAATGAGCTAGTGGCCCATCAAATTTTGCTCAATTGCATGCCGACCCAATCCGGCCCTGCGGAATCAATGGCACCAACCACCTATACCCGAAAAATTTTGTTCTTGTTTTACTTCATTTACTTTATGAAATTCTGTATGAAAAGATTAAAAATGTTCCACAATAAAAATTACTTTCATGAACTATATACACAACATTTAAACAAATTTCAGATTGTGAACTTTCACCCCAAAACCACGAATAGCACCCCGATAAAAGTTGCTATTAAGCCCTTCTGTTGCGTTTTGTTTACGCACGCTTGAGACTTATGCCCGTGTAGGTTATATGTGCAGTGGCGTTTTATTTCTTATCCGGTACAGAACTTGAATACTATTATGGGAAAACGTCTACGAAAGAACAATAATTTGTGTATAAGCGACCAAACACACTATTTTTAAATTACTTAACCCCCTTTTGCATAACAAAAAAATTGAATTTGCATATTGTTGGCCATCGGATTAAAATATTGCTTATTTTAATAAACATAGAATATTTTGCTCTCGAGATCTTTGACACGACCCAGTCCCCTACTCACTTTATCGGAATTTTGCAGTACTCAGATATTTCTGTGGATTGTTAAAGGATGGAATCAATGCAGTGTCCTGGTGATCCTTTGCATGATTTCGTTAAAATACCGATATCCGCTGTATTGCCTCCGGTCCAGATGTCCATAATTTGTGTAACTATTTGCGATTGAAATTCGGGAAATAGATTCGGATATAGTTATTTCATATTTATGACAAACAAAATAATATAATGATAGTAACTCAGAGATAAACGAGATTATGTGATTTTTACCATATACTGATTTCACTTTTTAAATGTCACTTGTTTCAAATTACACTTTTCATAGTGCGTAGACAATTTTCGTAATAAAACGCATATACGGGCTTACGTATAGTGTAATAACAATACTTATTTTATTATTTATCACGTTATGCTTTGCATAAATAATATAATATAAATACGTTAACCCCCAAAATGGAATTATTACGTATCTCGATACGATTAAATATTATACGATATAAAAACAATATAATGATAGTTATAGATATTATTATAGTGTCGTGTTCGACAAGTTTTGTTTCCTCGGATTGTATTTTGCGTATATAAACCTGCTGTACTGTTGCTATAGGAAAGTGATAAATGTTGATTATTTTGTGTTATTATCCTTTATCCTTAACCGGGAATCTATGTGTAAATTTTCGATGGTCCCACATGGGTTAAGAAATTGATTGAATGCCGTTATTATCATCATCGAATTGGCCGTTTCCCATTGCGCATATATAACAAGATACAAATAGGTATACATTACAAATTCAAATCCTGTCACTTAATATTACGGTAATATGCTAAATTAGATATATAATATGTATACCGTACGTGCGTATCAGCTATACTACATAATAAACCACTATTTTGGTTAATACCAATGAAAATCAATTATTTGTTGATATACAACTCCGTAATAATATTATGTTCTACGATTGTACATCTGGTTCAACAGTCCGAAACAAATGATATGATGATTGAATTATTTTTTACCACATAGGTAGGTACCTATTTCGGGTTTTCACAAAAAAAAAAAACTCCCCAGGACTAAATTGATGGATACATGTGGGCGGGAGTTACGTGAATATAGGTCCCGAGAGTTCTACTAAGAGAAAACAATTATATAAACATTAAAGATTTCATGATTGGCTTTTTAGAGGTTTTACTAATTTCCAGATTTATTTTTATTTTTTACTGTTTAGTTTTTAGTTTGTAGTGTGAATCATACCACTAGAGAACACGTATCGATTTCACTTCGATTTAAGAAAACTACGTCACATTAGAGACTATAGTCTAGTTTGAGGTGAATCTGTTTAGTGTTTTGTACATTACACGTACATATTATTTATTACATATTATTATTACAAGTTATGCGATATACCAACACATTTTCCACGGTTTATAGAATTTTAATTGAATATTCCTTTATAATGTTTTGTGTTAAGGACAAGAACTACAAATGTTTCATCGAGTATTTATTATCTACGTTATTTAAATACAATAATATTATTGCTGCACCCACGTTATGATTTAAAATGTTTGGAATAGTTTTGAATAAGTAATAAATACGCAGAAAGTACTTTATGTGAAAATACCTTGAAAATTACCATCGAAGGAATTGAGTTTACAAATTTTGAATAATTAATACCAACAATGATTATTTTATATAGGTACTAACTGTGTAATATGTATTATACATCGCACACAACTTTTAATTAAATCATAATATTAGTAAGCAATAACGCGTGATAGAGCTCATAATATTCATCAAAGTTATTATTTGTTCGTTCTTTTATACGAGTTTAAAAATTGCGTAAAACAACAGTTATTATTATTGTAAGAAAAAGAGTAAAGAAATCCTAAATTTCAACTTAAATAGTTGCAATTATGAATACTCATATAGCGATTTGTTACGTATTCATTAGTTTAATAATGTGAAATGTTTTGGAAACGAACAATAACTTAATAATAATAGATTTGAAGAAATTTAATATTTATGCATAAACATTTCTATTGTTGTGAAAATATATTATATAATCTCGATGGAAAATACTAACTTTATACGTTTGTTTTCTACTCTTGGAGAAAATAAAATAAAATAATTAACCACCCTAAAAGTGGATGATATGCATTTACATAGAATGAATGATTTTATTAAATATAATATATTATAATACGATCTACCTACACAATTTTTCAAGTAAATGTATGGTATATATTTAGCAAATAAGTCCAAAATAAGTGTTAGAATGTAAATAAGTGTAATTAAATAGTTAACTAAGAAATTACACTTATATTAATTAAGGAACAGGTGTATTCCAGAGATCATTGTTAACTTATGTATTCTATATTAAAAATTCATGAAAATAAAGAATTTTCTTGAACCTTTTTCCTACTGAGATTGACCTGTAGGTGCTTCTTATCCAACATAGTTAGGCCACAAATAACGTTTTGTTATTATTTTATAGTTAAGAATAAAATAAAATTACTGGATATTTTATTTGAAACAAAAATATTCGTGATTTATTATTAAATTTGGTATAAATTTGAAAATAATTTATTACGATTGAATTATTATTGAAAATACCACAACTCGTAACTTATGGAATTATGGCGTTTATCGGTCTAAATATGAATCGAATGATCAATCGAGTCGATCTAGAATCTCATTAATGTTTAAACACGTATTCATTACAAATGATAATTGACACGTATAGGTAAAGTTTGCAACAATTGATATTAAATATATAAACGTTCATCGTTCCATTGTTTTCACGTTTTGACATCCCAAAGATTATATGGATATAATGTGTGCGTTAATACATATATTATTAATTGTATACATTTATGTTACGGTTACATTTTACATTGTAATCCTATCATGATTAATTGAATGATTTATTGATTCATAAATAAAGGAAAAATATGGTTTCTTGAAAGCTCTGAAGTTTAACGATACAATGTAAAATATTTGTTTAAACAATTTATTTGGACCGAAAAATATGATTTTTTTTATTATTGCATAAAAATATTATATTCTTATGTAAAGTGCTTGCATATCATGTACTACTGTGTTGACATTTGACTAACGACATGTATTCATAAAATATATATTATTCAACAGACAAGGTTATTGTATAATAAATCTGTCACAGTTGTCCAAAGATTTTTCTATTCTTTAATAATATTATTAACTTTAAATCTAAAAGATTTAAATAAAAGATTACACATTTTTGTAATTCCGAAATTAAATAAATTAGTGTATGATATGCAAAGATACATTTTCCAGTTTATATATGACAGAATGTCAACAGCACAGTTGAGGGTATGATGGTTTTGAGATTAAATTTTAAAACTAAAATTAATTTATGTCAAAATAATATATTATATCACTTACATATGTTATACATATATATTATATACTCGTATTGTTGACAGACCATTATAATATTTTGAATGTCTTTCTACGTTTCTTACTTTGTAGTTTATTATTAATCAACGATGTATAGAGCAGAGTTGTCTTTACATGATTCTATTCTTCCTACATGAACAACTGATTTACTTCAGATTTGTTTAAAATAAATAATACATTTCTAACTATCAACATAAAGCTAAATCTATATTGACATTATTATTTGTATAATTATTTGAAATAAATAAATACGTATTAATTTTGATTATAGGTATAGGAAAATTATCTACATTTTTTTATTTTTAAAAATTTATTAAAAATACCTATGATAAAATATAGGTGATAAAAGATTTTAAAATTAAATTAAATAGGTACTAAATAATTTTCTGACCTATTTTTTCAATTCATCTTTTACTTTCAAAACCACTAAAGCTACAAAGGTTGAAATACAGTGCCAAAAACTTCAAATATATGGCGTATCTATTTGAAAACCCATTAAAATAATATTTAACAATAAACTACATTTTTGAAATCGAGTAACAAAACATTTAACAACCGTATATTATATGATCTTAATTTGAAATTATCTACTAATATTGCACATTTTTAGAAAACTACGCTTAAGTTATTGTAGTTTCAATGAATTTTTAATACAAATGGCACAGATTATATTATATTAAATTAACAAGAAAAAATAATTTAGGCATTAAAAGATAATTTGAATAAAATTATTTTTCTATTGTAGATTCATATATTATACTCTTACGTTTTTTTTTTTTAATTTTAAATAACTAAAAACACAACTAAATAAAATATTATATTATAATTTTTAAAATTAAAATTCAAGACTATAATATATTTAGTTTCTCAAAATATCTGAATAATTGAATAATAAGGTTAAATTTTTAACTAACATCGATTATTATGAGCAATGAATTCGTTTTTCTTTGTGTGATACTGAATGAATGCTAGTTATTACCCTTGACAACAGTTTTTATGAAATACGAGTTTTTCACTTCGTGCAAAATACTTAAGTTTTCAGCGCTTATCTCCTTCAACCAATTCTTTTTTGTTTCGAATTCGGTAGACTTGAGATGACATATAATTTAACATTTCATACAGTTCATTAATAAATTGATTTTTAATAATAATAATAATAATAATAATAATAATAATAATAATAATAATAATAATAATATTTATTCAAATAAATAAATAAATAATAATTAACACCCCTTGATTTTAATCAAGATTATTTTTAATTTTTTCAATGTTGTATTTTATAAATAATTGTTAAATTACAAAGAATATAAATACGAGTATAAATTTACTTAATATATATTGTTGTACTGAATATTATACATTCAATAATAATTTACATTTTATGTAATAAAATATAAAACTCCAATCCATACGCATATAAATCAAAAATACATGCCAAACTCATAACACATTTTACACTTGAAATGTTGTTCGTATACATCATTGTTAAAATATCTTGAATGGTATTTATTTCTTGTTGATAATTTGATGAACACAAATTGATTACATAAATCAGAAAATTGATATTTTACAAATAAAAAGTATTATGTTTATATTTTCTTTGTAGTTCGGTGATATTGGATTATATATAAATCGTACAAAACACTTAAATAGTTTTATACGAGTATTATAATTTATTATTTTAGTCGTTTTATAATTTAAGGTTTGTATACGTATACTTATGCCTGTACAAAATACCCAAACATAAAAACCATATTATACGTCTTGTTATCATGGTTTTGACATGTTTCACTTCACTAAGCTAATTTATTAATGATTTCACTGTTAATATTTAATGGAGTATTGGGTCCTAATGTGAATCATGTATTCTTTAATAATTAATAAGACATTAAATTTTTAATATATTGTTATTTTGTATGTATACTTACATTATACATTTTTTTGTTGTAGTACATTTAAAAAGAAACATGATATTGAAATTGATCATTTTTTGTAAACATTAGTTAAAGCTACAATAAGTAACAAGTTATTATTATTAATAACTTGTATACTATTCAAACCATATGTTTGGCTCGGTCATAAGTAAAATTTATTTATAATCAAAATTGTTTAAAATTAATTAAAGTATAATATTGTATATTACTATTATTTTCATTCGTTTATATTTAACATGTATTTACTATTAATTTAATATTTTTTAAGAAGTAGTTGTTATTGTTATTACCTATTACATTTGGATAGATTTTACAAGAAAATTTCCTTGATATTTATATCTATACACTAAAAATTAATTTTACCTAAAAGGTAATCTTTAAGTTATAGGACTCACTTGTTAGTTCTTAGGGCTTATATTTTATTTTATTCACTGTTTAAATAATTATATATTATGTTTATTGAAGGTTATTGAAATTTTTATTTAACAAAAAAGTACCAACGTTTTTAACCATCTGTTGCTAAAAAAAGTTTAATTCTAAATTAAATTTATTTATTTTAAAAAATAATTTCTTCTCGATACTCTATACAATCAAGTTTAACTTAATTACTATTAATTTTGTCAAGAGAAGCTTTCAAACTGATTAACACGTCCTTTTATTTAGCTGTTTGCAATTAACATTCAAACACATCATACACATAAAGTATGTGATATTTTTAAGTATGCATAATTTCCAAATAATTTATATTTAAACATGAATATATACAGTATATATAAATACGTAATAGTAATTATAATGAGAAGGGAATAATGATATTCGACAAATCATGATTATATATTCATATTGTTTTTGAGCGCTGAAATAAAACAGAGTAAGACACATCTTAGTACATTTTATTTTTATGTATAAATTAAGATAGACAATTGTTGTTACGTAAATAATATTATATTATAATATATGTTACTGTTGTAACCTGATATAATTATTTTTTAAACATTTTGGATTTAAAAAAATATTATTTTGAATTTCAAGTGATTTTGTTGTCTTAGAAATCAGAATACATAAATTACCCAAAACAATAATTCCTCAAATTTTAAATTTTTAACTCATTCAGTTAAATGTTAGTGGTATAAATTGATTTTCATTTTATGATAAAAATAATTATTATACTCTGTATCATTCTAAATTCTAATATCTACAATATTTTATAGGTGATTATGTTCACTGACCCATTTTTGTTCTTATTGTTATTGTAATAAAAATGATGATATTTATCAAAGACTGTTATGTATAAATAACTGGATAAATCCTTTTATTGCTAAAATATTTTAAAATAGTCACGTTTCAACTAGTAAAATACGTTAAATGATGCGTTTTCTATGGTAATATCGATGACAACTAAGTAGTTATACGCCATTAATATAAAACTGGATTTAAATTAATGGTGTTCACCTTTGAAAAATATGTGACATTTTTGCTTCATTTTGTCAAATAACTTAAAACAATACTGTTTGTAGTAAATTATAATTGATTTTGAATAATTATATTTGGTTGAGAAGTAGATATCTCAATACGTACTCAATTTTATATAATTATAAATATTAATCACAATAATTATCAAAACTAGAAACAAAATTTCATTTATATAACTAAGAATTTAGATATTAATTTGTCGTACACAATAAACGATTTAAAAATAAAAAGCATTATAAAGTAATCAATTGTATCTTTCGAGATATCGGGCTATGTCACTTATATTACGAAGTCACTCATGTCTTCAAGATATAAATGTCATTTAAATTAAATTCAAATAAAAAGATAGTAATTTAAATTAAGGGATTGATTATTATGTGTATGCAAAATGTATGCATACATAATATTGTATGTATATATATATATATATATATTATATCGTTAAGGAAATTAATTTTCCAGTCGGATATTAACTAATAAATAAATTATAAACTAATATTGTAATAATTATAAACCGTCTTGTAAATTAATATTGATATAATAACCAGTGAAATACCATAAATATACAAACATTTAATGTAATCAATTTCCGAAGATATATATTTAAATAAATAGTATACATTTACCACGTGATTGGCATTTGATCACTCTTCAATGACATCTTTATAGTGTTAAGTATTTTTAGGTCTTTATAAAATACACATTAGAATAAGTTAGAACCATATTTATTATTAATGTGGTATGTATATTATAAATTGTGTTTTAAATTTTCATAAAGAAATATATAATTTATATTTTGTATGCATTTTTCTATAGTTTTAATGCGAATATTAAGTATATGAATCAGCAGACTTTTTAAGTTAAGCTTTGGACTTTTTTTTACATATACGAGTCGGTCTAAATTTGAACACTTTTCCGACGTAGATATAAAAATGTCTAAATAGCTTTTGATGTGTTAATAATCTTCTGTCTAGATGTTTTAATCTTTTTTCATTTTATATATTTTTGTTTTTTATATTTGGATAAAAATAATTATATAATTACCTCCTTCAAGATAATAATAAAGATAATATAATATAATAAAAAATATTTTACTCGTCATTGTCATTAGCAAACGTTTTTTTCCACCATCTGATCTAAACATGCATGTGATTATCAAAGTGATGTTCAGAAGAGTATGTCACATAATTGTCACCAAATATTCTCTATGTGATATTGATAAAATAATTTTCGATATTTTTGTACAGTTATGTATGATTTTTTTCCGGTGAAACCATGACTTATCTTATGACTGAAAACAGATAAAAGTACTAAATAGTGAGCAATTTTATGATAAACGTAATACCGTAGATCCATACTTAAGATAACAAACATATTTTCAGATACACATCACATAAAAAAATAAAATCGAAAAAAGTTTAATCTTAAAAATACAAGATAAATTCCGAAACAGATGTTGTCTCCTATATGGATTATAACATGTGGTTGTCGAGACTGATGGCATTAAGAGCTTTGGAACGTCCAAAATATTGTGAGACGAACTATGTCTGTGTCAAGTTTTTTTTTTTTTATATATATACTCATTCGTATATTATACTATTTTAGTAAATACAATTTGTTTGGAAGTAAATTAAAAATACTAATACAATACATAATTGTTCTATGATAATGATTTCTTAACGTCCAATCTATAAGAGAACAGATAAATTCAAATCGATAGTGGTCTAAATAAATTTTTCAAAATGAATATTAGAGAGTGTATTTGATTTCATTAATTTATGTAATACAAGAAAAAATAAACCCATGCGGTACTGAATATATGCACTTGCGGTTCATTTATATTTTATTTATTATATTATCCTAGAATCCCTTATATGGTAGGTATACAAGTTTTATTGTTTCATGTTGTACGTTGTCGTTGAAAATATCGGTGGCGGTCGTGGCTTCGATATTTGTTTTTTTTTATTTTATTTATTTCCATGGGCAAATATCGAAACAATAAAAAATCACATAAATACTCGATAAAATACAATATTTTCCGTGCGATTTGATAACAACAACAATGCGCAGTAAAAGGTAGGCCAAACGCAGTAAAAGCCAACCGAATAATAATGTGCTGGACATCCCATTTGCGGTTTTTTTCAATACTGTTTTATTAAAGAAATAAGAATATTAGTTATAATATTAAATACATTATACATATAAATATAAATACACATAAAATATAATATGAAATATATTTCAATATATTACCGTGGACTTGATCCAAGTTTAACTGAATTATTATAGGTATGTGGATTCGTGAACACTTCTTTGTGATCAATCTTACAGTTCTTATATTGGAATACGATTCATTTAAACCATAATAATATTAAATAGCGGTCAATCATATCAAAATAGCAATAAATAAATTGACAAATCAAATCAGTCTACGGCGTTTGTTGATTTTTCTTTTCAAGTATAGTAGGTATAGTGTATACATATACCGACATATACCTACTACATTATGTTAAAATGAATAAAATAATCCCGAGGTTTAATAGTTCTTTGAAATTAATATTCAAAGAACGCTGTTTTGATGAAACCTTTTATTTTATTAAATATCCTTCCCGTTACTTTCGCTTTAAATATGAGATGCATTTTTAATGCAAAATACGAATCTACGAGAACTACGAAATTGTAGTATTTAATAATGAGTAATGTTTTTGTGGTATGTCTATACAATTTGTATATCTTTTGAGTAGGACCTAGGACAAGTTTTGTGTGTTGAAGTTTCGTTGAACTTATAATAAGGATTTATCTGAACGTACCATGGTCATGGGTAAAACTCGGTGTTAAGGTTAACTATACTAGCGGAATTCCCTTGTTAATAATTCCATCGGTTTTATCCTCTGAAAAATACTTCTTTTCATTCTGAAAAATTTTATTTTTCAAGCATTATAATATAGAATTTTGTTTCAAATACTTCAAAAGGTAGCTACCGTTATTACCTATTTAAAGCTTTTATCTTATTTGTTTTTACACTCGGTGGTTGTATACTGTCAATACTAATACCTATTTATTTTTACAAACATTTATACACAATTTGTGTTTTTCTTTTAATTATTCTTCGATTCTAATGATTGTAATAACATTTTTTTGTGGATAATACATATTTGTAGTACTTCGATAATTTTTAGATCATCAACTGTAAGTTTTCACCACATTACAGTACGGAAAAAAAGACGTTACGTAAAGGGTCGAAAAATGACTGGAAAAAGGTTATAGGGTAAATATCCAAAGCCGACCCCAATTAGGCGGAAAATTGTTTCTTAAGATGTCTTGTTATATATGATTAACTGGACATAGTCAAACAAGAATATTGTGAAATACTGACGGTAATCAAAAAAATGTTGAAAGGAACAGCAAAAAATGATACTTCGGAAAAGCATGGTGAACAAAATTGGAAAGGAAATATTTATTTATTCTATCAATAAACAACTGCATGGTTGCACGAGATGGAAAAAAAACCCATAACATAACGGGATGAGTGAGGATCTTTTTTAGTATGCCCTCTGTGTGGTTAAACGTAAAAGGTCATTTATCTTCTAATTTTTATTATAATTTTTTACGTTATCGGTTGCGCGTGGGTGCGTTATTCGAGAAAAATGAAGAAAAATTGAACATTACTTCTTTTTTTTACGAATTACATGGTTTATTATACATTTATAATATAAGATTTATACGTACATTATTCTATACTATTGTATGTGATATTATATTGTATATAAATGTATAAAGTATACTGCACATTTTGGTTTTCTTCATTTTTCTATTACCCATTCGCACCGGAGATTTTGATCAACCGAAAAGCAATATAATCGTTACTCGGTGTTGTCCGGGGATTAATTTTCCGTGACAGATTTCACAGATACCAGATTAAGAGATGTAGGATACTATCATATTAGCACCACGTCCGCATATATATATATATATATATATATATATATTATTTATATAAATACACATTCACGTATATGTTTCATTATTTGTAAAAATGACGATGATAAACATTCAATAGCGTAACGAGTCTGCAAATTACCGAAATATTTTGTTTTGTATTTACAATATTTCCATATAAATGACATTCTTGATCATTTTAGAGGGTGATGTCATCAGAAACAGGTTGTGAGATAAACTCTTAAACGAGTATCTCACTACGTATAACTGACCACGGGAAAAAAAGATTTATCTCAAATTAACTCTTGCGAATCGTAGAGTATGCCCATGTAACTTGTGATTCGTCATAGTGAAGCATACTCTCAGAGGAAACAGTAGTCTTTGGAATCGAAAAGAGAGATCATTGGGAATCAAATGTTTACGTAGAATACTATTATAAAACAGATCTTACGAATTATTATCTGAATAGGTATTTTTTTGTTGACATCTCGAAATCGCCTGGTTGAAAAACATTGCATCCGTTTAATGTAGGAGTTTTCAATATTTAATACTTATATTATATTTAATGATATCAAAAATCATATGAGTTCTATTATTGGTTGTCCATATAGTACCTATTAATTAATTTCGAATAAGACGTATTGTATTATATTTAAAACAGTTAAAGATGCGAAAAAAATGTAGATTATGTGTCAAAAAATATTATAGCCATGAATCTAAAATATAAAACAAATACAATATATATGAATAAATATTACGATTCAAGATAAGAATTATAATTTTGTATACATTAATTAAGGGAAATTATTGTAATGTAAGTAGTTCTACGTTAGATTGATATTATCAATTATTATTGTAATATAATTATTGTATTATTATTCTTTTAAATATATGTATCTAATACTGTAAAATCGGTGTATCTAGTAACTGGTATTTCAATACTTTTTTCGAATATCTTGCCACATCCCTGCATTAGTCAGTTTCTTTTCTTCGGTGCCCTATAGCTTCTCTGTCCAGCATTTTTTAATAGCCTTAAAACAAAACATATATTATTAAACGCACGCTCATATTATGGGATTTGAATATAACATTGCCCAATTATTATTATAAGAGCCATAACAATTTATTTATTTTCCAGAGAAGTTCTAAAAATACAATATCGTAATGCACGTACATTGTTTTAGCAATTAAAAGCTATCTAGTCGGTTTTATTGTCTTGGGAACCATCCAGGTGTGGGCTGCATACGTATGTAATGAAACGACTCAGTTGATAGTTTGATACCGTACTACTACAAAAGTAGTACTACAACTGCTATACGACGGTTTGAGCACACTAGTACACACTATGCTATATTATCCATGTTAGCAATTATACTAGTCACTAATAATCGTGGAACCGGGTCTATTTTATTATTACGGTTTACGAGAACATTAAGCTAAACAGTCCACGACGGGTGAACAGCTGTACGCAACGTCGATGTATTAACATCACTCCACTGATAATAATTTGTTTATAAAAAATGGTTTTCAAGACGCTTACACTTGTTTACTATAATTAATAATATATTGAACTACTCAACTTTATCGGCATCATAAATTATAATATCGAACGGACAATGACTAAACCTCTTTTAACGTAAGTATATTTTTCTTATGGTTTGCCACATACAGCTATACAGCACTACAGCTGATAAGTTATTTTCTTCCGCTCAATAACGTATCATCAAACATTTTCGTTTTTTAAATAGGTAATGATGTTCACGCAAAAGTAATGAAACGGAAACTCTATACATTATAATAATATTATACTTATTGCTGAAGTACAACACAATTCTCGTTCGTTCATACCAAACTACGATGTTTATTTAAGTATTACGAGCGACTGCGTTTGGTCATCAATATTTTAGGTACTTTTTCATTCACTGTTACTTATAAATGAATATACATTTGTTGTTTTGTTTTTCTTATATATAAATATATATATATATATATATATATATAAAAAAAAAAAAAAAAAAAACGTGTAAGTGTAGTTACGGAAAAATAAATAAATAATTAATGGATTAACGTCTTCATCTGCCAATAATAAATTATGTTTTATCATTATTGAAGTTTTTTCGAAGTAAAATAAATTTTAATTACAACTTTATCATGTAAAACTTTCATTAATCATTTTAAAAACGATTCATTATTATTTATTATACATAGTTTTCTTAAACTCTGTAATTTGTAACTAATCAATGCATACATACACCATTATGATAATGTATTAAACTGTAATTTTTACTATAATACTATATAAATTAAATAATAAATATATAATACGCGTACAATTTAATCATAAAAATATGAATTACATTAATAATTATTATTCATGATAAATGCTATAAATGTCATACTGTAAAACAAAGAACTCTCGTAACAGACATAATATTTTATCTATAAAATATGTTTGTTCTAATTTTATAATACTATTATATTATTATCTACTATGGAAAACTTATATAACTGAAACAATACAGTTAATAACACAAAATTAACATTAAACTAATAAACTACCTAATGTACATGCAAAATAAAAGCTTTATGAATAATATCTAGATTGAATTCCATTATATTTAGAAAAAAAATAATAGAATTATATGTATCACATTACATTCTGGAAAGTATTTATATATTGGTAGTGAATATAAACGTTATTTTTAAGTAGGTACTTACTACTTAACGCTTAGTTATCATATTTCATATATTATATAGATGTTAAGAATATATATAATTTACTATTTATACTATTCGGAAAGTCGTAAATTGTTATATTATAAAGAATTATCCAGAATAATTAATTTTCACAGTTTATTGACACTATTTTCTTATTACGAAATAATATATCGGATTTATAATTAAAGAAGTCACTATATAAAAATAGTATGATTCATTTATGAGCTACTTCATATTTCGTTTAAGTCATAAAATATAATTCATGAAACCTTGTTGTTATTTTCTCATAGTAATTAAAAATAACTGTCAGTTGATATGTATTAATTATTCTCTCAATATATTTATTTATCATATTATATTATATTATATTATACACATCTACCAAAGTACTTTCGTTGAATGGCTTCTTTAATTCATTCATCAAGTCAAATATTTGTATTTTTAGTAAGTAGGAACTTTTTGTAAATGCTTATCATTAGTTATTAACATTCACTTATGTTTATCAAACCATTCTCGAACAGATTATGTGTTTTTCTAAATTAAAAAAAAATATATATTTTAAATTTTTTTTTATTTATATGCATTTATTCTTGCGAATAATCAACTAAATATGATACAAAAATATATTTCTATTACTAATGGTTGAGCGATATGAATTCTACGTAGATAGATAAATGGAATCATAGTTTTTTTTTTTGTAATTTCAAATTTAAATAAGTATATTTTAAACAATATAGTATTAAGTTTTTAATTTTTTTTAAAATTTAAGTTTATCCTGTATAATCTTCGTCCAAACTACAAAAAGTAACCAAAATCGGTTTCGTGAAAAGCGTCGCGCACGCAATAAATTTCACCTCTTTCGATATTTCCAGAAAATATTCTAAAAATGACATTTCACCATCAATATAACTACCATCTGTGCTCGTTCAATTTCTTTGTTGGATTGATAGGGCTGCATGAAACTTTTAGAGCATTCCTAACCAAAAAAATGTGACAACATACAGAACCCCCAAAAAAAAAAAATAAAAATAAAAAATAAATAAATAAATATGCCCACATTGTGAAACCAAAACATTCCACGTTTTCCTCCGAATCTATAATAGAAAAAAATAAATAAAAAGTATATACGCAAATATATGTAAACGATTTGGAGTTTGAAGATGTATAAAGTTTCTCGTGTGGCACTACATCCCCAGAGGGTACAGAAAACAACAAAATCGACAACAGAAAATTCGTACATGAATCAGTATACAATATACAATGAACACACGGTATACATGCAAAGAGCAATCATGTAAGACCGAGACCCCTATACAATATCACATAAATGATTGTTTTTTTTTTTATTTATCTGGATTATATAAATTTCACCAAGCGATCATTGTAATAATATTATTCATGCCATTACCATAATTTTTTTTTTTATTAATTTCCTGCGGTACACCGTTGCAGTGCGAGTATTATACAGACTTATGTTGATGCGTGCAATTCTACACAAAATTTGCAGTTCTTATTTAAATGTTGTGCAATTATAAAAACCTAATATTATCCTAATAAAATGTAATGTGGTTTAATGGATATACTGAACAAAATGGTCTTCAAATTAATTGATTTATATGCATAAAAATAAATAGGTTGCGCTCTGTATCCAAAACTGTCGTTAACATTTGATGGACCAAAATTAAAATTTCGTGAAAGGGTTAATTTGTGTTGAGCTTTTTTAAGTTTGTTAACTTTATATATATATGTCTATTTTCACTTTAAGAGAGTTTTGTATTTACCAGAGAATCGAATCCAAGCCCCACTTTTATAGCGCTTATGGTTGTGCAGTTCTAAAATTTCCTTAGCATAAGCGGTGGTATTTTATGAATAGCAATGTAATATTATGCAAACATTAAAATGCAGTATAAATTTCATAAACGTTAGGTTAGCCGTAGACCACATCGGAGACGGATTTTTTACGTCCTCCTCCCAACGTATTACATGGCTATGATTATGTATTACGAAATAGTTTCTCGCATTTGACTAAATAGTTGACATCGTCTCAAGCGGTTCACTGCAGTATATATATATATACGAACAACGAACAGCAAAATAATAATATAGTTATCATCTAGTATAGTATACTATATATAGTACAGTATCTACTATTATTTATTCACGGGCAGTACAGCGACTTTATATAACTATCAAAAGAAAGATAGTTACGATATTCATGATATTGTATTCTAAAGTTACTTGTAAAAGTATTTTACATTATGGTATTAAATAATTGTATTATTATAGAAAACCTAATACACACACACCTACACATACACACATGCACACGCACGCACACACGCACACAGACACCAATTTAAAATGGGTTTGTGTAGAACACTCAAATATGGTGTATGCAATTGGTGTATGTAAATAGACAAATAGCAAATACACAAGTCTGCGGACTTGGTGCAAACTTCAGTCATTTAAAATTGTAGTTATGCATTTTTATTTTGGTATAATAGGCATGTATATGCATTTAAAACTCAATAATTGGACATTACCTAAATGTTGAAGATATTAGTGTTAGATAAAATAATAGTCTCTTCATTTTTAACACCGTATTTGTTTGTCTAAAATATTTTTATTTTATTTTTTGTTTGGATACCGTGCTATTATAATCAATGGAGACAATGTTATTATTGGGTAAAACCATCATATTATACTTAACTGGTTTTTGTTATTTCTGCGCAAGCAAACAAATTACCGATAAAAATTAATAAAAATTCTAGATACATAATTTCAATTATGAAACGAATCGAGAAAAAGGTTCTATTTCAAATATTATATTAATAATGCAAAAGTATTGTTACTAAAATTTTGTATGAATATTGAGAAATAAAGAGTTAGGTATTTATTATATACTTAATAGTTATATTATATTGAGTATAAGTATATTTTATTCCTTCAAATTGGGGTTTTTCACAGTATTCAAACTTGAACAGATCCTCAAGATTCATGAAATTTTAACTTTGAGTTTTTATTTTTTTTTAATTAGTTAACCGGTAAAAATGTATAACTTTGTATGGGATTAATTTTTTTAGTGTGAAAAATTTGGTTTACTTAACTGAGGAATGGAAATTTATATAAGTCAAAAGAACTTGTGTCACTCCTCTGGAATTACAAAATATATTTTAAATAAGAAATAATTTCATTAACTTCAATGGTTGTTATTTTAAAAAGAATGATTTTTCGTGACATCACAATTTCAGCTTTAGTTGTATTATAGCATAAACAATAATATATTATACGTTTTATAAAAAAAAAAAAAAAAGTTTGGAAATAGGATATTATTATAAGTGAGGTGAATATTAACAACCGATATAGGTGGTAATAAAAAATGAATAAAACATTTCCATAGGAGAGTGTGTATATAAGCTAATAGTATGGTTTTCAATAGTATTTTGATACATATACAAGCACATTATTATAATAATATTTTCAATTTTTTTTTTATTTTTTATTTTTTTTTTTGTACGCTTATCGTCGATTTGTGTCTAAACTAAATCTTTAAGTCCTAAACGCTTATGGGTGGTTTGAATTCTGTAAAAAGGAATATTTTTATTATTCATAATCATTGGATAATATATGGATACTGTCATCATACAACAAAAGAAAATTGAATAACTGTAGAACCAATAAATTTATCATCCAGAATTATTAAATAACATTATGTTAAATACGCGTTTTTCTTTCTTTTTTTTATGGTAATTAATTGTACGGTGATTAATGTGTGTTATGACTACTTATATTATGTTATAATTATACAATAATTATCAATACATAGCAAGTTTATTAGTATTAGAAATAATATTTTTGTTTTCATTTCTAAAGATTAAAATCAAAGTCAAATAGGTATTTTATGGTGTACATAATGCGAGTGTAGACTTAATACCAAGTATTTTGTAACGTGTAGTATATTTATGGTGCTGTAGTCGGGATATGCATTGTGTAATTCAATTATTATGGTCACTAGCTATAATAAATATATCAATTTAAAAGTAATAAGTACCTTTGTTATGACTAGTTAAAATAAACGACCTTTTTATACACACATTATATAAATATACATATTTTTCACAAAATCTCACGAATAATTAAAATATTTATATGCACTATATTATTTTCAGAAATTCAACTATTAATTCATTGTACTTCGTTTAAATATCAAATTGTTTTTTTTTTCAAAATGTATAAAAATAAAGAACAAAACAATTGTTTAATATGTTTAGATACTGTTTAATATTCAAAATTTCAAGGACTATTTCTTCATATGTTTTAAGATGTTTTCTTCTGATAAATTATGTAATAAAATACTACAGTTAGGCTATAATACAAGAAAAAATTCATAGTCGAAAATGTATTTAATTCCCACTGATAGTAAAAGATAATTTAAAAGGATTGGTAAGTCAAGTATAGTTTGTTAATATATAATTTTGTAAAAATTAATTTGTAGTCCTAAAGCGGTATTTAATTTTGCAAGGTATGGAATTGCTCAGTAAAACATTTGAAAAATATCAAATTTTTCCAAATATACAATTTTTATTTAATATTTTATTGAAAATAGTTCTAAAGTTATTTATGATTAGTCGTTATCAAAAAAAAATCAACCATGATAAGTTTAGTATAATTTATTCATTATTTAATTATTATTGTATTTAGTACTATAAAAAACTGACGGTTCTTATTCCAAATTATTTATAATACTGTTAAGTTTGTTTTGTTGCTAATAATGTTCTAAATTTTCCCAAGAGTTGTTATATTATTATCTAAACTTTTTGATCATGGGAAAATATTAGTTTTCGTTTGTTGCTAAAATTCACGGAAATTAAAATATACGAAAAGTTAACGCTGTTAAATATATTTCTACTCCGGAAAAATAAAAATGATAGTACCTAGTGTATGGTTCTTTGAGTTCTTTCAGTTTATGTTTTAATATTAAGTTGTGTTTATGAAGACATAATGTTATTTTCGTTAAAAGTAATTTTTTCTCTTGAATTTTGTATAAGATATAATTATTATATTTTTTATTTTATTAAATTTATTTTGGATGAATCGGTGTACAGTTCATGCTCTAAAAAGATAGATGGTTGATTTTATATGGTACATTTAATGTAATATTAATAAGTAGATTATAATATACAGCTTAAAATAGGTAGAACCAATTTACTATAATTACATTTATAAACATTGCAATAAGAATATTTTCATTATATTATTTTATTTGATTATTACAATTATTAGTACTAACTGCTCTCTGTTTAATTACCGAGGATTTTGATTTCGTCTGATAATAGTAGTAGTTTTTGATGATCTTAATTTATTTTATTCTATTCAAATGTTGTTGAACCTATTGCCACACCATCGTTAAAGTAAAATGAATACTTAATTTAAATAAAATACTGGTAAATGGTAATACGTACTGATTTTTGAAGAATAAACTTTCATATTTTGTATTTTAGTATAAGTCATTAATCATTGATATTACAATGTTAACACCATTAATACGATCTTGAATATTTAACTACATAAATTAGATTACATAACTACATAAGTTGGATCATTAATAATTTTATCAATTAAAAAAATTATATTATCAATTATGTCCGTTAAAAAATTTTTATATAATTCCAAGTGAAGTTCAATTTTTTCTTAAGCATATAATATTTTTATATATAAATACATTATTGCATTATTAAAATTTGATGACGATTATATTTAATAAATACTTAATATTTATTCAAAGTATAAGTAATTTTAATAAATATAAGACAGTGACATAGGGAAAATTTTAAATAATCCATTAGTAAAGAATAGTTTATGTATATATTGTATTTTTTTACTTAATTTTCGGTAACTATTTCATAATATTCAGCAGTATTTGTTTTTAACCATTGAAAAATCGATTATGTAAAAACGATAATGTCTGATCACTGCCAAAACCAGAATTCTGTTAATGGTCGAAATCAGTTTAAATTTAAATAAAGTATCCCTATACGAATGATGATAGTCCCCGCAGAAACCCCCAAACGCCTTGTGACTTTGATTTCCCCGTGGGGTTTAATACTGAGTATAGACAGATAAGATGGTATAGTTGATTACACAAAATTACGTTCAGATGTAGTCGGGGTTTTTATCTGATTCGATTTTTTTTTTTGTCATTTTTACAAAACATGTCAACGGCCCATGAATTTCATTCGACTCTGGTATGGAGGTTTGGCCTGAACTATGTAGTGTAAAACGTTCCGGTTCAATGGATTCGCTGACGATGATGGGGGTGCAAACGCGTAAAGCATCATTATCGCTATACAGGACGGGTATGAGTTAATTAAAAGCTTCAACCCCAAAAGTCACCGAAAATCTCTCATACCCACCCAATAGTGCCTGTTCCATGCATAACGAATTATTTGCGGAGTTATGATTTTAATAATATGTCTCGGATTTATCGGATGGAAGTAACAAAAAAAAACGGATGGGCCTCGCTTTGCTGTACAGTTGGGGGTGGAGTGCACCTCGTTTATAGGATAGGTCATTATTACAATGGATTTGTTAAATTTGAATGCAATGATAGATATCATTGTATACGAATAACGATTCTGAACGGAGTTAATATATTTGTCTAAAATGTGTATATAATAATATAGTATTTTATATTTAAATTGAATTATAATGCAATAGTTTGCAATTTTGTAAAAATTTAAATTTCAAACAGTCATAAATTTTTTCTTTAAGTCCGATAGAACTTTTTTTATAGATTTATGAAGAGTAGCTTATGGATAATCTAGTATTAAAGTTTTGAACCTTAGTTATAAACAGAAAACATTTTATGAATTATCAATTACAAAATAACTTGCAAATTATTGAGATTTTAACATATTTTATACAAATTTTAACTTTATGGGCTTATAAAAAAAATTAAGTGAAACGATCTCCGATATTTTTAGTTGCAATTAGTATTACTTATAATAAATCTTGTATTAAATTTTCAAGAGCTTTTGGATAGCCAAATAAATTTTATAGATATTTCAAAAAAAAAAAAAAACTTATAAAAATCGAACATATAAATTGTCTATAAATAAGTCAAAATACTTTGAAAACTTAAATATGTATAGACAATGTTAATATAAAAATTTGGTGAAAATTTTATGTAGTTACAGTTTTTCGTTTTTGAGTTAGAGCATTTAGAAAAAATATATTTTGTAAAAACATGATTTTGCATAAAATTTCCCGTTTTTTTTTTTTGTAATTTTTTTATCGTTTTTTTCGATTTTTTTAAAAATTATTGAAAAAATTAGATTTTTGACTTAACCAAGTACCATCTATATTCACTTTCCTTTCAGAAAAATTGCTGTTTAAGAAGATCGAAGTATTTTTACTGTCCCAAAACGTGATGACAGACACAGAAAAAAATAATAAAAAAAAAAAAAACATCCATTATTGTAAAACTAATAGATTCCATCACTCCGTTCAAAATCTAAAAGTATTAATGCCGCTTTCACACAAAACTTAAAAGCCAAATATATTAAAATATTATTACACACAAAAGCTTTGCACGTATATGATTTAAGTGTATCGGTTATATAATAATAATAACTGTCGATATTATTCACGAGCCTGTGGAAAAAAAAAAAATTCAATGAGAACAATTCCAGCCATAACTTTTACCGGACATTGGACAGCTAGACGAATATAAATCTAAGCATTTTAAACGCGTAAATGAATTACTTTATCTATTTCACTAGTGTTTCCGATGATGTTTTGACGTTAAAAATAAATTGTTTTGGAGAATTCTACCGAGTGTTCGTTTTTTAATTTATACCACCACCGAGTGAAGTAATAATATATAATAATAATAATAATAATAATAATAATAATAATAATAATATATATATATATATTTATATACATTATACCAGAACAGCCCCATCTGCATATTATAATTGCACAGTGTGCCCGTACATTATCTTCGGGTCCAACACTCACTGGTGTTTTGGCTAATGCACGAAATCCGATCTACGTCATTTTTGCGGTAAGCTCGGGTTACTGCCATACACACCGATGACATATTATTGTTACTGCCTATAATTTATTACCGTGACCACTATGTGAAACGGATCTAAGTAACAAGTCTACCTACCCACACACACACATCCCAAAAAGTCACTCGACTTGATGGATTTCAGTGGCTTAAAAGTTTTGTTTAGGGAAGTAATTGCTGTATATACCTAATATATAGTCCTTTGTTCACGGACAATATTCTATATATTCTTTCAATGAAGATTAGTAATTGATACCCTACCAGATACTATTATTTTGAAATAATAAACGTTCAGCCATGTATTATATTATTGCATTCCTATTTTAATATTTATAATAGTACTATGAAAATAATATACTACAAAATATAGTACTTGCAAAACTTCCAAAACGGATGATTTAAAATTGTTTTTATCTTTGAGAAAGTAGTGAATAATATATTAACATGTAAAAATTAAATGTACATTTGTATTTTTTGGATACATATTATTATTAGTGTTATAGTCAAATAATGCATTGTGAATAAAAAAAAAAAAAAAAATAGGGAAGTACATCAAAGTAAAAATACCACAAAAGAAATGTATACACAAATTATGCTTTGATTCGTACAAAGTGTTTTTGACTTTTGAATAAATGATTTTTTTTTAAAATTTTCATTGAAAAAAAAAAAAATGCCGTTAAAAGGAATATTATATTTAGGAATATATAATATTCATGACAAAATAGGTAGCATAACATCAAGAGCAAATCGAAATTCACTGAATTTAATATTAATATTTTTTCGAATAATTCATATCTCCAGTTCTAAATCTCAAAGAAAAATATTTAATAAATAAAAATTATATAGTGAATTTAAATGACGGTCAAATCCCCTCGATATAAACCCACTTTCAGGAAGCATTTATTACAATATTTTAACCAGCAATTTTGTAAACCTTTTATACCGATGAATATGCAATTGAAGATAATTGGTTGTCGTTTTCAGTATGCCATAAAAAGTAAGCTTTAAAATAGCGAACACCGTGTTTTTGGTTCATTACAGTATTTAAGTATATTATAATATATATCGGTTAATAATAAATTATTTATTATAACATTAAACAAATTAAATCATCAATGAAATGTAATATATAGGATATGCAATCATAATAGAATAACATTGAACGTAATATTACGCAATAGTATTCATGCTTCTAAGGAAGTAATTAAAATGCAGTTTATACTTAAAGATTTCAAAACCGGTTCAGGGCGTTAGGGTGCAGAGTACACAGTTTCATCTAAACACTTTAGGTGAATATTGAATTATTATATCCTGGATTATACCAATTTACGCCTACAATATTTACCTACGTGTACATTATTCTATGTTTTTATCAAACTTTTGAGCCGTTTGTTGACCTGATTCCATTGAAACTTCTCTGGTTGGGTTAGATTCGGGTCTCAAATGTAGTTCTACTTGCATTATGGCTTTTTTGACTATTGACGTGATTACTGATTATTATTATAATTGATGATATTATAATTTATAAGTTCTAGCTTTTACTGAGCTGAATTTGCGAGTGTGGATGAAGACATAAAGTTACACAACACACACATACACAATGCCGTACAAACAATACTTTTTGAGAAAATCGCTTTGGGAAAATTTATGTTAACATTTTGTAACTGGTTACTATATTTTAGTGTGTGTGAGAAACGATCTATAAATAATATGGTACATTTTATATTATATCATACAAATTTACTAAAATTATATTTAAACCTTTAATGAAACTTTTTTTTTTTTAGAATTAAAACTTAAAGTGATGTGAAGATAGGTTATGTGGCCAAATTGTGTAGTTTGTTTCAGGTCTAAAAATGTTCAATACATTCACTTACCATGTGTTAATTTTAAATTTATATTAAAATAGGGATTTGTATGTGTGGGTGGATACACAATACATGGACGGATACCCGAGTGAATTCAAATATTAACAAGGGATAAGCTGATAACGATTGGTGATTGTCATTGTGGTATATGTGAACTATATACGTATGTATATACATATATATATTGTTCAAAAAAAGAAAAAAATACACAATGTGTACATAGATATATCGTTGATGTGAGCAAAACTATACGCGAGCACGCCCGCGGAATAGACAAGTTCTAATTCAAAGGTTTCGTGTACCGAATGCAACCAATCGGAAATCGAACGTAGGTTTTATTCGTTGTATAATAAAATATAGCTCGCAAAATTACGAAATATCCATTATTGCGAAATTGAGAGACGAAAATATTGCAAAGGCGTACCGTATAATGTATTTACGCTAACCAATAGTAATATTATGTGTATTTATACAGTGGAAATCCTGCATACACACTTAACCGATACCTCTCATCCGGAATTCGTTATAGAAATCGGCAAATGGCAATTATACTCACTATTTCCGTAAAACTAAAACCCCGTATAATTCAACAGAAAAGTGAACGAATGTTTTTACCTGCATCACAGCTTACCAATCAAGTCGTGATTAAAGAAAAAAAAAATTAATTGTCTTCGTAAAAAGATGTTGATAGTCACTTTGTACATTATACATCAAAATAGTTGAAAATTTTACGTTGCATCAAGTGGTTATACTGTTATTAACACGTAAAGATTGTGTGAAGGAAAAACTATGTTCAGTTACTTTACACCTCTATGATATTATTTACATGTTTGGAAGGTGCCAAGTATTGTTTGCGTCATTAATTTCAAATCAATTATACAAACCTTAAAACGATTTAAGAATTAAAGTCGAATGGAAATTTAAAAATGTATATGCCTATTAGATGAAATTTACTCTTCTAATAAATTAAAAATAAACATTTAATAAATAACAGAAATGTTTTTATTGTCTCCTGGAAAATCATTTAGTTTTTACTCTGCTTCTTATTCTTAAAAAGACCATGGAAGAATGATATGCATTGAATCGATTTAAATTATATTATAAAATATTATAATTATCGTCTTACAATATAATATTGAAAATGTATTTATTTCGTTACTGATTTTTCTGGTGTATGATATTGATTACTGATGAATATTTCAACATAGTTTTATCATGTACAATACAATTTCGAAATCTTTATTATTGCAATAATGAATAAACTAGTATTTACTTTTCGAAAAAATGACAAAACATTTGTAATTAATTTACGTTAATATATATCTATTAATGTATTTAAAATTATAACCTTATAAGCCACGATAACAGTTAAAACTTTAGTTAATTTTAATTTTAACTTTATCCCTCACTTATACATTTGATATTTTGTTAACATAAATTTATTGTACTTAACTGAATTATTTTATTCGTGTTAACTTATTAAATAGTAAATTAATTCTGAATTGAACCTTAGTATAAAGTTTAGACTAATAATAATTTTCTTAAACTTCCAAATTTGAACTTTCATTATTATCTTATTTTGTGATGAAAATGTGAGAATATTGCAAATTATCAAAACCCAGCTGTACAACAGTATTTTTAATTTGCTTTAAAATTCTAATTTTGTTAACACAGCGATAGTTTAATGTTTTATTTATATCAATTTAAACAAACCAAAATAATATTTATTCATATCGTTTGTCACAAATAATTTGTTATACCTAACAACGTTGTACGTTAGTTCGTTATTAGGGTTTCTAAAACAAATGCTGCGATTTTGTAGTTGTTGATGTTTTGCAACTGTATTATAGATTTTGAGTGAAAGAAGAGTTAATGTATTTTTTATTTAATACTTGTATGCATAAACAAATGCCAGTCAACTACAGGAAACTAGTACAGATAAATTAATATAAACAATACATTTAATGATGATTAATTGTTGTTTAAAACTTTAAAGTCAACTAAAAGATGTACCAATTAGCTATGTCATATATCACAAGATTTTCCATGTGAAAACTTTCAAAACGTTTTTACAGAAATGATGTTGTTATCATACAGCTGATAATTAATCAATAATCTTAAACGTAAACTATTACATTTCTACCGATCGTTTTTTTTTTTTTTGTGTGTATTATTAATGTGCCATGTGAGTTTCCGAATAATTTTTCCAACGATTATTTTTCTCATGCCACCACCGGTTTGGCAATGCGTTTATCACTGTTTTTCGGTACACCAAAGTCTTGGTTCTATAGCAACGATAACGTCCGAATATACGACTACCGGAAACCTTGTATAAAATTCGGTACGGCGAATATATTATATAAATTATTATAATAATATATTATGCACGAACGGATTTGCATTCCTGATGTAATATTTCACGCATTGACGAGGAACAAACTTGTAAAACTCGAATGCAAAATATATGCGGATTCCGATTGAACGCGGTTAAGTTTAGCAATAGTTTTCGGGTAGACCACGTGCGCGGGTACCTAGTTCATTTCTGTTCGTTCGGCAGCGGCGGTGTTGGCTTCGCCCGGTTCTCACGAGCGCTAGCGTTATTTATCGCCCCTGACACGGTGATGTATCACCTTGTCGGTCGGACGTATCACAGCGCAGAGCCGCAGTATAATGTGCAAATGTGTATATCAGCGGTAAAAAGCGGTAATTATACGAAACCGTAGCACTTTGGGACGAGACCATGGCAATATTACCGAAGCAAATTCAAAATAGTCTATATAATAGTATTTTGTTGACGTTCTCGCACTTTAGCGTTGGCCGGTTGACTTCGGTTTTCAACTCGCCCGTATGTACAGAGTGTTTCTTAAATAAACATAGTCATTATATTTAGTGTACGTGTAATTGATCCTATAAAACATTTTTTGAAATCATTTTTCCAATATATGGGGCGTAGTATCTGTTTTTGTATTAATACCCATCGTAGGAGCCATCAGAGCGATTATTTACTTTTAGATCACAAATCATATCGGTACCTTGAAAAAATCTAATAGATAAATTACCATAACTAGATTGAGTCCGAATGGCTAGCTTTTGTTGTTCATTTTTCATCTAATTCCGAGTTATGGCATTCTATCAGCTGTACTCGAAATACCCTGTAGCGTTTAGCCATCAAACGCCTATCTATAACATATTATAATATAATAATAATATCGATAACTACGATTTTCTTCAATCATTAAAAGAAATACTTGTGTTTGAAATTCCTATAAATTTATACTGTGTTGCAATATTTATCAAATTATATTATATCGCACTAATAATCTGTTTATTATTCGCGTTAGAATTGCAGGGTGACGGTTGGTTGCAAGAAAATTACGTGTTCGTAACATTTCCGAGAAAATAATAATAGGTACGCATCCTGTAAATGCAGCTTTTACATATTTATTCCGTTACGAGTTACGAATTTGCATCATAAAACAATCTATATAGAATAAATTCAAAATTAACGACTACAATTCAATAAGACAGTTAATGTTTCATTCTAATATTGTAGCATAGTTTTTGATACTTTATTACATTATTGCATCACCTTCTATAATTGTGTCTAAGAGTTCTCATTTGATTGTAAAAGAAACGGGTAAATACGAATCACAATACTTTATATCTATCATTACATTTTTTACCAATGCGTAGACATAAAAAAAAAAATCCGTTCGATTGAATATTTATAATTATCAAAACAAATATTATAAAACCATCACTTGACCTCTGAAACAAATATAATGCATGTTCAGTATTAATTTTTGGTATGTGATAACGAAGGTATACTAACTAATGAGTAATTATTATATCAGAGCGCAGACAATTTAAATAAAACATATTACAACTGTAGACAAAATACGAATCCAAAACCAGGATTATCATGCGCGTTACTTTCATAAATGTTTTAGACCAATAGTGTATACGTGCGTTTATGAACTGCACTCATTGCGTGGTCGTAGTATACACGCATACACATACATACAATATACGCACGAGCATATGCGTGTACGTGTAATATATTTGTATATTATAATATACACATAAGCATACACAAACAAATCAGCTGATCTATTGTTATTAATATAATCTCTTTACAGTATATACTAATCTAATATTCTGTTAGTCATATACACGAGATTACCAGTATGATGTATATTATGTACTATATACATATTCTGTTATGTTCATATGTACAGAAAAGTAATGCTATGAATATTTGTTCGACGATCATGACTAAAATTGTTGTGTGTTTCATATTATAATTTTGATATTATATACACTGTACCTACATGGCTACGTCAAATAACAACAGACACGCTTACGTTGAATAATGCCATTGTTGACGTATGTTTTAGTTATTTTGTTGATCAATTGAATGCAGCAAACTAAGAATAGAATCAGATATTAATTAAGCTTCAAAAATATTTAATATCTTACACACTAATAATCGTACCTCTTTCAATCAATATTAATGGTAAATAATAGAACAATCCACATTGGATACAAAATTGATTGTATACTAATCACTATTTTGTTATATAGCTCATATAAGTTCACATAAGGTTAGTATAGTCATAATAAATTGTTTATATTTAATAAATATACCATATTGTAACTATTAAAGATTTTACGATTATTATTACCATGCACAAAGTTGTATTAAGGACGATTTTCTTATGTCCTTAATTAGTAATAAATTTATAAAAATATATTTAATTGAATATTATCTTGAATCATTTTGTCTATTTGGCATATTATGAATGTCATTGTCATAGCCGCACAAACGTATCCTCGAAGTTTTGGAAAAATAAAAATTCTTGTTTGAAAAAAAATACATGTACGAAATTAAAAATACATTAATTCGTATTCCGTATTTTAATTTATTTAAGCATTTAAATTGACTAAAAGTGTGAGGTCCCGTATACTATTTTAATCATCATAATAGTGAAGTTTATTTCTGTTCTCAGTACGTATCCCAGCACGTATTGTCGTACTTCATTGTTCCGATTGTTCGTATTCAAAAAACTACTCCGAATCTACTGAAGTTTATTCACTTAACATTTATATTTAATTAGTTTAATTTTACAAACCTTAATGGTACCTACTGAAATAATATAAAACCATTATAATATCTACATCTATACCTATGGTGTATATTATTATATTATATCGAAGAGCTTTAATATTACACTTGTAGTATTATAATGATTCATATTGTCCATTAGAACATGACTATTTAGTATTATATTATGGCTAATGGATATTACCATAAGATAATATTGAACAAAAATGAAAAAATAAAATTGTTTCATTCATAATCTAAAATCTTATATAAAATTTTCATAAATCAAATAGTCAAAATTATCATTTTTTAAACTCACTTTTGGCTATGAAGTATCGCATAAAACGATGTTGTGTATATTGTATTTTTACATACAGTATTTATCTTAAATAAAAAGGAAATGTCGTTCTAGCTCACTCTCCGGAGTTATAGCAGTGGTAGAGAGAAATAAAATGTGATAAGGATTTTTCGTTTTGATAAAATATGCGATGATTAAATATTGCTTTCAATAGTTGTATGTATAATTATTGTATAATACGCACGCTTAGGTATAAAAATCAGTCAATGAATTAAATAACTAAAAACATGAAAAAAAAAAATAAAAATGTTGATTTCCATTATCTGTTTTGGCCACTCTCCCATAAAATTCCCTCCTGAAAGTTTCTAACAATTTATTATATTATATTATTGTTTAGCGAAGATTTATTCGGTTGTTTGTTTAAAAAATAAATCTTACTACTCAGAGGACACTATCATTTACCTACTTACGATTCGTGGTGAGTTCAAGTGAATAAATATTGTACAAGTGGGGAATATGTATATGAATAATGTTGTAACACCGCGATATAACACTGTATTTGTAGCCAACGGGTGGGCCTACCATCAGCGACGATGTAGCGTAATGAACGTAAGGGTTACGATGTGGACCGAAGAAATACGTTCTTTATAATCGTGTTGTGAGTATACCATACTCGTGATATTATCAATTGATACTGTATAAAATACGCAAAAAAACTTTAATAACACCTACTAAGCATATCATAATATAACAATTGAAATTAACTGGTCTACGTAAAGCCAACGATAAAGAACAATAATAAGTCTCGAGTTTATTGGTATAATACATTGTACTATGTACATATTTTGCATCTCTACTGTTTACGGCGGTGTAATATTTATCTATTTCCGAACGGCTGGAAGTACCTTTATGGAAACTATATGGACATTTTGGTTTCGGTAGTTTTATCATCAATAAAATTACTTCGAATTATCATATCAAATCGTATACACCTGCTGCAGTAATAGTGGGATATTATTATTACCTAACGCTTAATGCACGTGGAACGCGTTGATTCGATTGCACGGAAATGAACAGCGAACTGATCAATACTTACGTTACCGTTGGATTATAGTATTATACACGTTATACGTGTTATACGTATGTATACAGGGTGATCGGAAATCAGCCTACGAAAAATTGCTGACAGCCAATTGAAATATGGATCGTAACGTTTTTCGGAGAATAATTTCGTTAAGGAATAGCCAAATTTGTGTGGAACAATGGAGGTGAAATCCCGCGGAAATAAACAAGAATGCGCCTGCATTTTCGGTTGGAAAATAGTTTGCTTTTGTAAGAAACGAAGGAAGCGCAAGTGAAAGACTCAAGGACTTTGCATAGTTCGTCAGTTTATTCATTCTATACGCTAAACATGTTACCTCAAATGCATCTCGTCAGTATAATATAAACGCAATTAACATTATATTATTATGGCGTACAATGAAGTAAAAATTGAAAACTGAAAATTTGGAAAATCATTAATTCATTTCCATCGAATAATTTTGTAAAGTCTTAATGCAGTATACATAAGTGGTATAAAAATGTATCAAATCCATAATACCTATAAATAAAATGTACATAATATTACACGTAGCGATCCGAATAAAAATAATAATGTTTAACTCGAAAAAGTTATTTAATTTTAAATATAACGTAAGACTTTTACATAATATATATACAATAATGCATGTTAGATTATGTACTGGAGGTGTGTTTCAAATCATATTATAATATTAAATGTTATTGAATAATGTTTAAAGATGAATGGGAAAATGTACAACAATACGATCGACTGATGTGCGTAGCATTACTAAGAAGGTGTACGTCTCGGATACAGTCTCGAATTACTACCTAATTAGATTATGGTAATATTGACCATCGCTCATCAGGAAATTTGGAAGTAATATTAATATCCACGTTCCCTCGGTCGGGCGCACGGATATAATATATTCCGGCAGTCT
The DNA here is from genome assembly GCA_025469195.1 of Chaitophorus viminalis. Classification (NCBI taxonomy): domain Eukaryota; kingdom Metazoa; phylum Arthropoda; class Insecta; order Hemiptera; family Aphididae; genus Chaitophorus; species Chaitophorus viminalis. The sequence goes on from JAIPRK010000324.1 coordinate 228,322, forward strand.
GAGAAAAATATACGGAATTATGAGAGAAATCTTGGAGTCCATTATCTTGTTTCTGGAATTAAAATAATAATAATTCAACAGTAAAATGTTATTCAACAAAAATGAATCAAAATATTTAATAAAAATATGTAGGTATGCTAAGATGCCGGTAAATTTTTTTTTTCCCAGTAGGTCAAAACAAGCCGAATTTGTCCTGTATATTTCTTTGTATATTTAGCTCCATGCATTTTTCCAGGGAATTTTTTTCGTTTCATTATTTGAAATTAACGACTAAATCATATTATGCCTACAAACCGATTGTAATTGAAATGATTGAAATAGATACTGCGGCTATACGTACGTGTCATTTATAATAAAAAGCAGGGAGCTAAAACGGGTTTTAACCACGTTTGGAAATCTAGGTTATACGGAGAAAATTTGAAACCGAGTACCAACCCAAAAGATAATATTACGTGATCCAGAATTTTCTATGAAATCGAAATGGGAAGGATAATTAAATTATAGATTTCAACCAGTTGTAGGACACTTTTCATGGTCTACCCAAAAACACTGCAGTTTTTACTATAGTAAGTATAATAAGAACAACATATTGTATATAATTCATAATATTATTTTATTTACACTTCGAACAATAAAAACAAGGTATTTGTACTTGTAAAATAAATCTAACCATGGACAGTACAAAGTGTCGGTTTACCGTTTCAACCCGGAGACTATGGTGTTTGGATTAATATTAAAGTTAAATTGAAATTATTCACCAATGTAAAATTGATAACTTTGTCAACTATTGCGAAATAAATTAATATATGTATAATCATATGTTTATATGTATGTGAATAAAAAAAAAAAAATTATAATTTTATTGTTGGTTAGAATAGTCATTAATCAAAAATATATTTTTAAAAATGCATATTAAAAGTTTTAACCTTCCTAAACAACGTGGTTTTAACTTGCACCCGAAAACAAATTTTTATTGACGGAGAAAAAGTTTATCTGTTCGGACTCACCGGTAAAACGGATACGTATCCGTGTGTTGATTGTTTTTCCACGTCATGACGTGGTTAGTAGAAAATCAGCCTGCCGGTTTGGTTGCCCTTGATGATGCCCTTTGTGATGTTATAAACAAAACGGAGAACGAACCGGATTAGCCGTTAACAATAAATTATATTGTTCGAGAACGCGCCGTAAGAACACGATATGAGAAAACTATAATAATACGAGCAAATAATTAGTGGTTTGAATAAATATTTATGCTATACCGCGTGCGCAGCTTAACAGCATACGGGTCTGGTTATCCGGTCCGAAACATCTGGTCGAACGTTTAACCGGCCATCGTTTCACATATGGGTACGCCGTTCGGGCAAAAACTACACACGTTAAAAGCAATGTTTATTGCTCCAACACGTCGTATGCAGTTAAAAATAATTCGATAATAATAATAATAATAATAATAATAATAATAATAATAATAAAATAATATAATATATTCTGTAACATTTATTATTCAGTTGCACAATAACAATATGACATTTCTTCACCACTTATCCCCGAGTTATCAGGTCGAATCACAAATACCTGATTTTGTTTGCCTTTAAGTTAATGCATACTGCGGATACGATTGCGTGGATAAGAAATAACATTTTTTTATTTTTTTTTTAACACATAGAAAAGGTTAACTATAACTTGGTCTATACACAGAATACAGAATTGACAAAGATATTATCTAAGTGTTGATATTGGAAATAATGCCCAAATTAAATTTTCTATTAAGCCGTTACACACCAGGTGTATTATTCGGGTGTTTTTAAATCTAAAATTTTTTTTAAGTTTTTTAAAGTGATTATCCACGGCAATTTCAAATCGCCGTTAATTAGGTACCTATTTATTAAAATCAAAGGATTAATTATTATTTTTAATCAATTTGATAAAATTATTTTAGCAATTATTCAACACCCTGTGAACACGAATTAATTTGATCTAAGTTCGCAAATATTTTGATTAAATGGTACTTTTTAATTCGAGAAGCAATCAAAATTTATTTAATTTATTAATTATATTCATGCGTACTAGAGACAATTCAAATGTACGCTTCCATATACCAATGAACGCAATCGAAAATCATTTCGACGTTCTCTTTTGCTTAAAAACCGTCTGCTATAAATAATGTCCGTGCAATGAGTACATCAACATGCTGTAATAATTTATTATAAATTCCCGTAAAATTATTATATTTATGTGAAATTTAACACCGATTTTCTGGATAAAATAATATGGTACTTTTCGTGTTTTGAACCGTATTCTTCAGATAAAATAATAATGCACGTATAAAAACAATAGTAATATATTATTGATCGTGCATTTTTTGCAAACTTCTTAACTTTCCCATTGATTAAGCAGCAATTAATTTGGGGTCGGCGGAACTGCAGAAGTTTGTTTTACCTTAATCGCTCTCTTCCTCACGCAGTCACTAGTTGAATTTAAAACACGTCTAAATGTGAATATATATAGCATAGCGTTTTCCATGACATTTAATTATTAAGCTTATACCACCACAAAACTTTGAAGGTATTCAAATGCCACATCGTCGTAAGCAATGTCTGCGAATAATACGCACAAGCCTTTAATTATATCTACAACATATTTCGTACAAGCTTGTTCTTTAGGCGCGAAAAAATAGTATAAAATATAATGTTCATGATTAATTAAAATTTATTAAAAATCAAAAGTACGAAATTATTAACATATTATATAAATATAAGTTTATATGTTTGTATAAACGTGAACAGATTAACGAAAACCCTCCAAGAACATCGAATACACTTCTAAACGAGTGTAAGATCTATGGTTTATAGTTTAAGAGGATTGAAATTATAAGAAAAATTAATCACATTACTAGTTACTAGGGTCTTCATTGCGAATATATTGAATTGTAAAAACAATAGTAGTTTCAAAAACTTAATGATTATAAATTATAATGTATACTGGAATCATCAAACCAGAAATTTGTCAATTCTTTGATGGCTCTTTTTGAAAAATTAAATGCAAATTGTAATACAATTAATTAATAATTTATTATAAGTTTGCTGCACAAAATGCCTGGGTTCTTTGTATAACTTACAAGAAAGGGTTTTCCAAGAACAAAAATAAAATATTTTCTTTGAATAATTAAAGTTTAAGAATTTAATTATTGTAGGTATGATAAATATAAGATAATGGGAATTCATTTATTATGCATTTAAAAATTAAAAAATAAATATTAAATAATAAAATATGCTTTATATATAATACCAGTACAATTTTTTAACATTTAAAATCATTCCTACGTATTGTATGACGGAGAAACTAAAAAAAAAGATTTTCCAAAATGTATCCAACGAAAAGTAATAAGGTATAACCATATAATATCATCCAAAATATTACAATTGGTTAATTAATTGTAATGGAACAAAACTAAAATAATTAATATTCTAAGAATATGTCTTACAAAAGTTATTTTCATTTAAAAGAAACACAATATTTCAGCTAGACGGAATACATACGTACTTTCATGTGTACTGTAATTTTTTTTCAGTAGTAATTGATTACATCAAATAAAAATACAAGACTATACATATTGTCTAATAAGTCTTATTAAAAATATATTTCTACTAGTTATATTTAAAGATTTTAATCAATTATTTTTGTAATAATTATCAATTACAAATAACAACATTTCTATCATTTTTTATCAGACGATTTCAACATCTGAGGTTGTCATATGCTATATGGAAAGATGTTTTATTTAACAAATTCAATCATTTGTTAAATGTAAGTACGTTTTGGAATAAAATCTAAATACTCAAATGGTCAAATCATAATAATAACAACAACAATAATAATTATTATAGCAACTTCTCAGTACTATACAGAGTGTTCCACCTGTACTTGCACAGTTATCTTCGATGATATTAAAGATAATGAAATTCTGTTTTTTCATAAGGATTCCTGAACTGAAAATATTTTGTCGACTATAGTTTGGCAAGAATAAGTAAGTGTGTTATTAAAATAGTTAAAAAAATTCCTATTTATTTAATAATTTTTATGAAATTCGAAGACATTTTTGTGAACATTTTAACTGTTTAAATTGTAGTTTGCGTTCATGGTTTTTAATTTTTTTTTTTACTTTTATTTTATTTTACAAGCGACAAAAGTAAATTAAATTTTTTAAATTTCTGTATAATACATTAATTACATTTACTAAAGGAAAGTAAATCAATTATTTTTAGCTACGTGAATCTTATTAAAAAAATAAAATAAATAAGTAATTAGAATTTGGTGATTTTTATATTAACACCAACATGGGAAATATCGCTTAGTGAATATAAATCCTAGTGAAACACACTGTATATAGTGACCCGAGGAGTGGTTTACCCGAACCGGCCCCAGCAAATAATCAACTACTCTACAACAACGTTCTCCCAACACGGCAACACGTATCTTATAAGTTATAATATATGTGTGAATAAAATGACACTGACGGTTTCAAGAGTTACCCGATTTATTAATTTTACAAAGTAACTCTTATAGCCGTTCAACTATATTTAAAATTTAAATATCATTGAACACCATCACAACGTATAATTCTGACGTTGGATAAGTGAGCTGGTGCTTACGGTTTATGTTATCAAATAAAATCATTATCGATTATTTTACATTATATTTATATTAGGACAGAAATATGTAAAATCCTAGGGATAATTTATCGTTAGTAATTAGTTTTTAACTCATTAGGAGTAAATTATAGTTTTAATGTTTAACGTTTTGCACTTAAATGCAATATAGTAACATTAATTATTCGTTATTATTCGTTGAAAGAGGAAATATCTAAAAATTATAATCAGTTATTTAGTGAAAACGCATCCGAACCATTTTGTGGTGTGTTGCCAAAATACCGAGATGAATTTCCTGGCGTAATTATTGTATTATTATTTCAATATTGTAAATTTTGTGTTCAGATTTATAGCTTTTAATCCGAACGTTAACAGTTACCACTAAAAATTTACCACATCATATAATAAAAGAAGACTGAAAACAAAATCATAGTAATATGCGCCGGTATATCATTGAAAAAAATTAAATAAAATAAAAATAAAACATGTATTCTATAAAATGAATTAAACTTGCATTGTAAATACGTATAAAGCTTGTATAGGACAAATGTTACAATTCAAAAGTGGGGCCGGCGACTGAGCAACTACGTAGTTGGGCTGATTCGTTTCGCTTGGCTAACCTCGGTACGATACCCTATAGTGTTTTTTTTATTATTTTTTATTACAAATCCGAGGGCAAAATTATATGATAAACTGCCGTTAAAAACGATTCCAAGCAGACCAACCTGGGTCATATAACTGTAATACCTATGTATGCGTATGTACATTGTAAATTTTTTAATTTTTAAAATGTGTGAAAATATAAGACTTAACTATAGTTATGCAATTTGTAAGATATTTATTTGCTATTGTTATGATTATATTATTCAATATTCTATACTGAAGCCAATTTTAACGTTTATGTTGTTAATAAAATTAAATCTAATTTAAAAATAATATTATCAGACTTTCACTGGTTTTATATTTTTAAGAAATGTCGTAATTACGGTGAATGTAACAATATGTAGCATTGGCGTAGCACACAATTATCTGAAGAGAGAAAAGTGAATTTTGTTATTATTTTTTTTATTGAGGTACGATGTCAACAGTAGAACAATAATTTTCAATTATAATTGGACATTCTGAGTTAGGGAAGATAAAAAAATAACTTTGCTACTAATTAGATACGTTTTTGATTTGTTATAGAAATAAAAATCGTTCTCGTGTAATATTAAAAAAACATATCTTACATCATTTGTGCGCTAAACCTTCTTCACGAACATATTGATGGCAAACTCAACTCTGCAGTCCCTTTTTTTGAACTTATGGGTTTCCGTGCCCTTTTTCTACAAACACGTAACTAATCAGTTCTCTTTTAAGTCTCCACTAGATCCACTAAGTAAATATAACCTCGTTAACGAACCCATACTCGCCAATGTATGTGATTTGCCAACGAAGACCTTTCCATCACATTTAATGATTAATCTGCTGTTAAATTACTATTTATTATATGTATATCACTGATACTTGTATTACAAACTGTATTTTAGTTTTGTTTACTTTGGGCACGAATCTACGTTAATGTACGTATACCTAATATCGTTTTTTTCGTTTTAGATGACATCGGCCACAAAATCGATTGGCCATGGTAGATTTTTTCTCCCAGCCTAATTGCTTCAACAACGGAACTGTCGAATAATAGAGATGTTGTATTTTTTTATTTTTTTTATCTTTCCGTCATGAATACTTTTTATCTTATGATTTACTGCTATCTCTGAACCATTGTGGTATACGGTTTTTACCCCCGTGATCGGTTACCACGGTGCACTCGTCTATTGCGGCGCATTTCGGTCCTCATTAACTTCGAAACCACCCGATTACACTGTTCAGACGACGCGCATCTAGTTCAGCAATACGCTCAGTGAATCCAAGTAAACACCTCCGAACCAACACATTAGTTTCTATGCCCACCCAACCGTCAGTAACAGCATCCACCACGTTTATGTTGCGTATATAATATTATATAATATGCTCGACGACATTCATTAGCAATGTTTATTTTGAGAAATCAGTTTTCACGTGAACTGCAAGTGCTCTGCAACGGTATCACCAGAAATTTTATTATTGTAATATATACGTGCCTATCGTATCCGCCCGTAATGTACTCGACCAACTTGATTTCATCCAAGACTCCACTGCGGTACCGTGGGGGCCAAACGGCGGGAAACACTCGACGCAAACACTTCGACGGCTGGCGCTGAGCGGAATCACGTTATTCGATAACAAGCCTATGTGTTATCGGTTTAATATTTACACGACGCCTCACAGATCAGCGGGCGCGGTTAACCAAATCTCGATGGGACGATGGATTCAGCTCCAGAAGTTTATACAAATGAGTTGTTATTTAGTATGCCTAATAGTACCCGGATAATATAATAGGACGTCGTGTCCGCCACGTGATGGTTTGATTTCATATCGACATTCATCGTACCCCATTATAATATTATGTACTGTTGAGGCTGACTGTTCGGTACATGCACCTATTTGTACATTATAATTTTCGTTTGGATATTTTCTCCATGGCTATATTCCACGCGGACCATTTTATCGTCTATCAAAATATTAAGAGGTGGATGTTTTAACCGGTTTCCCCCTATAGGGTCCAAGATAATCTCACTGACTGTCTATTTCAGATTAACTCAATCGTTCAATGGGCTCGCGATCGAATAATACGGAACATGGCCAAGCAATTTATACAATATTATATACCAGCATAATTTTACCAGTGTGAACAATGCCACCTCGTACCTCCCTCGATTCATGTGTAAACCACGTCAAAGGTACACTCGTCTATGGTTGGTTGGCAAACACGCTTCGGTACTGATCCCGACTCCTCATCAAGTTCAAATCCATCTGAGTACACGCACTGTTTATACGATGATGTACATCATGCAGAACGTTCAACAACCGGTGATAAGTCCTGCGCAAATCTCTCCGGGTCAACACGTAAACTATACAATACTCCCATGCCCGAATGCACTCACCCTTCACTCGCGTACATCGTGCATAGATATAAATATATACATAGATAACGTGACTCTACGCCGACGAAGCAACCCTGACGACACTCATTAGCTGTCCAATGTGCTCAGATACTACAGTTTTCACGAGGACCTATAGTGTCCTGCGGCATATCATAATATTATACCTGCCGTACTTGAAAAACACTATAGACTCGTCACTCGTGCCAACTTGGCCCACACTTATATACGCGCACGGTCCACACACGGTCCACGTCTACGTTTATACATATCATTCAACAGTTGATACCTTAGGTTTGCAGTGGTACGCTACCTGAGGGTCTCCAATAATACTTGACGCCAAGAGAAAAAATTATTAAAAAAACATATTATATGCGGGTTAAGGGGTCGCGGCTTCATGAAATCAAAAAATATTGCGTGCCACTGCCTATTAGATCATATTCTTTTTATATATATGTTACTGTGAATGACCGCAGTTGGTGAATGCTGACAGTCACCGGTTAATGTCGTCGTATACCAAAGTCATTGGTGAGTGTTGACTTATTGATTGAATTTATGATATTAGTAAACATTCACTAGTGAATGTCGACATTAATACAACGATATTGGAGAATGTTGGTAATGCCGATATTATTTAATCTAATTTAGGAATAACGGAAGGATCAAAATTATTAAACAAAAGTTTCAGCCGGCTAATGTTGGAGAAACTGTCCGTATTTGAGTTCCAGATGTGGATCGTAGAAAAATGAATCCTCAAAATATTTTAGCTGTAGGTAGTATTAGATATAGTAGATAATGATTTTTATAAATTAGCTACCTAAAACGGTGTTATAAATCGATTATACACCAGAAACTAGTTTTCAGTGTGTAAAAAAAATTTAATATCAATCACTGATGTACAAAGGGATCAACAAAATTCCTTAAGAGAAGCTTCTACATCAAATTCAATAATTGGTGGGTAAGGAAATACAAGATGTATCTGTAAAACAAAGTGTAAATGTAGAAATATTGAAATTTTATGTAGTACACAATGTCATGGCAGTTTGTCATGCTGTAATAAATAATATTATAAAATAATCATAATTTAAATACCTAATAATAATACAAATATAATATAGTATAATATTGTTTAATAATAATAGTAATAGTTTTTTTGATTTAATTAAATACAATAAGTTGTTTCTAATTTATAATATAATATATATTCAAATATAGTACTTTAATAATGTAGGTACTTTTAATAGGTAATGTACCTATGTTAACATTAACCAAAATCATGTTGTGTATGTCAACATTGACCAAAATTCTAACGTAAATGTCAGCATCCACTAGTAAATGTCTATATTATTTTAATTTTTCAATATTCACCAATTTATTAGATATATGTTGACATTCACCAGGTGACTGTCAGCATTCACCAATTGCGGACATTCACAGTAACATATATATAAATACTGTACGTGTGTATGTCACTGAACTTCTCCTAAACGGCTGGACCAGTTTGAATGAATTCTTTTGTATGCATTTGGGTGACTCCTTGGATAGTTTAGATTTACAAATATCCATATAATATATAATGAAATAATAATATTAAGACTTTAAAGTTAGTACACAGAAAAGTCAATGTAAAAGTTATTTACCTACTATTGAGATATGAATGGAAAAATTATTTTTCAATAATTATAATTACGTATCTACTCCTTCTTGTATTTTTGTGTTTCGTAGGTTACATATTATTATGAATTTTGTTTATGTTTAATCTCTATATATATAAAAATGAATCCCTATTTCCCTTGGTCACGACATCACGCGTAAACGATTTCGCTGATTCTTTTTTTGTTTTATTTTTTATTGTTAGTAGAATGTTCTTATCTAAGAAAAAAATAAGAAAGTTGCACGGGTGCTAGTAATTTAAGCTTTAAAAGATGGCTGATATATTATTTTAGTTGCCATAATGACCCGAAGCTTTTGCTGGATACTGTATATCCATCATAACAAAATAAACACAAAAATATCATCTCGGTAACCGGTATAGTGAAAAAACTATATCAAAGTATTATGCTAACCTATAACTTATAAAGGCTAATTAACAGTTAGGCTATAAAAAATCAAAATTGAACTCGCAGGTTAATAAGGATAAAACGTGTTATAGAAGTAAAAATGAAAGAGATATCCCTAACCGGAACCACTAAAGCTGTGTATGAAGTTTGGTCGGTAGTTTCGTTTTATAATAAAGAGATAAAAAAATGCATATGAACTTGAAATTTAACATAGTGCTCTAATACTTTGTATGTATAATAAGAAGATATTTAAGAAACGTTGGCCAAGACTGTTCCGTGCGAATCCGGGTAATTCAACTAGTATCTCGTATATATATATATATATATTTACGTATAGGGTGGATAGAGCTGTATATAGTATGTAATCATGTAGCACAGCGATCGCCTCCCCCCAATTTTTCCATGCGCGCATGTGAGTTTATTATCTGAAATTACCGTTACGACAATTAACGTTCTCTGCAGTCGTGCTCTGTCTATGACAATGCGCATGCGTAGTAGAGACTTTGGGACTGAAACGGCCGTCCGGTATACTTTCATGTTTTACGCACGGACTTTGCATGTAATAGGCTAACAGCTCTATCCCTAGCGTATACGATTTAATAGTGCTCGGGATCCAGATATTCCGGGTCACGGCCGCAAGCCATCCTCTGCTAAAAACGTACAGAGTCGTGTTAAAATACCGATCCGTTTACGACACGGTGCCCCGGTACATTAAAAACAAATAGCTCCCCCAAGGCCTTGTGACCCCGTTGCGTCACGACGGTCCAACGGACTTTGTCTACTTACTCACCAGTCACTGAAAGCAATTGCGCGATTGCGAAGTCGTACGAATTCGCGTTTATCCGCTACACGACTATCCGCTAAACTGAAACCGGAGTTCGATGATCAAAGCGATCCTGGGTGTCGTGTATTTATTTTCGTTGTCATTAATAATTATTTGTCACCGTCGATATCATATGAAATGTTTTATTGTACATTTTACCTCATATTGTACGACAAAATTCGATATAAAATTTATTTAAATTCAAAATACCTCTGTGATCATACAACTGATTGATCATATTGACTTCAATATTATTTAATATATATATATATTATACATCAAATAATTATAGCAGCCATGCTTTGAAATCATGAATACAGAAACGTTAAAAATAGTATAACTAACAATGGATTATTTTCGAAAGTGTACATCTATAAATATAAAGGAATGCGAAATGACGATTTCGGAACTACGATATTAATACAATATTTTAACTATATTTCTAATTATGTACCATGGAGGTAACGTACTTGAAAGTATATTTTTATATTTTTTTGTAATGCATTCAATACTGTGATAAAAACGTATAAATAAGCAAACTAAAGACGGTTATTTTCTTAATAAGTTTACCTTTTAAAGAAAACACAAAATTATTTTTTAAAATAAGAAACTTAAAAATTAGACACTTAAAGAGAAAATACCAGGTAATTCTTTCAAGGCTACAAATTAATTATACATTTTCATCGTACCATTTTTTAAAAAAACAAAATTTACTCTCCACGACGTTAGACAAGAGAAAAGTATAATATAATGAATACGTAATAATACCGCGATTCATATCTGTACATATAAAAATTAAAACAAAAATATACAATTATGGAATTTAGCACAAACTTAAAATTTATTACCTAAATCATCTTTAAAAATCAGCAAACTCAATTGACTTAATTTTCAAGGCTTTTTGTATCCAGGAATATTTTGACACAAGTTTCATCCCGTATATAATTTAATTTAAAAGTTAAATAAAATGTTTACTAACGTAGAGTTATTTAGCATTTTTATAAGCTTGTAATATTATACCTTGCGCATAACCGATGGCTAAAGCTGCTGAGGACTTGATAAATAAAAAAAAAAACATAATAAAATAATAATAATAATAATAAATTTATAATAATATAAGGTACCAAGCAGTTTAATTAGGTACTAGCCGTTTTTTTTATACATGACCTCCCATGACATTTTCAATGTATACCCAAAATTAAAGATTTCATTTTTTGCTACAATTAAGAAAAAAATCCGTAATAACTTTTACTCCATATTTCGGTATATGTTAATCCTTTCGTCTTATCAAAACATTTGTATACTTACCTGAAATGGAAATAGTGAATGGCAATATTATATAAGTTATAACTTATATACAATTTACCTACGAATTCTAATTAACAATTTTGAATTTAATCGTCACTCAGTATCTGTATTCGTTCACCATATTATTATATTATGATAATTTGATAACACAGGGCTCATAATAATACAATCCATATGCATATTATATGTATATTATATGAATTAATTTACATATTTTATTATGATTATATACACCAAAAGTTCGACAACAGACCAGAAAATCGTTATTTTTTATCTTATTCTATATCCACGCAATGTCATCGTATTATACGTTTTATACGCAGTAATATCCGGTTATTACCGCCGCAATAATATTGTTATATAGCTGTGAACCCTGCAGATATTCACTGTCGACTCTGTGAGATTATTAAATAAATTATCTGTCACTGGGCTATAGATTAAGATAATTGTTTTTATTTTTCTACGAATAATTAGCACGATGTAATACCAGTACGGTTTTAGAAAATATAAATATTTAGCGCAACGGTTAAATTAGGTCATTTACAATTTACGTATTGAACAATACATTATTAACAATATATAGACGGTATCTTATGTCTAGAATAATTCACATTATCGCATCAGCTGTTGCTTCACCATGTAAAATAAAATAAAAACTCTGTGTAGATACGTCTTGTTAACAATGTGACAATGTAATAAAAAATCGAATTTAACCTGAGACAAAATGAAACATGTGTTCGCGCAGTCTGGGAAAATAAATAGTAGCTGAAATACGGATTAGATTTCGTTTTGATTTAGAGCAGCTTATAAATGAAATTCGTTATAGAAATGTTTATCAAAACGGATGGGGAAAAAATATTTTTAGAAAATTGGTCTCGGTGGTCCCATTTTAAACCAACATAAATCTTGCAGTCCATCTATTTTACTTAGTATTTGTTCGTACAATATACAGTTCTATATATACATTTCACCGAGTCAAGTACATATTATATTGTTACTGTATGAAAACTTTTTTTTTCCTCTATTTTTTCTATAGCATTTAGATTTTCTCTTGGCGATTTAACCGTATTTTGATATTATAGTTTATGTTAAAATTGAAGGAGTACGGTAAACTAAAACATATCAAGCGATTTCGTACAAATACTTTATAAATATTCAATACGCATCATGTATACTTTATGTATACTCGAATACATGTTTATCACTGCGTACAACTTTCAAACTCATCCCATGTGTATTGTTAGCTTACAGAAAACTCGTCGACGTACGGATCGCGTAATTATTATTTGTTTGCAGGCCTAGTAAAGCGTAGGATCAAAACATTCAAAACTCTTGAAAACATAATATTTTACCATGATAATTAGTGATTTCAGAATCGACCACTCATAGGGACTCGAGTTGAAAACATTGAAAAGAAAAATGAGTAAAATACATAAAACATAAGATGACAGTAAAATAGTATTCCCGAATTACCTAACGCGTAGGACAGCGAACGTCCTTTTTTTTCCGTACTTATATATATTATTTTCAATTAATCATCATGTAAATACGGCGCTCTTTTTCGAGAACAAAATAAATACAGTACGTTAAAATAGCGTTGATTCGCCATTTTTTATGAAAACAAAGCGAAACCAATAATAAATAAATTTATCGTAGTTGCGTATTAACTTGGGTGTTGTAAGCCATGATTTTCTGTCTCATCTGTCTATCACATGTAAAATATAGGAATTTAGACGTTTTCTATTTCCAACATATTGATCAGTACGATCAATAAATGCGATAAGAATTTTGAAAACTGATTTAAATTTGTTGTTCAGTCTACTTTAGATCGACTTTCCCACTTTTTTGATTTTGTTCTCCAAAATTTCACAAAATAGAATTAAACAAATTGGAAACATAAATATCGACAAAAGTTAATCTTTGAAAATGTTAAGTGTAAAATTTTAAAAAAAGTGGCAAAGTCGACCTATAGTAGACTTAACGATGAATTCAAATCAGTTTTCAAGATTATCGCATTAATTAATCGATTGAAGACGTCTAAAATTCCTATATTACGCGTGTGATAGACAGTAACAGGAGATCATGGATATAATCCCCTTAATATCATAACACGTATTTTGAAATATCTCGACGGGCCATGGGGTTAATAATAAATTTGAATATAATACAATAGTATAACAATTATCATAAGTTTGTGGGCTTTTTAATAGCATATTTTTGATGTCACACACAGTTATTTCATTCCACCGTGGCCACTCCATTCTTAATCTTGTCGTATACGCCACGCAAAGGCTTGACGTATAAAACAGATATTTTTCGGTAGACCAATTCCCCGACCTAGAATTAGTAGATGTAAGACCTGTTGTAAAAGATATATTTAATTCTTCTTCTGGTGA